>JBBMKD010000074.1:3132061-3158724 GCA_037834095.1 Argya squamiceps | reverse complement strand
CTTCGTGCGTGTCGCGCTCCCGGTGCCATTCCCGCATCCCGCGGGTCCCTGGGATGTGATCCCGGCTCGCTGCGGCGCCCGGAGAACTTTGCGGGGCCGGCCTGTGCTCGGGGACGAGGGACAGGGGACAGGGACAGGGATAAGGGATAAGGGAGAGGCAGCCTCTGAGGGAGACTTGAAGGTTGGCACAGCCTCCTTCCAGAGGGACGCGGGGCTGGGGGTCCCCGGGGTCCATCCTCTGCTCCCCCTGGAATGGGGGAGCACGGGCTCTGTCCCGCTCCCAACGCCCCCCCAGGCAGCGAGGGGGTGCTCAGGGGGGTGGGGGGCTTTGGGGAGGGGTGGACAGAGGCCTGAGTGGGCGGGGGCTGAGCCCCGGGGTTGGGGGAGCCCCTGCCTGGAGGGGTCGGGGGGTGCCGGGTCGGGGAGTCGCCCCCAGACAGACAGAAAGGGAGGCAGGCTGGGGACACGAGTGGGGACACCCCTGTGCCGAGGGGGAGAAGGGTGTTCCAGCCAGGCTGGGGGCACAGCTGGACATCTGGACGTGTGTCCAGGCACAACTGGGTGGCTCCTGGAGAGATTTGGGGTGCAGGGACCCCCAGGGGGGGACCCGACAGGGGTGCCCCACTCGGGCATCCAAACCAGGGCCCTCACAGTGGGGTTGGCATCGAAGCAGGGACCTGTGTCCCACCCCATATTCCTGAGTGTCCCCCCCATATTCCTGAGTGTCCCCCTAATTCTT
This sequence comes from Argya squamiceps, assembly GCA_037834095.1. NCBI lineage: Eukaryota > Metazoa > Chordata > Aves > Passeriformes > Leiothrichidae > Argya > Argya squamiceps. The sequence continues at coordinate 3,157,985 of JBBMKD010000074.1, read as the reverse complement.
GGGTGTTCCCCAATTCCTTGGTGTCCTCGAGATTTTCTGGGTGTCTCCCCTCCATTCCTTGGTGTCCCCATATTCCTCTGTGTCCCCTTATCCCGGGATGTCCCCATATTCCTCGGTGTACCCCCATTTCTGGGTGTCCCCGAGGTTTTCTGGGTGCAGGGCGAGGCAGAGCAGCTACGCCCCTCGCAGGGACCCCGCACCCCCAGATTTAGGGCTGGGGTGACCACGGTGAGGGTCCTGGAGCAGAGATCAGCTCTTCCAGTCCAGGATCATTCCCGGGAAAAGCCAGAAAATCCCTCTGGTCCTGCCTGGGAAGCTGGCGAGGAGAGACGTTTCCCTCTAAAGCTGCCGGCTGTGCGAAGGTCTCTGGCAGAAGCAGAGCCGGGAGAAGGTGGATTAGAGCTCGGGAAGAGGCTGCCGGAGCCAGGAGAAGCCGTGGGAGCGGCAGGAAAAGGGACCATCGCCTTGTGCAGCCGCCTGCAAATCCTCGCTGTGCTCCGGAGCCTGCCGGGAATTAGCCGGGAATTCTCTGCAGATGTTTCGGGGATGGGAGTTCAGGGAGGGCGGCTCTGCCCGGAGGGTTTTTTTTTGGGGGAGGAGGGATAGAAAATCTCCCTCCTCAGCTTCGCCCTCCATCCAAAGTCCCCGCTGGAGCCTCGGTGGGAATGAGGAGTCGGGAGAAAAGGAAAAGCGCCGAGCCCAGGCTGATTCCTGCGGGATTTGGGGGCACCGCGAAGAGCTGTGCCTGTCCCCGGCCCCAGGATCTGCCGGCATTCCCGGGCTGGATGCTCCGGGATGTTCCCTGTGCTGCCGAGGGGTCGGCAGGGCTCTGCTCCCTGCAAAAACCGTGGGAGAAAGGTGGAAAAAAAATGGCAAGATCCAGGAGGATTGGGGCCAGCTCACCCACACAACCTCAGCCCTGCTGCTGGATCTGTTGTGGGATTCCCAATCCTGCCCACCCGGGCCTGGGATGTGCTGCTGGGGGCACACAGGAGGTTCCAGGGGGTCCTTTGGCAATGGAGTGTCCCTGACCTGCCCGTGGAGATGGGAATGCGGCCAGAGGAGGGGATTTTTGGGAAGAGGCTTCTGGAGAAGTGGGAGTTGGAGCTGGGAACGTGCTTGGGGCAAACACAGCTGGAGCTGGGAGAGGATGGAATGTGGAGGAGCTCTGGAATTGTTCTCCAAGCCCAAGGGAACTCTGGAATGGTTCTCCACACCCAGAGGAGCTCTGGAATGGTTCTCCAGGTCCAGTGGAGTTCTGGAATGGCTTTCCACACCCAGTGGAGCTCTGGAATGGTTCTCCAAGCCCATCAGAGCTCTGGAATAGGTCTCCATGCCTGGTGGAGCTCTGGAATGGCTTTCCACATCCAGCAGAGCTGTGGGAAGGCTCTCCGTGCCCATGGAATTCTGGAATGGCTCTCCATGCCCTGTGGAGCTGAGGGATGAATCTCCATGTCTGGTGGAGCTGTGGGATGGCTTTCCACACCCAGTGGAGCTCTGGAATAACTCATCACGTGCATGGAACTCCGGAATAACTCTCCCTGCTCTGTGGAGCTCTGGAATAACTCATCATGTCCATGGAGCTCTGGAATGTCTCTCCACACCCCGTGGAGCTCTGGAATGTCTCTCCACACCCCGTGGAGCTCTGGAATGTCTCCAACACCCCAGAGCAGTTTCCCTGTGGCCACGGCTGCAGCAGGATCAGGTTTTCCCAGCTGGATGCCTCAGGATGGGGTTTCCTGGTGTGTGAAGGTGCAGTGTTCCAAGGTATCATCCCAAAGCACCATCAGGGCATTCCCAGCCCCAGGATCAGCTTTTGGGGGTCCCTGTTTGTCATCCAGTGTGATGAGAATGTCCCTCCATGGATCCCACCTGCCTCCTGTGTGGAATATAATCCTGCCAGGCCAGGCCTGAGGGGAATCTGCTGCTCTAGACTGGATCTAACGTGGGTGTGGGGGCTCCTGGAGAATCTCCAGACATCTGGGAACCAGCAAGGACATCAGCTGGACACCAGGATCCGTGGAATCTGTGGGATCTATGGGATCTGTGGGATCTGCTCCTCGGAGTGACCGCAGCCACCAGAGGTGTCCCCACCTGGACACTGCCCACCCTGACCCCTGTCACTCCTCAGAGCCCCCCTGGCAGCTGAGGTGGGCAGAGCTGTCCAGGGCCACCTGCTCCAGTTGTCACCTGCTCCAGGGCCACCTGTTCCAGGGCCAGGGCCACCTGCTCCAGTGCAACCCTCTCCAGGGCCACCTGCTCTGGTGTCACCTGCTCCAGGGCCAGGGATCTGCTCCAGCGTCACCCGCCTCAGTGTCACCTGTTCCAGTGTCGCCCTCTCCCATGTCACCCACTCCCGTGGCACGCAGCAGGAAAGGACACGTACCTAGCCCCGGGGGGGGCCGGGGACCCACCCCGCCCTTTGGGGAGGCCACCCGGGTGACCCTTGTGACGTTCCTGTAGGTGTCACTGTCCCCCTGCCAGCGGTGCTGCCCGGCGGGAGGGGACACGGGAATGCGGCCCCCGGGGGGACTCACCGAGGGGTCACCCCCGTCCGCCACCCTCAGGGGGCACCAGGGCGGGCACAGAGCAGGGTCCCCTCCCCGTCACCCCCCGGAGCAGCGCAGGGTCCCCTCCCGGTCCTGCCATTCCCGTTTTTGCTGTTCCAGAGCTTTCCCTGGAAGCTGGAGGGTGAAGGAGGGGGAGCAGCGGTGACAGCGGGTCCTGCCCGCCCTGTCCCCATCAGCGGGCGGTGCAGGCCGGGGGAGGGGACACCAGCGCTGCCTGTCCCCAGTTCCCCTGAGAGGGGACAAGCCAGGCTGGATTCAGCAGGAATCTGTTTCCGGGAGGAAAAGCAGAAAGGACGGGAATGGTGGGAGAGCCGTGGGAATGCGGGGATAGGAGGGGACAGGAGGGGACAGGGATGGCCCGGTGCCATCCAGGGAGGGCAGAGCCTGCCCCGAGCCGCAGCTGCCCCGCGGCCTTGCCAGGGCCGAGCGCTCCAAAAGCCGTGAGTCAGATGCCCTAAAAAAATTCCCGTGACGGGGCTGGAAACGATGAGCAGCCGAATCCAGCCCGGAGAGAGGCGTGTGCCGGGAATTGCGATGGACTCGCTGCTCCCCGTGACTCGGGAGAGCTCCGGGAGCACATGGGGTTATCGATTTGTGGGGATAGAACAGGGAACACAAGGTCCCCATCACATGGAGCTGTGGGGTTAACCCCGCACCTTCCCACCTCACCAGGAATTCCAGCTGCTGGAGGCTCCAGGGACATCCCTGGAAATATTCCTGGATAAGGCTTGGAGCAGCCTGGGGTGGGGAAGGTGTCCCTGCGCCAGTCCAGGGGGGATTTTGAGATCTCTTCCCACCCAAATCATTCCATGGTTGTAAGATCTCATTCCAGCCTCTGCCATTCCCATGTTTCTCCAAGGTGGCATTGGGCACTTCCAGGGATGAGGCAGCCTCAGCTCCTCTGGGAATTCCATCCCAGCCCCTCCTCGAGGGGAATTCCTTCCGTTTATGCAACCTCAATTTCCCATCTTTCAATTCGACCTTTAAAACCCCTTCCAACCCAGACAACTCCGTGACATTCCTGGGCTCTTTCAGCTCCATCTTTAAAACCACTTCCAGCCCAGACAATTCCAAGATTCCGTGGCACTCCCAGGCTCTTCCAGCTCGACCTTTAAAATCCCTTCCAAGCCAAACCATTCCAAGATTCTGTGGCACTCCCAGGCTTTCTGCTCCATCTTTTAAACCACTTCCAACCCAGACAATTCCATGGCATTCCTGGGCTCTTTCAGTTCAATCTTTAAAAGCCCTTCCAACCCAGACAATTCCATGATTCCCAGGCTGGGTTTAGCCAGGCTGGGCTGACCTCAGGTGCCTTGCTGGGGTGGGGACACCACCACCCTTGGTAAAATTTCCTTTCCTTCTGTGGGAGGAAAGGGAGGAAAAAAGGCCAGAAAAAAGCAAATTAAAGCCTACAGTGAATAACCTCAGCCAGCTGCAGGCACAGGCACAACTCCCTCATCCTCAGGTCCATCCTCGGGCGCACCTTTCTCACAGAATTCCAGAACTCTCAGCCTGTTTTGGGCTGAAAAGGGGCTTAAAAATCTCATCGCAAAACCGCCTGCCATGGGGAGGGACTGCTGAGGGAGGGAGCCCTGAGGGTGCTCAGAGGGAGAGTACCCTAAAGGGAAGGAGCTCCAGGAGGGGAGGGTGCTCCAAGAGAAGGTGCTCCAGGAGCTGAGGGTGCTCTGAGGGAAGGTTCTCCAGGAGGGGAGGGTGATCCTGCAGGAGGGTGCTTCTGTGGGAAGGTGTTCCAAGAGGAGAGGATGCTCTGAGGGAGGTTGTTCCAGGAGATGAGGGTGCTCCAGGGGGAGAGGGTGCTCTGAGGGAAGGTGCTCATCTCCCTCCCTCTGTCCCTCACCTTGTACCCTCCTCTCTCCCTCTGTCCCTCACCTGTACCCTCCTCTCTCTCCCTCCCTCGCCATCCCCCGGCCCAGATGAGATCCTGCGCTCGCTGGGCGGGCCCCCATCGCCCCCGGGGCTGGCCCCGCCGGGCTGGCGAGTGCCCGTGGACTGCGTGAGAGCCAACGAGCTGTGCGCGGGCGAGCCCACCTGCAGCTCCCGCTACCGCACCCTGCGGCAGTGCCTGGCCGGCAGGGACAGGAACACCATGCTGGCCAACAAGGAGTGCCAGGCCGCCCTGGAGGTGCTGCAGGAGAGCCCCCTGTACGACTGCCGCTGCAAGAGGGGCATGAAAAAGGAGCTGCAGTGCCTTCAGATCTACTGGAGCATCCACATGGGGCTGACAGAAGGTAAGAGGGGGGGACACTGGAAGTGAATCCTGGGGGTGGTGGAGATGGGAGAGGGAGAGGGGTCCTCAATGGAGAGCCCTAGGGGTGGTGGGGATGGCGTGATGGGGATGGGGAGAGGGATCCCAAATGATCATCCTGGGGGAGATGGGGAAAGAGATCTTCAACAGAGAGCCCTGGGGGTGGTGGGGATGGGGGAGAGAGAGGGGTCCCAAATGGAGAGCTCTGGGGAGATGGAAATGGGGATCCTCAAACGGTTCAGCCTGGGAGTAATGGGGATGAGGGTTTCCAATGGAGAGTCCTGGGGGTGATGGGACTGGGAGAGGGGTTTGGGTGAGCTGGGAGAAATGGGATGGGGGGTGGTCAAACAGCTCGGGCAGGGCAGGTGAGCAGACCAGGGAATTCAGATGAACACCCCCAGGAAATTTAAATGAAACCCCCCAAAAATTCAGGTGAAAACCCCAGGAACTCTAGATTAAAACCCCAGGTGAGCAGCTGAGGTAGGGCAGATGAACACCCCAGGAAAGAGGAATGGGCACCCCAGGAAATTCAGATGAAAATCCTAGGAAATTGAGGTGAACACCACAAGAAATTCAGATGAAACCCCAAAAAATTTAGATGGGCACCTCAGACTCTGCACTGGGAACCCCCCCAAATCTGCCTCAGTTTGTGCCAAAATCACCTGGACTGGCAGAAGAGATCCCTGCCCGTGGGAGGAGGTTTGGGATAAGATTTTTCAGCTCCTTTCCAGCCCAAAGCAGGCTGGGAATTCTGGAATTCCGTGGGAAAGTTGTGCCCGATGATGGACAAGCTGGACCCGAGGATGAAGAAATTATACCTGAGGGTGGGAAAACTGCTCCAGAGGGTGGGAAAAAAACTGTTCCAGAGGATGTGGAGGAGCCGTAGCTGAGCCTACGGCCCCCCTGGGTGAAATTCCCATCAAATCTGGGTCAGCCGAGCCCCAAACCCGGCCCAGAGCAGGAATTAGGCCTTAATTGTTTTCTTCCCCTCATTAGCAGCAGTCATTGAGCAACTTCGCAGGGTTTTTTCTGGAATGAATGGGGGAACGGGGCTGGGAATTGGAGGTGGGAAGAGCAGCGATTAAGGAGAGGTGGAAGTTTTGTGGCCGTCGTGCGGAAAAAGCAGCGAGAAACCCAAATTTGGGCCTTTTAGGGGAGATTTTGGGGTTCACCTCCTCCCATCCAGCACCGGGGCTGCGGGATCCGAGCTCTCCCGGCTCTCAGGAAAGCTCCAGCCTCCTTCCTGGGGGTTAATTGCGGCTCCGCGAGCTCCAGGCAGGTCCAGTGCCCTTTTAATGCTCGGTAATTTCCCCGGCAAGCGGCAGGAATCAAGCGGGTGGTTAATTATTTATGGCCGCGATGGAGCGGGAGGTTCCCGGGGCTGCCTGAGCGAGCTGGAATAAAGTGGGAAAGGCGGAGAGGAGAGAGAGGGAACGGCCTGGAGCGGGGTTTGGATCCTGTTCCCATTCCCGGGGATGATCAGGAGTGGCGTTGTCCCCAAATTCTATCGCCCTGAGAGCAGCAGTGACAGATGGGGACAGCCCAGCCCCTCATCCCAGAGGGATTTCCTCCCAGATTTCCCGGGAATGTGACTGTAGAGCAGGATTTGGATCCTGTTCCCATTCCCGGGGATGATCAGGAGCCGCCCTCGGGGGGTTGTCCCCAAATTCCATCGCCCTGAGGGCAGCGGTGACAGATGGGGACAGCCCAGCCCCACATCCCAGCAGGATTTTTCCCTCCCAGATTTCCTGGGAATGTCGCAAACCCTCCTGCTTTGTTCCCACCTCGTTTTCCCCACGGGCGTTTCCAAGAGATTCCCAAATTCCGCAGGAAAAACGCCGCTGATTTGCGATAATGATAACCCCGGGCTCCTTTTGGTGGAAAATCTGGAATTCCCGGGATTAATTCCTGGAATTCCCGGAATTATTTCCTGGAATTCCCTGCACTGGGGCAGGCTGGAGGGGGAGGCACAATCCCAGTCCAGCCCTTCCCATTCCTCCTGAAAATATTTGTGTCCTGGAGGATTTGGGACCATCCAGGATCCATCCAGAGATTTTGGGGAAGGAATTCCTGGACCAGCAGGATGGATGTTCCAGCAGTTGGGGCTTTCAAAGTCCTGCCACCAATTATTTATTTGTATATTGACATTTTTATCTCCATTGTTGATTTTTTTTTTCCTGTGGCTGCCGGGGTTTGGGGAGAGCTTTTCTTCCCCTGAGACCTGCTTGACCTGAAATCAGGGTTTTTTAAAATTTTGTTCTTCTGGAGTTAAACCCAGTTTATCTGGAATTCAAGATTTGTTGGGTTTTTTCTGGTTTAACTCCAGAAAAGCAAACAAACAAAAAATCACGTGGATTCGACCTGAAATCAAAGGTGGGAGAGGGAGGGATGATTTTTCTCCAGCCTGCATCAGGATCCTTTTGGGAGGTGTGGATTGGGATAAACCCCTGGAATGCAGTTTGGAGGGGGGTCAGTGGTGAGGAGCTGCATTTCCCGATGGAAATATTCCCATTTTCCCAAGGAAAGGGATGGAAAACCATCCTAAAATGGGAGTTTTTTTAGGTATTTTTAGGATTTTTTTAGTGGGTTTTTTTGTTTGTTTTTTTAGGTTTTTGGTTGTCTTTAGGGGATTTTGTAGCAATAAGAAAACCCAGAGTTGATTGTGAACCCCAAAACTTCTAGCCTCAACCTCAGTGTCCACCCCCATGGAATCCTGACCTTCCCAATCCCAATCCCCTCAAGTCCTGGAATCCTCTGGAACTCAGCCTCTCCCAAACCTGTCTGCCCCCAGAACACCCAACCCTGACCTCCCAAATCAGCCAAAATTCCCTTAACCACCCCCAAAAATCCCCTTTTTCCCCTTTAATTCCAGATTTAGAAATAATTTTCCTTTCCCAGAACCAGGGGGGTGCCTGTGCCTGGAGCCGGGCTCAGATTATTCATGGCTGGGCTTTAATTTGCTTTTTTTTTTCTCCCTTTTTTTCTCCCCTGCCTTTCCTCCCACGGAAGGAGAGGAGTTTTATGAAGCCTCCCCGTACGAGCCGGTCACCTCTCGTCTCTCTGATATATTCAGACTCGCTTCAATTTTCTCAGGTAATAAAAGTGTTTTTATCTCCTGCCTGTGAACACAGAGCTGCTCCCAGCCAGGGAAATCCTCCTCCTTCTCCTCCTCTCTCCCCTGGCCTTTGTCCTTTGCTCCTCCAGCCTCTCCTTCCCTTCTGTTTTTGGGGTCCTGGGTGTTGCTTTGGGGGTTTGATGCATTTTTGGTGTGAATTCTTTCTGTTCCAGATCATCCCCAGGCTGGGATTTTGCATTTTACCAAAAAAATTGTAAATTGGTGTGTCTTGACGGCAGCTGCTTCCAGCCTAGGTTTATATAAAATTGCTGGAAAATGAAAAAAATCCCAGAATTCCCTTAATTTGTGTTGTCCCCAGCACTGGGGGAGGCACAATCCCAGTCCTAGCTCCAGTGCAGGGGTGCAGCCCCATGGGAACCCATTCCTTGTGGGATTCTTTGTGTCCTGGAGGATTTGGGATCCTCAGGATGGGGTGGGGCTGAGGGGGGACCCCGATTGCTGTCCCCTCCCTGGGGCAACAGCCCTGAGCTGAGCTCTGGGAAGGTGCTGGGAGAGACTCTTGGAGCATCCCAGTGTCCCTTGGAACATTTCCATGTCCTTTTGGAGCATTCCTGTGCCTTTTGGAATTCTTTGGAACATTCCCAGTGTCCCTTTGGAGCATCCCTGTGCCACTTGGAGGATCCCTGAGCCCTTTGGAATCCCTTGGAGCATCCCTGCACCCTTTGGAGTATCCCTGAACCCTTTAGAATCCTTTGAAGCATTCTCTGTGCCCCTTTGGAACATCCCAGTGTCTCCTAGAACATCCCAGTGTCCCTTTGGAACATCTCAGTGCCCCTTTGAACAACCCTGAGCCCTTTGGAATTCTTTGGAGCATTCCCAGGTTCCCTTTGGAGCACCCTGAGCCTTTTGGAATCCCTTGGAGGATCCCAGTGTCCCTTTGGAATATCCCTGTGCCCTTTGGATCATCCCGTGTGTCCTTTGGAGCATCCCAGTTCCTCCTCCAGGGAATCCAAACTCTGCCACCATCCCGGGGAACTTTGGTTTCCATCCATTTCCATGGGAACATTCCCATGTCCTTCACCCCTTCCCAAACCAGCCCTGCCTCGGCCTCTCCTCATTCTTCCTCCCCCCAAATCCCCCAGGCTGTGGGATTTTGGGAGTCCCCACTGTCCCCACACCTCGGGGACATGCCCAGTGTTACCTGGGGACACCTGGGACTGTGACGCTGTTGCTGTCACCACTGTCACCCACTTTTCAGCCCCCGGCGTGAATTTTCCAGGTGACTTTTCCCCGGGAGCTCGGCGCAGGTTTTTGGGATGACGCCGCCACCCGCTCCCGTGTCTCGCCCCCTTTTTTTTTTGGGATTACATTGGCGTCAGGAAAACGTCGGAGCTGCCGGGAAGTCTGGAAAGCAGCGAGTCTGAAGTGGGGATTAGACTGGGATTTATCCAGGAAAAGCGGAGCGGCAGGAGCAGGAAAAGCTCTACTGGGGATTTTTGGGGATGGGGGAGGGGGAGATCGGGCTCCTGCTGCAGCCAGGGAGGGGCTGTGACCCCCGCGGTAGCCTCGCTGCTGCTGCCACCCCTTCCCTGTCCCCTCCCTGGGGACATCCAGCCCCGCGCGCTGAGGCAAAGGAGTTTTTGGAGCAGCTCCTGGAGAAGGAGCCGTTAATTACCTGGAGGGATAATTAGGAGCGGAGGGATTGCTGAACCTCGCTGGGGGGCAGGGGCGGTGTAACCTGGGTGTAACCCGGGTGTAACCGGGGTGTAAAAAGCGTGGAGCACCCGCGGAGCCACCGCTGCCCCCTCCCCACCCTGCGGGACCCCCGCGCCGGGCAGAGAACCCCGGGATGCTCATCCCGGCTGCATCCCGAGCAAATCACAGCCTGGGAGAGCAGGGAGAGGGAATCGGGAATTCCCAATTCCAGCCGAGAATTCTCTCTGCGGGCACCACACCCAAGCTCTGGGTGGGCATCAAACCCCCCTCTCATCCCCCTCCTCCTCTTCCCCTGTCCCCAGGGAGGTGGGGACACGCTGGAGGGGACAGCTGCTGGCCCCAGTCCCCCGTCCCCAGCTCCTCAGGCCCCCGTTTCCGTCTGTGCTCATGAAATTTTCATGCTCGTGCTTTATTAATGAGCTCCCCGAGAGCGCGGCGCTGCCGAAGCCGCGGCTCCATTAAAATGCAGCCGGGGCCCTGCAGAGCTCGGGCAGGGCAGCAGAGATGATCCTGACCAGGAGACGATGGGCTGGAGCTTCCCCCGGCTCCCAAAATCCCACCTCGATGCCGGGAATCTGCTCCCGGGGCTCGGGGCCGGGGTGATTGGGGTGTAGGGAAAGCTCAGTGCATCCCCCAAAAGCAGGGGAAGATTTTGGATTTTAGCTCTTGGTAAAAGGTTTAGTGTTTTACCTCTAGAGAGACCCAGGTGTTCTCCACCTCTTCAACCCCCTTTCCCCCACCTCTCAATCCCCTTTTCCCCACCTAAAGCCTCCTTTTCCCCACCTAAATCCTCCTTTCCCCCACTTCTTCAATCCCTTTTCCCCACCTAAATCCTCCTTTTCCCCACCTCTTCCACTCCCTTTTCCCCTCAAGCTGTGTCCACCCTCTGGAAAAAAATCCAAACCATCCATCCCTGTCCCATCCTGAATCCTTTAGGATCCCTGAATCCCTTGGGATTCCTGAATCCTTGGGATCCCTGAATCCTCGGGATCCCCTCAGGGCCGTGCTGGTGGCTCTCAGCTTGATGACAGGGGGACAATGGGACAAATGACCCCTCCCAGCCCTGTCCCCCTCCAGGGGTGGGTGGGGAAACCAGGGGCTGAGGCTCACTCGGGATTTGCCATTTTGCTAATTAGCAGCACTCTCCAATTAGGTCGATTAGGAGCCTTTCCTTGGAGCCAGCAGAAGCTGGGAGTGAGGAGAATCCATGGATTTGTCCAGGCTGTGGAGGGGAGGGAATGAGGGATGAGGTGGCATCAGAAGCAGCACCTGGGCCACGGAGGGTGATCCATCATTCTGAGGGGAAAAAAAGGAAAATTCAGTGTTTGTTCCCAGGCTGGGGCTTGGATTCCCAGGGTGGATGCAGGATGGGATTCCTGGGATGGATGCAGAGTGGGATTCATGGGATGGATTCAGGGTGGGAATCCTGGGATAGATTAAGAATGGGATTCCTGGGATGGATTCTGAATGGGATTCCTGGGATGGACGCAGGGTGGGATTCCTGGGATGAGATTCCCAGGATGAATCCAAGATTCCCTGCTTTCCTGACCCTCCTCCCTCGCTGTCCCGGGGTGGGGGAGCAGGAATGGACCCAGCCACCACCTCCAAGAGCAACCACTGCCTGGATGCAGCCAAGGCCTGCAACCTCAACGACAACTGCAAGCGGCTGCGCTCGGGCTACATCTCCACGTGCAGCCGGGAGCTGTCGGCCGCTGAGCCCTGCAGCCGCCGCAAGTGCCACAAGGCCCTGCGCCAGTTCTTCGACCGCGTCCCCGGAGAGTTCACCTTCCGCCTGCTCTTCTGCTCCTGCAAGGACCCGGCCTGCGCCGAGCGCCGCCGCCAGACCATCGTCCCCTCCTGCTCCTACGAGGACAAGGATAAGCCCAACTGCCTGGACCTGCGCGGGGCCTGCAGGACAGATCACCTCTGCAGGTAAGAGGGGTGTGATGGAGTGGGGTGGGTGGTGGGGTCACCAGTCTGGTGTTGGTGTCACACCCTGGCCATCAGTGTCACCACCCCTGTGTTGGTGTCACCACCCTGGCCATCAGTGTCACCACCCTGGCCATCAGTGTCACCTCCCTGGTGTTGGTGTCACCTCCCTGTTAGTGGGGTCACCACCCTGGCATTGGTATCACCACCCCAGCCATCAGTGTCACCCTCCTGGCACTGGTGTCACTTGGGCACTCTGAAGGTTTCTCCTGGCATCTTCCCAGCATCAGTGTCACCATCCCAGCATTGGTGCCAGCCTTTGATATTGATGTCACCTTCCTGGTATCAGTGTCACCCTCCTGGCATTGGTGCCATGCCCCGATGTCGGTGTCACCCCCCAGTATCGCTGTCACCTTCTCAGCATCAATGTCACCACCCTGGCATTGGTGTCACCACCCAGCATCAGTGTCACTCTCTCAAGCTCCTTTTTCCCCCCCATTCCTCAGGAAGCAGCACCGTGACCACGCCCTGGGGAGACCCACGGGGGGCAAATCCCAGGAAAAACAGGACTGGAGCTGCATCCCCCAAAAACCTTCTCCGGCTGCCAAATTCCCACTGTTTCCCCTCTGGAAATACAGAGCTGGGAGCCGAGGCTCCTGTTCCTTATGAAACCCATTTGTCACGGGGCCACAACCCCTCCTGTCCCCCCTGGGAGCCGGATCCTCTTCCTGACCCCTCCAGCTCCTGCTGGGAGCAGGATCCTTTTCCCATCAAGGTGATGGAGTTTCCCCGGCACTCGGCAGGGAAATAAATGCCAGCTCCGGGTCTTCCTCGGGCCGCCAGCGGAGACGTTTGAAATGTGGGAATGTGGCTTTTTATCAAAAAGTAATCCGAGGAGGAGCCGGTGTCCATGAATAAAAGATACCTGGGAATGGCAGCTCCTCTCCATCAGCGAGCTCCGGGGTGGATGGTGCCGATGGATCTGTGCTCAGACAGGGATAACGGGGCTGGGAGAGCTGGGGGAGGGCTGCAGGAGCTTCAATTCCTGCAGGGAATGAAATCCCCACACGAGGAGGGGAAATGGAAAATTGGGAAGGAGTGGCAGTGTTTGCTCCAAGGTGGAAATGTGGGGGTTTTTTTGGGAGAAGTATGGGAGAATCTGGATGGCAGGTCTTGCTCTGGGAAATGCCCAAATTGGGATTTATTTGTGTTGGTTTTGCTGGAGAGTTTTGCTGTAACCTCAGGGATTTTTTTTTTCCTTGGGATGGGGCATGGATGCTCTCCTTGGATCTGGGTTTTCAGGAGAAAATCCCACCCCATCCCATCCCATCCATCTGCTCCCCGCTGGCATCTCCAGCTGGGAATGATGGGACACAAAACCCCTCTGTGTTCTCTGATCCCTATGGGCAAGGCAGGGCTGGGATTTCCTGTTATCCATGAATTTATCCAGCCAAAACTCCTCCATGTCCCTTGATCCCTATGGGCAAGGTGAGGCAGGGCTGTGCCATGGGACTTCCCATTTTCCATGAATTTATCCAGCCAAAACTCCTCTGTGTCCCCTGACACAGAGGACAAGGCAGTGCCATGGGATTTCCCATTATCCGTGAGTTTTTCCAGCCAAAATTCTTTCATGTCCCCTGATCCCTTTGGGCAAGGTGAGGCAGGACTGGGCTGTGCCATGGGATTTCCCATTATCCATTAATTTATCTGTCCAAAACAGATAAAATCCCCCTGATCCCAGAGGACAAGACTGTGCCATGGGATTTCCCATTATCCATGAGTTCCTCAATCTGACATCCTGGCCTGATGCTCATCCCAACCCGACAGGGGCCTGGCCAGGCCACTGGAGCCAGAGCACATCCCAGAACCCGAGGTGACAGGAGATAATTCTCCTGCCAGAGTAATTAACCTGCCAGGGTAATTAATTAACCCTCCTGGCTCGAAGCCTGATGGGGGAAAGCCCTCTCTGCTGGGATAGGATTTTCCAGAGGGATTTTTCCTGCGTGGAGGTCAATCCTGTTGGACAAGACTTCCACCTCTAAAAAGGATGGGAGGAGAGGGAAAAGGAATGTTCCAGCCTGGAAAACAGCCCTTGCAGAGGTTTTCATAGGAAGAAAACAGCCCTTGCAGAGGTTTTCCTGGCTCTCCCTGCTGTTTTCCAGCTAGGGTTGGACACCAGCCCTGTTCCCTCGGTCACAAAGGTCACCAGGAAATCACCAGCTGCTCCATCCTGCCGGGAATGCCTCTGGAGGTGGAATGTTCTGGATGCAGGAGAGTTTTAACCACCAGGGAGGACATTCCCAAAGGCACAGAGGGTCTGGGATGTCCCTTCTTGTGTCCCCTCAAGGACTCAGATCCCGGCAAGGGGACAGGACCTTTGGAATGCAGGATCCGGCTTCTCCTGGGCTCAAATCCCAGTTTTTTCTGCTCCAGAGAAATCCATTCCAACAGCCTTGACCTGGCTGTAGATCCCACAGGAGCTGCCCCAGGACTCTGGGAGCAATCAAGCCGTGATTTGTGCAGCTCCTTGTGCAGCTTGTCCCGGCTTGGGAAGCTTTTACCAGCTTTTCCCAGCTCAGGAAGCTTTCCCCAATTTTTCCCAGCTTGGGAAGTTTTTCCTAGCTTTTTTTCCCAGCTTTTCCCAGCTCAGGAAGGTTTTCTTCCCAGCTCTTCCCCCAGCTCTTCCCCCAGCTCTTCCCCCAGCTCTTCCCCCAGCTCTATCCCAGTTTTTCCCAGCTTTTTCCCAGCTTTTTCCAATTTTTTTCCCAGCTTTTCCCAGCTCAGGAAGCTTTTTTTCCCCATCTCTTCCCAGCTTTTCCCATCTTTTTTCATCCTTTCCCATCCTTTCCCAGCTTTTCCCAGCTCACAGGAGCCTGAGGAAGTGGCAGAGTTTTTGTGGCTGATTGCAAGGGACAGGTTTTAGCTCCCAGAACACAAAAACCTTTGGCGAAGCAGAAAAACCTCAGCAAAGGGGAAAGGGAAGGGAAAGGGAGAAAAGAGCTGATTTCAGCAGCTGCAGCTCGCTGCATTTTTCATCTTGCATCAGCAAGTCGGGAACACAAATAATCTGCTCTTACACGCTCCAGTGGTGCCAGTGCCTGAGAAATTCCCAACCTCCACTGGCTGGAGCTCCTCGGCATCCAAAGTGGGGATGTTGGGGCATTTCCCTGATTTTTATGCATTTATTTTATTTTATTTTATTTTTTGTCCCTGGATTTTTTTATCCATCCAAAGTGGGGATGGTGGGGCGTTTATTTTATTTTATTTTATTTTATTTTATTTTATTTTTTATTTTATTTTTTATTTTATTTTATTTTTTATTTTATTTTTTATTTTTATTTTATTTTATTTTTTATTTTTTATTTTTTATTTTATTTTATTTTTTATTTTTTATTTTTTATTTTCTTTTAATTTTTTTTAATTATTTTTTTTTATTTTATTTTTTTATTTTATTTATTTTATTTTATCCCTAGATTTTTTTTATCTGTCCAAAGTGGGGTGTTGGGTCATTTCCCTGATTTTTTATCCCAGTTTTTGGTGTGTTTAAATCCATGGGGGATCCATTATGGGACACTTGTGCCAAGAGCATTTTGGCCGGGGTTGGGCTGGATTTTTGGCTCAGGAAGGTGGGAATGGGCTCCGGGCTGGCCGGGAATTGCAGAAACACCAAACCCGGGAAGGGAATTCAGCTTTTTGAGGCTTTTTGAGCAGCACAACCTCTGTTCAGCACCGACACAAACCCCGCCCGGGATGGATCGTTCCTTGATAAACAGCAGCTCAACTTTCTCATTACTCCCTGCAATGAGAGCAGCGAGCTCGCCTGTCTGCCGGGAAGAAGGAATAGGGAAAAATCGCTCCTGGATTTAACGGGAGCTGGGAGAGCTCGGCTTTGCAGGGGTCAGGATGTGGAGGAGCCTGGTTTAGGGTTGGGAAAACTGTTAAAAATCCCTAAATCTCGTGGGTTTGGGAAGTGGAGAGGCAGCACCCAGGGGTCCTCCACATGTGGAGGCAGCTGGAGAAGAAAAAGAGAAGAAGGAGCAGGGAAAAATCGCTCCTGGGTTTAATGGGAGCTGTCAGAGCTCGGGTTTGGAGGGAACAGAGCAAGGAGAAGCTTCCAAATCCAGTTTGGGATTGGGAAATCTGTAAAAAATCCCTAAATTTAATGGATTTGGGAACTGGAGGGGCAGCACTAAGGGGTCCCTCACACAGCTGGGGTAGAAAAAGGAGCAGGGAAAATTTTCTCCTGGATTTAATGGGAGCTGGGAGAGCTCGGGTTTGGAGGGAACAGCGCAAGGAGAAGCTCCCAAACCCAGTTTGGGATAGGGAAATCTGTGAAAATCTCCAAATCTAGTGGATTTGGGAAGTGGAGAGGCAGCACCGGGGGGTTCCCCGGCATGAGGAGGCGGCTGGGGGAGGGCTCGGCTCCCTGCGGGCACGCCGGGCTCTTTACCAGGAGAATCAGTCAATTCTCGCTGAATAATTAACTCGAGAGGCTTCCCGAGTATTGACTTAATGTGACAGCGAGTCTGTCTTGAGCCGGGTTTTGCTTGTGTAAACACAATCTCCTGTTGGGCTCAGTTAGCGGCTCAATGGGACAGAACGGGCCCTCAATTAAAATCAAACGATGCCTGCGCTCCGTGCTCCCCTTCAGGGCTACAGGACAAAAAAAAATCCACCCAAAAATCGCTTTTGGAGCGCTGGCCCGAGTGCTGGATCAAAATGTGGTGGTCTGGAATGCGAGTGGAGAAGGGAATTGGTAATTAGTGACTCCCGAAATGCGAATGGAGAAGGGAATTGGTAATTAGTGACTCCCGACTCCGAGGTTGTGCTGGGTTCTGTCCTAATTATTCTCCCTCTTGCTGAGTTTCCTCTGCTTTGGGGATTTCTCTGCTGGTTTGTGGTGGGTTTGTCTTTCCCTCAGCAGTGTCCACAGCCCTGAGCGAGGAGCAGACATTCCAGGACATTGCAGGGGTTGGGAAAGTCCTCCAGGATCAGAGTCCAGCCTTGTCCCCAGCCCAGAGCTCTGAGTGTCACCTCCAGGGGTTCCTTGGACACTTCCAGACCTGTACACTTCCAGGCCATCCTTGGACACCTGCAGGGCTTCCTTGCACATCTCCAGGGGTTTCTTGGGCACTTCCAGGTCACCCTTGGACTATTCCAGAGATTCCTTGGGCACCTCCAGAGATTCCTTGGGCACCTCCAGAGATTCCTTGGACACCTCCAGGAATTTTTTTGACACCTCCACGCATTCTTTGGACAGTTCCAGGGGTTCCTTGGGCACCTCCAGGGATGGAGACTCCAAACCCTCCCTAGGCAGCCCCTTCCAAACCCTGACCCCTTTTTTTTCCGCGAGGAAATTCCTCACGGAATTTCAGCTGAGAGCCTCAGAACGACGACAAAAATTCCCTTTTTCCCCCTCAAACCTCCCGCAGCTCAGACCGGACCAGGTGACTCCTCTCCCCAGACAACTCCTCCCGGATAAAACAAATCCACCCACTGATCTTTTTTTTTCCCTCCCCTGTGAACTCTTTGCTCGATTTGGCAGCAGGTCATCCACAAAAAAGCCGAGTTTTATTCCAGTTCCCTCAGCTGCTCCCTCTCCCTGGGACTCTTTGAATTTACCTGCGAGCGTTTGAGGGGAATTTTTTTCTTTTTTTTTTTTTTGAATCTCAGCATCTCCCAGCTTCAAAAGAATCCCACTTCAGCAGGGCAGGAATGCTGGGAGGGCGATGCCCAGCGGGAAGTTTATGTCTGGTCGAGTTTTTTTCTGTGTTGTCGCAGCTTCCTGAACATCCCCGGCTCGGCAGGAGAGGGGGAGTGGATTTTTCCCAGCTTTTCTTTTTTAAAAAATTCCCTGCAAATTAAAAAAAAAAAAAATTCCAACTCTGGAGGAATCCCCAGCGTCTTTTCCATAAAATATTCAGGATGTTTGTTGGATTGGATGAGCAGCGCTTGAGTTATCACCGCGACTGAGGGGGATGGGGGTAATTAACACTCAATTAAGCGCTTAAAAAAGCACCAGAAAAACCACCCCAAAACCTCCGTGTTTGGTGAATTTTAATGTCAGAGCCATTGGGGTTTTTGGTGGTGTTGAATTCCTGCAGGAAAACTGGAAAACTGGGAATGGGAGAGGAGGTGGAGGCAGGTGGACAACGTAGGGATGATTGAAGGCCCCTAAATTTGGGATTTATGCATCTGGGGTAAATGTACAGGTACCAAATGTCTGCTAAATTTGGGATATCTGCACCAGGTGTATGCATAGGGATGCACAAAGTCCCTTAAATTGAGGATTCATGCACTTGGGATAAGCACACAGGTGCACAGAACCTCTTAAATTTGGGATTGTTGTACAGGGAATAGAGGCATGGAATTTAAAAAGCCCTATAAATTCAGGATATTGGAGTCCAGGTGCTCTGCAGGGATCCTTGGGAAGTGCCTGGATTTGAGAGCAGGGCCGGTTAAACCTCGGGATCCTGGGGCTGCATTTCCTGGGATTTTTTCCTCCAGGAATCCAAGAGGAGCAGTTTGGAAGCCCCAGCTTGGGAATCCAGCCTTTGGAGTGGGTTTGGGATGGGACATCTGAGTGGATATCCAGAATTAATTGTTTTAATCCCTTTTCCACTCCTTTGGGGATTTTTTTTTTTTGGAGGGGAGATAACTCTTAGGAAAATTCTCCTCATCGAGAGCCAGCCCAGCTCTTCCCAACTTTTCCAGGCCATACCTACCTGCCTCCTCCAGCTGCCAGCAGCAATTTGGCACCGATTTCCCTCCTCGTTCCTGCTAAGATGGACTTGGCTCCTTCTCCTTTCCCTATTTTTCATTTCTTTGGAGCCCTCACAAGCCAAAAATCTGAGGCCGAGCTGCTTTTATTCCTGGCAGCAAATCCCATCCAGCAGCTTCCAAAATCCAAGGGGGAAAAGTGACATCTGGCTGGGATATTCCTGAAGGATTTCCCAGCTGCATCCTCATGGATTATGAAGGGAATAACATTTGCCTGGGAGTGGAATAACTCCAGGCTGGGAGTGGAGCCCCGGGGAGCAGTGGTGACAAATTCAAATTTTCCTGGCGTTGAAGTGGCCGCGGTTCCCGCAGGGAATTGACGTCCCTTCACCTCAGATTTGGGCAGAGAGGAGAACGCTGTCGGAAAGTTTTATTCCTTTCTCCCCCGTGGTGAGGTCGGAGAAGGAGCAGGTTTTTGGGTATCTGCCATTCCCATCCCTGGAGATGAGGTTTGGCTGTAGGGAGGGTGGACCACCCCCATAAAAAAAACAATAAAAAACTAACCAAACAAGCATCAAAAAAACCCCACAAAAAACCCACCAAAAAACCCCCCACCCCCCCCAAAACAAAACAACCCAAAAAAGCCCCCAAAAAACAAAACAAAACAAAACAACAGAAAAAAAACCACCAAAAAAAATCCCCAAACGCCCCAAAAAGCAAAAAAAAAAAAATCCAAACAACAACAACAACAACAAAAAAACCCAAACCAAAACAAAAACCCAAACAAAAAAAAGCCCAAAAACCAAACAAAAAAACAAACAAAACCCCCCAAACAAGCAAACAAATATGGATAGAAGTGGTGCTGAAATTCCATTTTTTCCCTGCTTTTCCTCCTCTCCAGATCCCGGCTGGCTGATTTCCACACCAACTGCCAGGCCACCTTCCAGTCCCTGACCAGCTGTCCTGGAGACAACTTCCAGGCATGCCTGGGCTCCTACGTGGGGCTCATCGGTGAGTGCCAGGATCGGGGTCAGAAAGGTTTTTTTCCCACTGGGATTTCACCCCGTTCCCTCCTCCTCCTCCCCTCCAGGCTTTGACATCACCCCCAACTACGTGGATGCCAGCACCACCAGCATCACCATCTCGCCCTGGTGCTCCTGCAAAGGCAGTGGGAACATGGAGGAGGAGTGTGAGAAATTCCTGCGGGATTTCACGGAAAATCCCTGTCTCCGTAAGGCGCTTCCTCTCCCGAGCCTTTTCCCCTTTTTTTTATCATTCCCATCCCTTCCTAACCCTCTCCCTCTCCCAGGAAATTCCATCCAAGCTTTTGGGAATGGGACTGATGTCAACCTGGCTCCCAAAAATCCCAATCCTGCCGTGACAATGGTTCCCAAGATGGAGAAGATCCCAGCGCTGCCGGACGACGTCAACGACAGCAACACCGCCTATGACGGCAGTGTCATCAGCACCTGCACCTCCCTCCAGGTGTGGTCACAAACTGGGAGCACTGGTGGGGCTGGGGGACATCCTGTGGGATGGGGGAAATGATCATTCCATGGGGTGGAATGATCCGGGCACTGGTTGGGGTCTGGAATGGGGAGGGAATCCCTGCCTGGTTTCCCCCCTTGCCTGCCAAGGTGATCTCCTGAGTGTGGCTTCTCCTTGTTTGGGAGCTGGAATTCTGTGGATTTTTGGGAAATCTGGAAAGATCTCCTGAGGTTGACTTCTCCTCATTTGGGAGCTGGAATTCTGTGGGTTTTTTTGGGAAATCTGGGAAATCCATGTTGTCTTGCCAAGCACTGGGCTTGGGTGTCTATGTTTTGCTCCGATGGTGGAAAAGGAATGGGAGGGAAATGGGATTGGGAATGGCTAGGGGTGATCCAGGAGTGCAGGGAAATGGGATTTGGAATGGCTGGGGGTGTTCCAGGAGTCAAGAGGAGTGGGATGGGGACAGGTGAGGTGTCCCAGGATTCCCAGAGGAATTCCTGGCAGAATTCCAGGCAGAATTCCCTGCAGGATCACAGTGGGAGTGAGGCAGGATCCACTGAAGCCCCTGCGCTGCCCATGGAAACGGGATGAGCCTTTCCCAAATTTCCCTGTGCTCCATCACCTCCTCCAAGCTGATTCCCACAGGGAAATTCAGGACCCCAAACCTCCCAGCTCCAGGGGCACATTCCTGCCCTCAGCATTCCCAATTTCTCCTGACAGGAACAAGGCCTGAAATCCAACAAATCCAAGGAGCAGAGCCTGTGCTACTCCGAGGTACATGGGGGGAATCCCAGGGCTGGGAATTCATTCCCAAACATCTCAGGAATGACATCCCTGCAGGTGTTTTCCAACTTTGGGATGTTTTTCCCTAAAAAAACCCCTTCCCATCCCTCCTTCCCATCAGGCCCAGCTGACCACGGATGTGATGCCGGACCAGAAAACTTTCACGGATCCCAAGGCGGGAAGCAGCCGGCACCAGGAGCTGCGGGTGCTGCTCCTCGTTCCCATCCTGATCCTGGGGCTGTAGAGAGGGGAGGGAAGGAGCCGGTGGGACACTGGGACCAGTGCCACCACCAGTGCCACCATCAGTGCCACCAGTGCCCGCCAGCGCCATGCTTGTGCCGGAGAACTGGGACGCTCCCAAGTCCTGGGAATGCCGAGCTCCGGAGAGGCAGGAGGACGCTTCAACCACGCTGGGAAACTTTGGTGGTTTTCTTCCTGTTTTTCTTTTTTTTTCCCAGTTGGTTTTGGGTTTTTTTTGGTTGGTTTTTTTTTTTGGTCTTTTCTGGTTTTTCTGGAGCGGCTCCTGGGAAAATGGGCCTGGAATTTCAGCTTGGAGCTGCCAGTGGTGCCAGGGATGGGGGAAAAAATTGGAAAAAAAAGCTTTGGGAAAAGTGAATTTCAGGATTATTTGCACTGGTGTGGCCACAGGGACAAGGAGGATTCCACATGGGAATTTCCTGGAGGATGAAGGCGCCATCAGGACTCACCCGGAGAGGACTCCTGGAGCTTTTCTTGTTGGTTTTTTGGGGGATTTTGGTTGGGATTTTTCCCTCAGAGAGTTTCCGAATGGAAGAGAAAAGAAACTGGTGTGAAATGTGTGAGGTTGTGCTGATGTTTTCAATCATTCCAGGGGGGGAGAGGTTCCATTTTCCTTTTTTTTTTTTTTTTTTTTGATTTAGTATTTGGCTTGGGAGTGGATTTTGACCCACCCAGGGTCAGAATTCCCTATTTTCCCTCTCCACTTTATTTCCTATATGCATATAACACATGGATATTCCCATATACATAGCCCTACCCATCCTCTGGCTTTTTAATTCCCATTTTTCCCTTTATTTTTCTTCCTTTTTTTTCTTTTTTAATTCCTCTGATTCCCACAACAACTTCCAAATGTATTCTTGGAAAATTTATTTTTTTTAACGATGTCTATAATGGAAAAAAAAAACAAAAACAAAAACAAAATAAACCAAGGATAGCAAACCAAGGAATGAAAACAGCCCCAAAATCCAAGATTCCATAAAAATCCTGATATCTGCTCGGGGGGAAAAATGGGAGCTGCAGGAATTCCAAGATTTGGGTTGGAATTCAACAATTCCCAGCCTTTTTTTTTCCTGCAGGAGGCAACAAACAGGGAAACATTCCCAAGGAGCTGCCACATTCCTATTTTTTGGTGGTATTTTGGGAATTTTTGTGTGCAAGAAATTCAGGTTTCAAATTCCAGCCCCTTTCTTGATGGGGTTTGGAATTTTTTTCTCCCAAGACAACCTGGCAGTGCTGGAAATGTTGGGATTTGGGGCACAGGAAGAGTAAGGGGCTGGAATTTTTTATTTATTTGGAATTTCTGTTTATTTTGGGGAGCAGATATGTCAATTCCCATCCAGCTGTGCCCGTGAAAATAAACAGGGACTTTGGGAATCTTGGGAGCCTGGAGGTGGTAAAATTGTGGAATCACAGAATTCCGGATTGGGTTGGATTGGGATGGAGCTTAAAATCATTTCTCATTCCATGGTCTGGGAGAATTCCCACTCTCCCAGCTTGCTCCAGCCAGGCCTTGGACATTCCAGGGGTGTGGAAAATGGGATGGAAGGTTCCCAGATTGCCTGGAGCTGATGGAGAGGGGAGGGAGGGATGAACATTCCCTTTTCCAGTGTGGAAAATCTGACGGAGAAAATGCTGGAGCTGGCACTGGGAACATAAACAAACTCTCCTGGAATTCCTGCTGCAATCCCAGGCTCCTTTTTCCTGGGAAGGGGCAGCTCTGAGCTGGAGTCAGGTGTGGAGCAGCCAAAAAAACCGGGATTTGGGAGCTCCACAGCAAAATCTGGGATCTCTCCTGGGGGTGATTCCCAATCCCACATGTTCCCAACCATTACAGTTTGAGTTCGGAGTGTTGCCAGTTTTCCTTGGGAAGAAAGCTGGAAAATCCAGCATGAATTGTGATTCCTGGGAAAGCTTTTCCAAGAGTGGGAACTGCTTGGGAAGGTCAGGGAAGTGTCTCCATCCAGCAGCTGAGCATCACTGGGTATTGCCAGTGCTTGGGAGTTATCCATTGTGATCCATGGAGCTCCTGGGGTTACTGGGAGGTGCTGGGAACAAGGATTTGCTCCAGGATTCCATCCAGGAATGGCAATTCCAGGATTCCCTCCAGGAATGGTGATTCCAGGATTCTCATCAGGAATGGCAATTCCATTATTCCATCCAGGAGAGGTGATGCCATTATTCCATCCAGGAATGGCAATTCCATAATTCCATCCAAGAATGGTGATTCTGGCACTGGGAACCAGAGGTCGCTCCAATATTCCCTCCAGAAATGGCAATTCCAGCACTGGAAGTGGGTTTTGCTCCAGGATTCCCTCCAGGAATGGCGATTCCAGCACTGGGAACAGGATCTTTCTCCAGGAATTCCTCTAGGAATGGTGATTCCAGCACTGGAAAATGGGGTCTTGATCCAGAATTCCCTTTGGGAATGGTGATTCCAGCACTGGAAAAGGGTTTTGCTCCAATATTCCCTCCAGGAATGGTGATTCCAATATTCCCTCCAGGAAAGATTCCAATATTCCCTCTAGGAATGGTGATTCCAGCACCTCTCCATCCCATTCCCATCCCCTTTCCTCTCAGATTCCCCAAATCCCCCCAGTTCCACCCCAACCCCAGCCCCTGGTGCTTCCCCCACCCCATTCCCAGCACGTTAATTACAGCAGAGGAGAATTCCCGTGCTTTTTGTGGAAGTGGAAAATGCTGGGATGTAAAACCCCGGGCTGCCGGGATGGATAATTAACTCTGGAGATAATTCCCTCTTCATTTGGACTCAATTACTTTCCCGATAGGAGAAAGTGCTGAAAACACAAATTTTTTTTTATATATTTTTTTCGGGATGTGGCATAAAATAATAATGAGAAAAAAAATCCACTAAAGCTTTTCCTGGGAGAGCTTTTCCTTCCTGGGATAAAGGAGAGGATAAATCCTGGTTAATGCTCCAGAATTCCAGTTTAGCATCACCCTCCTGTCCTTGGAATGTTGGGTTTGGGGATGAAAAAAAGCGTTCTGGGTTTTTTTTAGGATGGATCAGCTTCGGTGGGAATGTCCTGGGGTTTGCTCCGAGGAGGAACTGCTGGGAAATGAGTTTTTTTGTGGGATAATTTGGAATTTTGGATGAGTTTAAAGGAACATTTTGTGTCCCTGGGGTCATCTTGTGATGCCTCTTCCCCAAACTCCTGCAAATCCTCAAATTACAATGGATAATTCCATGAGGAATTTCCCCTATTTCCCGGCTGGACTCTCCCATTCCCCCAGAAGGAATAAAAAGCCATTTAACTTTTTTGGAGAGCAAAGCATTTCCTGGAATATTCCACATGAATTCCCAAACTTTTCCCTCCTGGCCATGCCTGGATTCCTGGGAGCAGCCAGGAACACTCAGAGGTGACAGGAATTTTGGCTCTCTAAGGAATGGTTGCCTCCTTAAGGAATTTTTTGCCTCTCCAGGTGTTTTATTCCTTCTCTCTATGCCTGGGGCTGTAAATCCCAGCTGGGCCTTTCCAAAGGAAATATTCCAGGAGGTTTTGGTTTTTTTTCACATCCAGGTTTTTGGAACAGTTAATAAGTCCCCGTGCTCCTTGGAGGAAATGCCAAGCAGTGGGAGCAGGGAGGGAAAAAAATAGATGGAAAAGGGTTTTAAGGGAGGGTTTTAAAAATAGCAAATCTTAGGAGGAGAAATCTGGGAAGACGTCAGGAGGGAGCTTTGACTGGGGGGAGGAAAAGAATTTTCTGGAAAATTGGGATTAATTCATTGCTGGACTGGGGAGGAATTGGTGTTCTGGGGTTTTTCTTGGCAGCTCCAAGCCCTGAAAATCCAAAGAAAAAGGGTGAAAATGTGGGAGAGGGATTGGAGGATTTGCAGTGCGTTGGGATTGGAGGAAGAACGTTGCTGTTTTTTCATCCAGAGGATCCAGGAGAGCTAGAAAAGGGATGGAAGGACAGGACACAGGGAATGACTTCCCACTGAGAAAGGGAAGATTGGGGTGGGATTTTGGGAAGGAATTCCTGGCTGGGAGGGTGGAGAGGGGCTGGGATGAAATTCCCAGAGGAGCTGTGGCTGCTCCATCCCTGGAAGTGTCCAAGGCCAGGTTGGGATAATCTGGGACAGTGGGAGGTGTCAGAGCTGGATCTGGCTGATCTTTGAAGTCCCTTCCAACCCAATTCCAATAGTCCATCATCTTCTCTCCCAAAAACTTTGCAGGACACACCGAACCTTCCAGGTTTAAATCCCAGTAAATCCCAGTAAAAAGCCCATCTGGAGCCTCCTTGGAAAAAAAAAAAATCAGAAAAAATGACAACCACAGAAGCTTTTCCCATTTAACCTTCGGCCTCGGGAAGAAATCCACGGAGATGAGGAAAAGCTCCGGGGATTCACACGGGGTTAAATAAAGCAAATCCCGGAATGTTCCAGCAGTAATTCCCTGCCAGCTGGGACGTTACCCCCCAGTGGGAGTTGGGGGCACAACCAGCAGCCTTTTCCAGGAGAGGAATTCACAGAATCATGGAATTGCTTCGGGTTGGGAGAGACCTTGAAGCTCCTCTCTCATCCCACCCCTGCCAGGGGCAGGGACACCTCCCACGATCCCGGGGCTCTGCCGAGCAATTCCTTCGATTTGGGCGTCTTTTAAAGGGCTGGAAAATCAAGAAAAGCTCTCCCAAGGCTCTGCAAGGGAAGGTTTTGCTGTCGTGGCCGGGGAAAGGCCTGAGCAGAGACTTTTCCTGAATTATTCGGGAATTATTTGGGAATTATCCTGGCCTTCTGCTCCGGTGCTGCATCTTTGCATCCATTAATTAGGCTCGGTGGGTGAAATGAATTTCAGCCCTAATTCCCTGTCTGGATATTCATTATGGAAGCAGCAGCAGCAGCCGGGATGTCAAGGAGGATTAAAGGCAGGAGCTGGGAAAGTCACAGGTGGCTCCAGCATGGATTTCAAACCCCGTGCATGGAAAAGCTGATGGAATCAAACCCCAAAAGAATCCCAAATCCCTCCAGGCAGCATGGAAAATTCCTTCCCAGCGCTCCCAGAGAGGGAATTTCCCCCCAGGCTGGAGCTGAACTGGTCACACCATCCTGCTCCCTGTTTTTCTCGGGGATGATAAATTGGGTGTGATCCCTGGAACCCT
>JBBMKD010000074.1:3108218-3128809 GCA_037834095.1 Argya squamiceps | reverse complement strand
CCCCAGTCCCTCTCCAGCTCTCCTGGAGCCCCTTTAGGCCCTGGAAGGGCTCTGAGCTCTCCCTGGAGCCTTCCCTTCTCCAACAACTCCAAGTTTTTTCTCATCCCAGAACTCTGTTGGATTTCTGGCTCAAACTGAGCTCCTCAACCCCCAGCATCCCAAATTCCTTGTCCCAGCAGTTCCTTGGACAACCTGTCCCTGGGCTTGGAGCCACCTGGGATGGTGGGAGGGGTCCCTGCCCATGGGACTGGGTGGGATTTGAGGTCCTTTCCCACCCAAACCATTCCAAGATCCCACTGGGACACAGAACCACAAATTCCTGATCCAACACTGAGCTCTGGGGGCTTTTGGTTGAAGTGAAAACAAAATTCTGAAATCGAGGAACAAATATTTAATGGGAATCTGACCCCAAATATTCCCACTTGTTTCATAAACCCCCCAGTGAGGAAACACCCCAAACCCATGGGGATTCCCTTCTCCAAACCACTCTGGGATGCAGACCCGAGCTCAAACCCTTGGAATATTGTCCGAGCGGGGCTTCCTGGCACCAGACACTCGGGATAATCCGTTCAGGCACGGCGGGAATTCGCTGCCACCAAGGGCCGTCCCCCGGTGTCACCCGTGCTCAGCGTCAGCACCGGCTCCTCGTTAGCGCCAGCACTGAGCACATCCCGCTGTTTTCCCGTCTCCGGGAGAGGGGAAAAAACCCTTCCTGACAGCTTGGATAACCTTTCCCTGCTCCCGTTCTCAGCTCGGGGAAGCGCTGACGTTCCCGGCTCGGGGCAGCTGCGAAGAGCAGAGGGCGGAGAGGGGAGGGTGGGAAGTGTGGGGGCTAAAAATACGGCGAGTCTGGCACGTTCTGCCTTTTCCCTGGAATTCAGAATCCCTCCTGTGCCGCTCCACGGGTGGCCCTAATTAGGGGTGTCGGAGCGTGAACAGATTTTTTTGGGGGGAGAGTGGGGATTTTTTTATTCCCCTTTTCCCACCGCAGATTTTTTTCCTGGTTGGGTTTAGCAGCAAATCGTGCTCTGAATGAGGGAAACGGCTCCTCACTGCCACAGGACAGGGATGAATGGGACTTTTGGGAGATTTCCAGAGAAAACTGTGGCTTCCACATCCCTGGAAGTGCCCAAGCCAGGTTGGAATCACCCGGGATAACGGAAGGTGGCCCAGTGGAACAGGGATGGGATTTAAGGTCCGTTCCCACCCAAACCACTCCGGAATTTCATTCCTGGTGCCTTTTCCAGCTCTAACAATCCACTGGCAGGAGGGTCGGGAGCCTTTGTGTCCCCTCCTGGTGCCAGTGACGTCTTTGCGGAGGAAAAGCCCCCAAACAAAGCCGGGACTCGTCAGTTAATTGCGTTTTAACAGCAAAATAATCCCGTGAGTCAAAGCCATTGATTGACTCAATCCCGTCCTTCTGCGGGGGCTGAGGATTCGGGGCTTTTTTATTCCCATTAAATTCCTGCTGCTCCTGCCAGAGGAGTGATGGGAGAACCACAAAAGCTGCTCGGACCCCCAAGGTTTGGGGCGGATTTGGGGTTTTTGGCGCTGTTTGGGGAGGAATCCAACAACTGCAGCATCCCCAAATCCGTGTCCTCGTCCTTTTCCTGCAGCCTCGGGATGGATCCCAATTTTGGGGTCCTCCTATGACCTCCCTTACCCCAAATCAGCCGGTGGGAGGTGAGACCCTTCTGGAAGTGCTTCTTTCCCCCCTTTTTCCCCTGTTCTGACTCGGGTGACTCACTCAGCTCCTCCAGAGAAATCTTTTTCCTCGGGGGAGCCGCAAAATCCGCGGCGCTTGAGGAACGGCGGAGCTGGGAACCGCGTTGGCAAACGCCAGGCTGCCAATCTGGCCTGTTTTTTTTTTTTTTTTTTATTCAATTAAGCTTTTCTTTTCAGGTTTTTTTTTTTTTTTTTTGGGGGGGGGTTTTTTTGGTTTTTTTTGTGTTTTCTGGGTTGCTTTTTTTTTTCCTCTCCAAGAGGCGAATTAATTGATATTTGCTCAGTGTGTCAAAATAGCTACGGTGCGTTGGAGTGCAGTGCTCGGATTGGGAAGGGAAGGGAAAGGAAGGGAAAGGAAGGGAGGGTGACTCAGTGGGAAGGGAATTAAAAGCAGCAGCTCCTGCTCAAGGCCAAGCTCAGTTCTGCTCCAAGGAACAGGAGGGGGGCACGTGGATGGCGGGGAAGCTGTTCCCAGGAAACCGGCCCCAAGCAGCTTTGGGGGGATTCACCTCATTTTCCTTCTTCCCGGGGTTCCGTGGAAAAGCTGGAGTACAGGGTTGGGGTGAGGGGCAAAGTGGGGTGGGACTCTCAGAGCAGCTGTGGCTGCTCCATTCCTGGAAGTGTCCAGGGCCAGGTTGGAGCACCCTGGGATAGTGGGAGTTGGAAGTGGATGAGATTTCAGCTCCTTCCAACCCAAACCATTCCAGGGTTTTGTTCTCCCATCCCTCTGTGGGTCCTGGACACAGGGAACCTGTTGGGAAGGAGGGACAGGACACAGGGAATTGCTTCCCACTGCCAGAGGGCAGGGATGGATGGAAATTTGGGAAGGAACACCTGGCTGTGAGGGTGGAGAGGGGCTGGGATGGAATTCCCAGAGGAGCTGCGGCTGCCCCTGGATCCCAGGAAGTGCCCAAGGCCAGGTTGGATCCATCCAGTCTCGTGGAAAGTGTCAGGATTGGAACTGGCTGGAATTTATGTCCCACACAACCCATAGCATTCCATGGTTCCCTGATTTTCATCTTCCACGGAGGATGAGGAGAGGCTGGGCTGTTGGATTTGGGAATGCCATGGATCCCATGGATCCATTGTCATGGTTGGATAAACACATCCCTGGATTTGTTTGTTCCTTGGGGGCTGAGTCCCCAGCAAAGCCTCTCAGAAACTTTAATTCTATAAAAGATATTCCCTAAAAATCTATTAATTATAATGTATAAATATAATATTATTAATAATAATCTATAATGATTAATTAATTATTATTATAATTATATTAATTTTAGCTCATCTGGGGCATCCCTGGCCCCACCTGGCAGCAGGAAAATCCCTGGAGATGTTTAATTCCGGCTTTCCCACTGTAGAAAGCCAGAATCCCCAGTTCCAAGGGTTCCAGCTATCCCAATTAAATCCCTTTTTTTTTCCATGCCCTCCCTCCTCCCTCTTTGCTCCCATTTATCTCCCCTCATTTGTCACCTTGATCCATTTCCCTTCTCCCACCGGGGCCGGGGAGCTGAGTGTGGGATTAGGGGGAGTTTAATTGGATCGCCCTCCCACCATCAGCCCCAATAAAACTTTATGGAGAGATAAAAATCTCCCAGTGTTTTCCTGAACAAAAGGGGGCCGGGGAGGGGATGGCTTTTTTCCACCTCCCATTTCATTTTTTAAATTTTTTTTTTTTTAGTTAAATTCTCTGCCTTGGAGGCTGATTAACCAGGGGAGGGAGGATTTCTGGGAGCTGCGTTATCCCATTTTTCCGTGTGTAAGCACTCGCTGGCTGCTGCTCTCGCCCTCTCGCCGTGATTCCCCCTGACAGGAAGATGAATTGGGCTCCGGCCGGGGAGAAAATAACATTTATTTCACATGGAAAAAGTGCTGAGCCGCAGGAGAAATGGGAGCAGGGAGGTCAGGATGGGGGAGCGGGGATGGGAAGGGAGGGATGAGCCTGGATTTGGGATCCTTGGATGTAGAACCCTTAGTTATCCTGGTTTAGGGGCTCATTCCAGGCACTGGGAATGTGTTATCTCAGTTAAATGGAATATTCCTGGTGATCTCCAGGCACTGGGAATGCATTATCCCAATTTAATGGAACATACCTGGTGATGTCCGGGCACCAGGAATGTATTTCCAGCCTGGAATTTCCATGGGAAGGTACAGTGTGGGTTTCTGGGGGCCTGTGGCCCCTCCAGGCTCTCCCATCCTGAATCCCCATCCCACTGTGCTCATCCCATCCCATTGTTCTCATCCCACCCCATTTTCCCAGCCCCCAGAGAAGGTCCTGCTGTCCTCATCCCTCTCCTTTTCATCCAGGGGAATGGTTGGGGCCTTCCAGAGGGATCCAGGATGGATGGGAGCTGACTGAAAATCTGGGAATGATCCAAATTCCCTCATCCTCCACCCAAATCTTCCCCTGCTGGGGGCTTTCCCAGACCAAAGCAAAAGTCCCAGGAAAAACGGGAAGTGACACCACTCCAGAGGAACACCAGGAGCTGCTAGATCCAGCTGAGCCTTGCAGGAAAATCTCATGAAAATATGGGAAAATCTGCCCTTTCCTTGCTGATTTTGCTCCTCTCCCTTACCTCGGGAGCTGGTCCTGGCAGAAAAAAAATCCAAGCTAATCATTAGGGTGGGAATTGCTCCCGTTCCTGTTAAAAATAATCCTGGTTGCGTTTTTTTCCCCCTGATGCTTTTGAGTCTTTTGGGTTCTCGGCCCAACTTTTTCGTCTCCTGAAGTGACATTTTGGGGGGGGAAAGTGGGGGAAGTGTGAAAGGAGGAGGCGGAACAAAGGAAAAGCACAAAAATATGGAAAATTGGGGCTGGCTGGCGGGGGAAAGAGGAGGGGAGAGTTTGAGGCTCTTAAGGAGTGAAATTCCCATCCCAAACACGCCCAAAAAACAGGGAAAAAGCTGCAGGGAAGGTGCTTGATCCCGCAAAGACGATCCTGCTGGGAATGGAGGGGTGGGGAATGAGGCTGGAGCATCCAAAGGGGGAGCTTGGGGTTGGAGAATCCCCTGGAGCTGGGAATGTTGGGGTTGGCACATCCTTGGAATTAGGAATGTTGGGCTTGGAGCATCCAAAAGGGGAATTGGAGCATCCCTTGGAGGTGGGAATATTGGGATTGGACCATCTTTGGAACTGGGAATGTTGGGTTTGGAGCATCCTTGGAGCTGGGAATGTTGGGGTTGGAGCATCCAAAGGGGGAGGTTGGGGCTGGAAAACCTTGGAGCCAGGAATTTTGGGTTTGGAGCATCCTTGGAGCTGAGAATACTGAGTTTGGAGCATCCCTTGGGGCACTTTTCCCAGGTTTTTTTGCCTTCCCTTCCCGAGTTCACGTGCCTGTCCCAGAAATTCCCACCCTGGAATTCCCTTCCCTCCAAACCCTTCAGGAAACATCAGGCTGGGAACTGGAGACAATTCCAGGCCAAGAGAAAATTCCTCTGCCAGAATCAGAGAGGACCTGGATCCGCTGCCATCTCCTCCGGGGACAGCAGGGGGACAAAGGGACATTGTCCAGACCTTTCCGGCCCCAGATCTGGATTTTGTCAGAGTTTTCCAAACCTCAACTGGATCTGCTGCTGGCCGAGTATCCCAGCATGGAACAGGGGCTGGAATTGCTCTGGTGGGATTGATTTTTACCCAATTCGAGCTTTTAAAATGTTCATTTTTACACAGAATTATCCCGTGCCTCAGTTTCCCCTCTGCTGACAGCTCCCACTCTGCTTCCCCTTTGTTTTCCTGTTCCCCTGCTCCCAAAATTCTGATTTTTCGGGCCCAGCTGGTGAAACCTCAGGGGTTTCACTGCCTTTGGTTGGGGTCTCTCCAAATCCCCCCTCACTTCCCCTTTCCCTACTGCTTTTTGGGGATTTTTTGGGGAAGGTGTAGCTTTTCCATCTCAATCCCAATTCCATAACCAGTCCAGAGGTTTTCCTGCCTGGAGGGGCGGCTCCAAGGGGTTGGAAAAGGCTCCATCCATGGCCCAATTCCCATTTTCCAGGGAGAACCTGATGCTTTTCCCATCCAGCATCTTCACCCACTCCCGAGAGCTGCTCCAGAGGGAAAATCCCGATTTTGCTTTGCCTCGTGGTGCCCCAGGGGTGGCAGACTGGATCAACCCTGTCCCCAAGACCTGAGGAGCTCCAGGCTCAGCTCTTGGAGAGAAAAATGTGAAAAAATGAGGAAAAATGAGGAAAAATGTGGAAAAATGCAAAAAAAAAAGAGGAAAAAATGCAGAAAAATGAGGAAAAAATGTAGAAAAATGAGGCAAAATGCAAAAAAATGATGAAAAAGTGCAGGAAAAATGTGGGAAAATGCAGATTTCTGGCTGATCAGCACGTTCCTGGCAGGGCTGGGGGTGCTCGGCACTGATCCAGGGATGAAAATCACCCAGGAACGACCCAGCAGCATCGGGAGATGAATTAATTGCTGGCGAATCGTTAATGAGGCGTCGTGAGTCAGCAGCAGTTTGATCTCGGGCACGCGAGGAAGGGGCTGCTGGGGAAGGCTTGAAGCTGCTGGAAAAGGCTTTGGATTGAAGCTGTTGGAAAAGGCTTTGGATTGAAGCTGTTCCAGCCCCACCATCCCACGGGTGGGGACGGGCTGTGATTGCTAATGAGGCTTCTGGAGAATCCCAAAATGTTTCCAAAGCAATCATCCCAAAGCTTTTGGTTCATCTTCCCAACCCAGTGGGATGCTCAGGTTGGGGCTGTCACTGGCCCCAAACCATCCCATATGGTCATTCCCACCTGCAGCTGCTCCAGCTCCTTTGGAATCCACACTGGGAGAGTCCAGGGGACCTTTCCAGCCCCAAATCTGGATTTTGTCTGAGTTTTCCAAACCCCAACTGGATCTGCTGTGGGACAATATCCCAACATGGAACAGGGGCTGGAATTCCTCTGGTGAGATCAGTTTTTACCATATTTAAGCTTTTAAAATGTTCATTTTTACACAGAATTATTCCGTGCCCAGAATTAGTCTGGGTCTGGTGTGGCTGTGAGAGGTTCTGGGTGTGAATCCCACGCTGAATATTCCTGAAATTATCCCTTCAAATCCACCCCCAACAGTGCTGTGGGGCCCCCAGCACCACCCTGAGCCTTCTATGGGTTTGGGAATGTGAACCCCATGCAGGGGTTGGTGGCACTGGGGACATCTCTGGATCCTCTCCCCAGTTTGGGTTTGGTGGCACTTGGGACATCTCCAGGCATTGATCCCCTCCCAATCTGGTGTTGGTGACACTGCTCCCCTCCGTCTGGATCCCCTCTCCAGGCAGGAAACCCTCCAGAAAGAGCGGAAAAATCCAACGCTTCCAAATCCAAGATTTCCAAATCCATCATTTCCAAATCCAGCATCATTCCCACATCCCACATTTCCAGACCCAGCGTTTCCAGGGGCCGGGCGCGATGGGCGAGGGCGGGCGCTGCTCTCCTCTCCTCTCCGCCGGGTAATGGCTCGTGGCTGACAAGGAGCCTCTGTTTTCCTCCTCGGAAAAGCTTTTAAGAGCCCCGGGAAGGACGGGCAATTACGGGAAGGTTCGCGCTCTCCGCGGGGCGTTGCCCGATCGCTCGTGGATGTTTTGCCGAGCAGGGAACAGGAAAAAAAAAGGATTTTTAAGAGAGGGGAAAAGCGGCGCGGTCAGAACCGGCCCCTGCCCAGCCCCGCGGTGGTCCTGGGGTTAATGGAGCTCCGTAATTAGCGCTGCCATTAGCGCTGCTCATCAGGGGAAGGGTCGGGTGGGGCTCGTCCGCAAAAATCCTGGAGAGATCCAAAGGGTGAAGGCGGGGGAGGGGGGGAAGGAATTTTGGGGTTGGTTTAAAGGGCGAGAGCAGCCGGGCCAGCGGCCTTTGGGAGGGGTTGGTGGCACTGGGGACGCCTCTGGGCACGGCTCCCCCTCCCCACAGAGGGCTTGGTGGCACTGGTCCCCTCCCCAGTTTGGGGTTGGTGGCACTGGGGACACCTCCAAGCTCTGGTCCTGTCCCTGAAAGGGAATTGGTGGCACTAGGGACACCACTGGGCACAAATCCCTCCTTCCCAAAGGGGTTGGTGGCACTGGGGACACCTTCGGGCTGTGGTCCCCTTGTCCTTGAGGGGGTTGGTGGCACTGGTCCCCTCTTCTCTGGGTGTTGGTGGCACTGGGGACATCTCCAGGCACAGGTCCCCTCCCCACGGGGACAGGAATTCCAACCTCCACCAAACCTTTTCCCGGGATTTTTCCGGGCTGGAAGCGGCTCAGGAGCAGCTCCCAAATCCCAGCGTCAATTTTAATTTTTCCACCGGTGAAATTACCGCTGCTCAGAGGTGCCATCCCGATTAATTCCGGGGATTTCCGACCTGCCAGAGCCGCTCCAGGATCCCCAGAAAGGGTCTCAGAAATCCCAGGAAAGGCGGGATTCCAGAGGCTGGAAAACCCCCCCACTGTTCCCTGTCCATCAGTGTTGGCGTCATTCCCACTCTCCTGCTGAGCCACCGGCAGGGAAAGTGGGATTGGGGGATTTTTCCCCCTCCTCCCACGCTGTGGTTTTCCGCACGGCTGGGAATTGTGGCTGTTTCCATGTGTTTTCACTGGAATCCTAATTCTGGGGGAAAAAAAACCCCAACCAAAACACAACAACAAAAAAACCCTTTTACATACGGAGCTGATTTAATTCCTTTTCCCTTGGCTCTGCTTTCCCTTTTCCAGGGGCCAAATTTCCCTGTGAATCCCTTCTGGAGAGGAAAAGTGGGAGCAAAGCAAGATTCCTGGAGCCTGGATGAGGGATTTTTTTGGGATCAAACCACTCGGCCGATCTGTGCTGCCGTCCCCGTTAATTCCATGTGCAAAGCTGGTTTTTTTCCAGGGAATTTCTTGCGTCACCGACATCCCAGCAGGGCTCCATCCACCTCCCGCCGCTCAGCCCTTCGCTTGGAAAAGGTGATGGAAGCTGTTCCTGCTGCCAGCCCCTTCCCACACGGATCCTGTCGCTTCCCAGGAGCCGGAAAAAAAAAATCCACAACAATTCCCCTGTGTCACCTTTGCCGGGCTGCCAAGGCCCAGGGAGGAAAAAAAGATGTGGAAAAAAAAAAAAAAAAGCTGGATTTTATAAAATCCTAAAGGTCAGGAGGCAGCTGTCAGGAAATCAATGGTGTGATGATGCCATAAATAAGGTGGAAAAACAGGGATAAGGCAGAGAGAAACCAGGAGCAACAGCAGCTTGTGGGGCCAGGGGAAAAAAAATCTCCTGGGATGTGTTGGACGACAAATTCCAGGAAAAAAATCGGATCCAGATGGTGAGGGCTGGATGTTGGGCATGGGAATTGTCCTTCTGGAGTCGGATCCAGCTGGAATGTGGGAATTCTGTGTTTATCCCTGATTGTTTCCAGGCTCTGGGGATTATTTTTCCCAGCAGGAGAAGGTGAATGCTCAGCTCTGCTCTTTTCCAGGTGGGATCTGCCCTTGACCCTCCTCACCCCATGGATCTGCTGTGGGTGGATAATGAATTCCTGCTGTGCTCTGGAACAGCTCTGGAGGAGCAGGGAGGCTCTGAGCCCCAGGAATTCCTGAGTAAGGTGCAGTTTTCCAGAGGGAAATATTCCAGCTCCTGCCTCTTCCAGCAGCACCAGGGTTTGGTGGCAGATCCATCCAAATTCCCTGGGATTTGGTGGCAGATCCATCTAAATTCTCTGGGATTTGGCAGCAGATCCATTCAAATTTATGGGGATTCAGTGAGAGATCCATCCAAATTTGTGGGTATTCAGTGTGGGATCTATCCAGATTCACCAGGATTCCATAAGAAATCCATCCAAATTCCCTGGGATTCAATGGCAGAGCCATCCAAATTTAGGGGGATTTGGTGGCGGATCCATCCAAATTAGGCAGCCCAGCATCTCCAGGAGAATTCCCAGATCCTGTGGGGCCATTCCCAGGAACTCCCATGCATTTCTCCCCTCCTGTTTTCCCTCATTGTCCCAGATTCCGTGAGGATTCCCACAGGGATTGGGATTTTCCACTTCCCACCCTCGGAGCAGGAGCTGGGACCTCTCTGTCACCTGTGTGTCCCCAGATTTGGATTTTGGTCTCAGGATTCCTACTCAGGATCCCTGGAATGCCCTTGGAGCTGCATCCCATCTCCTATCAGATCCCACTGGAATCATGTTCCTTGTAGGATTTTTTCCTGCTTAATGAGCAGGGAATGGTGGCAGGATCTGGCTCTGGAGAGGGAGGGACAAAAGGGATGAGGGGCCAGCAGAACTTTTCCAATCTTTTTCTTAAAAAAATTTGGATCTGATGATCCTGGTTTGCTGGTTTTCATTATCCCTCCTGCTCATTAATCAATTATCAGTGCTGTTCCACATCCTAATCCCTCACTTATCCCTGGATGGGATCACTGCCAGTTGGAAGCTCGGGATCCCAGAGGTGACATCGATTTCCCAGCCCTGAGGAGCTTCCCACATGTGAGCGGGGAAAAATTTGGGGAAAAACGTGAAAAAAAGAAGAAACTTGGAGAGGAGGATCCCAAACTGTGTCTGCCTCATGCTGGGAAGTGTCCAAGGCTCCAGGAGTTCTCCCTCAGGTTGTTCTGAGCTTGGATTCATCTGGTGAAATCCTGGAACAGCCTTGGATTTGTCCAGGATTTTTTTTTTTTCCCCCATGGATTTGCAAGCTCATTACACGGCCAGGCCTGATGGATGCTCCAGGGAGGGGCAGAGCAGGATAATCCTGCCACAATCCCGAAAATCCAGCCCAGAGGGGGAGCCCCAGGCAGGGGGATGGTCCCACATCCTGAATTCCAAATCCCAGTCACGCATTCCAAACCCCACATCCCACATTCCAAATCCCACATTCCAAACCCCACATCCCAGCCCCACATCCCACATTTCAAATTCCCAAAAC
Source organism: Argya squamiceps (assembly GCA_037834095.1). NCBI lineage: Eukaryota > Metazoa > Chordata > Aves > Passeriformes > Leiothrichidae > Argya > Argya squamiceps. The sequence goes on along the minus strand of JBBMKD010000074.1, from coordinate 3,118,226 downwards.
ATCTCAGAACACTTCAGGAAGCAGAATTCCCAACCAGCCATTAATTCATGATTCTGATCCCTAAAAACACTCCAGAACTCCAGGATTCCAAGGATTTAAGGAGCAAGAGGAGGGATCCTGGATAACCAAGCTGGGAATCCTGGGAAAACACAGCAGATCCTGATTCCTGCTGCCATCCCTGGAGGTGTCCAAGGCCAGGTTGGAAATCCTGGGATAGGGAAGGGATCTCATTACAGGGAGGAGATCCCTTCCCATTCCATGAATCCACAATTCCCAAACAAAGAAAGATCAAACCCATCCAACCCCTCTCCGATGCTCCTGGGCTGTGACATCCATTAAAAAAAGGCCCAGAAAATCAAATTATTCCAAGAAGCTTCTGGGAGCCAGCAGGGAGGGCTTGGAATGCTCAGGGCATATTCCCAGGGTTAGGGAAGGGGTTTGGGAATTCTTTAATTAACGTGATTTATGTCCCTTCCCTTGATTGAACCCCTGGAGCTTCGGGAATCCGTCACAACAAACAGGCGGCATCGACTTCTGTGTCCAGCCTGGAATCCTGGAGGATGTGGGGTGGTGATGAGGAAAAATCCAGCTGAAACAGCAGCTGGAATGTGCCTGGATGGGAAAAACTGGGAATGAGGATCAGGGATCCAACAGGAGCTGGTTGGGCCATCCCTGATCCGTTGGGGCAGCCTGGGGGAGATCCAGAGGATCCAAAAAGAGCCAAAATCAGGGATGGACAAGGAGCTAAGGAGCCAAACACTGGGATTTGCTGAAAAATCAGGGAATAAAAACCAAGCCAAATCCTTGGGAGCTGAGGAAATGAGGGATTTGGAGCTTGGGATGAGGAGAGGAGCTCTGGAAGCTCCTGGATATCCAGGATCGCAGCCCCATTCCCACATCCTGCTGGAGCTCCTCCTTCCCCTGGTCCAGCCCCATTCCAGAGCTCCCAGTTGGGTTTTTCCCTTTATTTTCAGGGATTTGGGTGAGTTCCTCCCCCCTCTCCATCCCAATAAAAGCAAAGGGAAAGAGGAACGGAAGCCGAAATGTTTGGAGAGGGAGGAAGGAACAAGGCAATTATTTTGTGCTTGGAAATGATTCCCTAATTGTGCCAGGAGCTGTGTCCAAAGGGAACCAATAAAGGGATTTAATTGGATTTGGGAAGGGAAGGAAGGAGAGCGGAACAAGATGAACTCAACTCTTGGGACGTGCTGGAGCTTGGAGTGTCCCAGCAGGAAAAATTTGGGATTGAATCCATCAATTTGGGGAGCTTGGAGCAAATTCCCTGGGATTGCATCCTGCCTTTTCCCCAAGGATTCTCCTGGGAGGTGGGAGAGCCTTTGGAGCTCTTTTGCATGTGGGAACGGATCTGGGGATCACTAGAAATGCCCTGGTTATGGAAAGGGGAAACTGAGGCAGGATTGTGAGAATATCCAGCTCTGGAAAATGTGGGAATGAGACAGGAATCTGCCCCCCCCCGGCAGCTGTGGAGGGGATTTGAGCCCTGGGTTTGGAAATTTTGGGAAGTTCTGAGGAAAGGGGCTGGGAAATAGGGAGTGAAGCATTCCCAGAACATCCAAGGAATGCGGATTTTCCCTTTCCCACTTTTCCTACTGCTCCTCATGAAAAAACGGAAGAGAATCAGTAATAACAACAATTTTCCAGCACTCAGGAATTCCCACATGGGGTTTTTCCCTCTCCCATGGATCACCTCATCCTCACTGGGATCCCACCCTGGATTTTCCTCCACTTCCATCTCCCCTTTGCCACCTCCACACTTGGATCCCCCTGGAAAAGTGGGAATTTCTCCCCTTCCATCCCCAGCTCTTGGAACAAAGAGTCAATCCAGGCTCTGGATAAGGACTTTAAGGAATTTTCACCTTTCCAATTGTTAATTCCCAACAGCTTCACCCAGAGCACGGAGAGATGGAGACTCCAGAGGTGGAGATTCCCTCCCATCCCGGGTTTTAAGGAGCAGGAAAGCTGAGCAGGAAGCGGCTGCATTATTTAAAAATATGCTGCTGAATAATTTATCCCAGGAGTCTGTGCACGTTGGACAATATTCCATTACAATATTCCATTAAAAAAGAAATCAATTACAATTTATGGAAGAAAAAAAAAAAACCAAAAACCTTCCCTGGTTCGTGGAAAAATGCTGTGGAGGCAAAGATCCTGAGGTTTCCTGGGATCAGGGATGGTTTGTCCCCCTAAAACTGCTCCTTTTACATCCAACCCCTGTGCCAGATGAAAATCCTGAGTTTTTTGGGATCGGGGATGACTTTTCTGCCATAAACCATCTCCTTTTCCATCCAACCCTGGTGCTGGGGGAAAATCCTGAGCTTCTCTGGGATCAGGGATGGTTTTTCCACCCCTAAACTGCTCCTTCTCCCTCCAACCCCAATGCCAGGTGAAAATCCCAAGGTTTTCTGGGATCAGGGATTACTTTCCCCCCCCAAACCAGCTCCTTTTCCATCCAGTCCCCTATGCCAGTTGAAAATCCTGAGTTTTCTTGGGATCAGGGATGGTTTTTCCCACCCAAACCAACTCCTCTTCCACCCAACGCCTGTGCCAGGGGGAGATTCTGAGTTTTCCTGGGATCAGGGATGATTTTTCCATCCCTAAACTGGCTCCTTTTACATCCAACCCCTGTGCCAGGGGAAAATCCCGAGGTTTTTTGGGTTCAGGGATGGTTTTTCCCCCTAAACCTGCTCCTTTTCCCTACAAATGTGAATCCAAGCAGCAATTCCAGGGAAGAAGTGTCAGGACCATCTCGGAGCTGTGACCTGCAGGGCTGGGAATGTGTTCCCAACAATCATTTATTGTGTTTATTTAATGGACAATAATTCCGTGCCGAGCTCCTGCGGAACACGGAGTTAATTAAAAATGGCTTTGGAATCTTCCTCTGGGGAGGAGACTTGGTCTTATCCAAGGAGGTTTTTTTATTAATATTTTTTTTCCTCTTCTCTTCCCTCTGTCTGGCCCTGCTGCTGGTTTTGTCTTTTTTTTTTTTTTTTCCTGGAATTCTGGGGGTGTTTCCAGCTGGATTCCTGTGGCAAGTAGGCACTGGAAGGGGTTTGGGTTTAATGTCCTGGGATTTGGGTGTTTTTCCCTATGGGAAATGGTGAAAATTCACCTCGTTTTTCCAGAGATTTTGGGGCAGGGATGGAAGGGTTGGGTGAGATCACCAGATGTTCACCTGGGAGGGAATTCCAGCCTTTTCCCTTCATCCCTGCTGGGATTTGGGAATGCTGATGGAGGCACAGCCGGAGTGTCCCATCCCAAAAGCCAGGAATGGGGTGAGATTTTGGGAAAACCGAGGCTCATGGAGCCTGTCTGGGCTGGCACTGAGGAGATTTCAGTGCTGTCCCAAATCCTGGTGGATCATTCTCAGGGTGATCCCACTGGGATCAGCATTCCCAGTGACACATCCCTGTCCCAGGCTGGGTTTGATCCCATAAACCCCACTGGGATCCCTCCATGGGATCAACATTCCCTGCTCCTCTTTCCCAGGTTTCCCTGGATGTGTTTGATCCCAGAAATCCCCACTGGCATCTCTCCATGGATTTCCTTGGATGTGTTTTATGGGATCAGCATTCCCTGCTCCTCTTTCCCAGGATTTTTGGGCATGTTTTATCCCATAAATCCCCACCGGGATCCCTCCACAGAGTGTTCAGCCACAGAATATTCCCACCCCTCCTTCCCAGGGAGTCTCCGGGCGGGAACAATTCCCCCTCTGGAACATCAGCCGCTCCTGGCTGTGAAATGGGAGCCGAGGAAACAATTCCCCTCCAGCCTGGCGGGAATTCCCGCGGGAAGGAGCCCCGGGATCATCCCGCCGCTGTTTCCTTGGAGCAGCCTCTTCATCCCGGCGGATCTGATTCCTCCTGATGCTCCCTAATGGCTCCTGCTCCGCCGCCGAGTGGTTTTTTCCCTCTTTTTTATTCATTCCCGTCTCCTCTTGTTGGGATCAGGTGTTGGCTGTATTATCCCGCTGTTTTTTTTTGTTTTTTCCTCAGGGATTTTCGCGGTGTTTTGGAGCGCAGGGTTGGGATTAAAAGCAGAGGAATCATCCCCAAAAAATATCCAAGCAGCTCCAAATAAAAAATTTCAGAGAAGGTTGGCCCAAGATCTTGATAAATCCAGGTTTATCCCAATAAAAATCAGCCCCCCCTTTGCTGCTTCCTGCCCTCCAAAGAATCTGGGAGGGGAAAAAAATCCCTTTTTTTTCTCCTTTTCCCTCCACTCCAGGGAGAAGAAAAGGAACAAAAAACCCATCCAGGCTTTTTTTATCCAAACACTTTCCAAGTTAATTTCCAAAAGCTGGGAACACTCGATAGTTTTAATTAAGCTGCTGCCTGGGGAAATCTAATTTGTGCAGCCAAAGCCTCTCACTTTCCTTGGATAGGGATCTCACTCCTGGGAACGTTGATGGTTCCAGCAGCAGTGACTCCAGGGATTTGATTTTATTCCACTTTATTCCATTTCATTCCATTTTATTCCATTTTATACGATTTTATTCAATTTTATTCCATTTTATTTTATATTTAATTTTATTTTACTGTGGAAATCCTGCATTTCCTGCTTAATTGGCCCTGGCTGGGTTGTGCTGCTGGAAAGGGGAATCCAGATTTTTCCAGGGATCATCCAGAGTCCATGTGGGAACAGCTCATTCCCCTAAACTTCCAATGAATTCACTCCAAATTTGATTTTCCCCCTCAGCAACCATCCAGGTTTAATTCCTGGTGGGAACATGGAAAACACCCTGGGATCATTTGGAATACCACAATCGAGTTGGGATTTGCTGATGAATTAATTAAAGGGATCCAGGAGAAGTGAAAATCCTGGATTTGGGCTCACCACACTCCAGCAATCCCACAAAAAATTCCAGCTCTGCTACTTCCCAGGCCTCCTCCTGCTGCAGCTCCAGCTTTTTTTCCGGAGGCTGCCAAGGAAAGGGTCATTTCTGGGAATAATTTTAGCCCTGGCACCTGCCCGTGGAGAAGGAAGGTGGGATTTGCCAGCTGACTCCAGGCGGGATCTGGGAGCAGATGGATCTCCCTGGCTGCTGACAGGGCTGTGAGGAGGAGCTCGAATTGGAATTTTGGGAGCCTTGGGTGTTTTTCCAGCCGGATTTCTCCTTCCTTTTCATGGCTTCCATTCGTTTTCCCAGCCAGGAGCCTCGGGGCAGAGCCACAGGAATGGGAATTGTGATCCAGGGAAATTCCTCCCTCTGTTGCCCCATTCCAAGTCCATTTCCTTGATGCTTTTCCCATCCAAAGAAAATGCAGGAAAATAGGGTTTGAAGTCTCCTGCTGGGATTGGTTGGAGCTTTAGGATCCCCCTTTCCATGGAGTTATTTTTTGGGGGCAAAAACAAGAGCTCAGGGAGTCCCTAAAATCAAAAATTTAAACCCAAATTAAGTCCAACAACCCTCAAAAACCAGAGTCTGGAGCAGGGCTGAGCATTCCTGCAAATTATCCGTGACCAGGGAGAAGCTGGAGACACCCTGAGGAGCGATCCCTCTTCCCGGAACATCTCCCAGTCCATAAATATTCCCTCCAAAAAAAAGCAGAGCAAAGCCTGATGGATAAAAGATTGGCTGTTGGATGTGTTATGGCACTCGCAGCAATCCCGGCTGGGGGAATTTATGGCACCGATAAATTCCCTGCAAAACGAGGCTCTGGGTGGATGGAGGAGTTCAATCCGTCTCAAATTCCCAATGTTACCGTTTGCCCATTTAAAGGGGAATTGGGATCGAGTCTTTGTGGGGTTTGGAATAAAAAAAACTCCAAACAAACACTAAAAACTTCATTTCAAAGCCCAGTAGTGCCATTTGTTCTGAGTTATTCCATTGGGATCCTTCCCATTCCCACAGCACTCAGGGATGTGAGAAGATGTTGGGAAGGAGGGAATGGGAATTCCTGGTTTTAGGGTGGCAGAATTCCCCTGGGAATTTCCCTGGGAATTTCCCCTGGGAGCAGCTTTTGCACTCCGGTGTCTGTGTGGCATTTGGGTGGGATCATGGGGAAGCGGCTGCATCCCTGTGGGATCTGCCTGTCCTTGGGATCAGAGCATTTCCCTGTGTGCCTTCTCATGGGTTCAGGGACCCCATACCTGTTTTCCAGCTGATTTTGGAATTTTCTGGAAGGTTTGGGCTCTGCATCCCCCCTGGATCCAAGCTATATCGCCTGGGTATTCCCAGCACTTCCAACTGCTGTGCCAGAGGTTTGGGAACAGCTGCTCTGCTCCAGGGAGATCAAACAGGGCAGGCAGGGAATGGGGATGGGAATGGGAATGGGGATGGGAATGGGAATGGGGATGGGGATGGGGATGGGACAGGAGTGGGAATGGGACAGAAACAGGAATGAGAATGGGAATGGGAATGGGAATGGGGATGGGAATGGGGATGGGGATGGGGATGGGGATGGAAATGGGAATGGGGATGGGGATGGGGATGGGGATGGGACAGGAGTGGGAATGGGAATTGGAATGGGAATGGGGATGGGGATGTGGCAGGAATAGGAATGGGACGGAAACAGGAATGGGAATGGGAATGGGAATGGGAATGGGAATGGGAATGGGGATGGGGATGGGACAGGAGTGGGAATGGGACAGAAACAGGAATGGGAATGGGAATGGGAATGGGAATGGAGATGGAGATGGGGATAGGGATGGGGATGGGAGTGGGACAGGAGTGGGACAGGAGTGGGAATGGGACAGAAACAGGAATGGGAATGGGAACAAGATGGGAGCTCCTCCCAGCTGGAGCAATTCCCATTTTATGAGCAAGGAAATCATGGAGAGGAGGGCTGAGGTATGATGAGGAGGAGAGTGATCCTCATTCCGCTGCCAGCAGGTGAATCCTGGGATGGGACAGCGAGCTCCTCCCTCTGGAATCCTGATGGAATTGGCTCCACTGCTCCCTCTCCACCCATCCTGGATGCCCCATTCCCAAATCCCTCCTGGAGACTCTTCCCAGTGGGAATGGGATGTGGGAATTGTGGGATGGAGCCGGGCAGGGAGGGTGGCACTGCCACCACAGCTCCCGGTGGCCATGGGGATGCTCCAAGGGTGATATTCCAGGGAAAATGGGCAAAAGGAAGGGAATGAGGGCTGGGAATTCCCACTGCTGGGCGAGCTGGAGCTCCTCCACTCATGGATTTGGGGCTGACGGGAGCAGTGAGCACTGGAAAGGGTTAAAGGAGCAGCTGGAGCACCAGGGAGCTCAAAACTATGGGGAAAAAATGGGATTTATTCCCAAACCCGACCTATTCAGCAGCAATTCCAGCCTGGAGCCTACACTGAACTTCCTGGTTCTTTATGGAGGTGACATTTGCATGGAAATGGGATTGGAGAGGGAGTTTAGGGAGCACATTCCCAGCTGTTCCTGCTGCTGGATGACCTGCAGGGATCATCTGAGATCCGTGGGAGGTGGGATGGGATGGTCCCTGCTCCTTCCCAAACCCGCTGGAAAACACTAAACCCTGAGCTGAGCCTTTCCCACAGATTCCAGCAGCAAACTTGGATTTAATTCTGTGTTTTTGCCTCGTTCTTTTCCACATTTTCTGCTCCAAAACAACTCTGGCCAAGTGCTGCTCTTCTGTAGCTGCTTCCTCTCCTTCCCTCCTCATTCCCAGCCCCATTTTCCCCCCTTTTTTCCTTTCATTCCTGCATTTTCAGCCTCCTTACCTGGAAGCTGCTGCAATTCTGAGGAAATTTGGCCTCGGCCCCATCATGCTGAGCCATTTTCAAATCACATCCTCTCATTATTTACACTTTAGAGCCCATTGTGTTTTTCCATGTCCTCTTCCCATCGATTTTTGGGGAAGGCAGGAAAGGAGCTCAATTATTCCCCACAAACCAACATTTTTTTTTATCCACGGCAGGTTTGGGGTTTGGTTTTTTTTGGTTGGTTTTTTTTTTTTGTGCGCGTTTGACATTTTTAGAAAATCAATTCCTGGTGGTTGGGTTTGTTCAGACTCCAGGGCTAGAAGGAGCTGACACAAAGCCAATGTTTATTCCAAGAGTATCCATCCAAACCCTTATCCTGGATTTATCTCCGGCCCAAACATTCCCAAACTCCCCTGGCTGGGTTTTGGATGCCTGAGAGGTTGGGAAGTGCTGCTGTTGCCTAAGGAAAAAAAAGGGAGTAAAAGCTGAAGGTTTTTAGGAGTAAAAAGTAAAAATTAAAGTAAAAATAACAGTGAAAATGAAATTAAAATGGAAATTGAAATTGGAATTGGAATTGGAATTGAAATCAAAATCAAAATGGAGATTGGAATTGGAATTGGAATCAAAATGGAAATTAGAATTGGAATAGAAATAGAAATAGAATTGAAATCAAATTTGGAATTGGATTTGGAATTGGAATTGGAATCAAAATTTAAATTGAAATTAAATGAAACTTAAAGGCAATTTTTGGCTCCAGATATTCCTGGTTTTTCTCTCCTGAAAGGTCCCAAATTCCAGGGGAGTAAAATCCATTTTCAACATGCAAGAATTCCCTCATTTATTGATTTTCCAGCTGGGATGAACCCCCAGCACGGATCATTCCCATCCCGGTGTTTTCCAGCACAAGCAGAGGGGGGAACCACATCATTAATGCTGCTGAATGATTAATTACCATGCTGCTAATTAGCTGGAGGAGGTCAGAGCTTGAGCTGGGCTTGTTTCTGATGAGTCCAGCAGTTCCCGTTCTCCCAAAATCCCGGCCTGTCCCAAGGCCTCCCCAGGCAGAGGATTTCATGATTTGCCCTAATAATCCCTCCCTCTCCATTAATTAGAGCTAATTAGTGCTGATTAGGGTCGGATTTACGAGCAGGTGCAGGGTGGGAAGGGGACGGGGTCACTGATGTCATCCCCAGTTCGTGGCAGAGGTTTTGTGTCCCTTCCCAGGGATTCCTTGGCAGATCCATCCCCTTGTGCCCATTCCCGCTTTTTGGGAACCTGGGAATTCCTGGGCTGGGTTCTCCCCATCCCTGGGCTCCTCTGGAAGGAGCCATCCAGAAAAACCAGCAGGAATTCTCCTTCCAGCCCTTCCCCAGGGTAAAGTGGCCCCAAAAAATCAAAACAGTGGCAGGGGAATCATCTTTTGGGGAATTCCAGAGGGAGAGGAAGGGTTGGAGCAAGAGCCTGAGTTGTTCTGGTGCTGGGGGGAGTTGCATTTCCTATGGATTTAAACTGAATTTTCCTATTTTTTGTTGCCTCCATTTTCTGCCTCCCACGGGTGATGTCCCCGGTCCTGGAGGTGGCCACAAACTCACTCCCTGTCCTGTCAGGGTGTGACAAAGATCAAACAAAAAAGAGGGAATAAAGCCAAATAATCCAAAATGAATGAAATACACAACCCCACGGAGCTCGGGATGCTCTTCCCGTGCTTTCTCCACAGGTTTAGGGGCTGTTGGAGGATCCAGGCGGGGCAGGGACATCAGTGGGGACATCAGCAGGGACATCAGTGGGGACATCAGCGGGGACAAAGGACAGCCAGTGCTAAATAAAGTCCCCATTATCCCCGGGCAGGAGGAGGGAGAGGAGGAGGGAGGGAAGGAGATCGACCAGGCTGTAAATTTTCGGAACTGCCCCCAAAAAGCTTCTCCAGGGAGAAAAATCCGAGGGAGCGGGCAGGCTGGCTGCAGATAATGGATTCCTGATTAATTAATAATGCGCCGTGATGGAGGCTTTTATTGATCCTTCAGTATAGAGCTGACCCCCCTCCATGAATAAAACATGGATAAAAAATGGGATCGCAGCGTGGGACGGGCTGAGTTATGGCTGGTGATGCCAAAATGACAGGGATGGATTGTGGGGCTGTGGGAATTGCTGATGGAGGGCAGCCCCTGATCCCCCAGGATCCCACAGTGCCAGCCTGGGTGTCCCCAGGGCCTGGGGACAGCGGGGTGGGGGAAAGCAGGGTGGGGACATTGGGGTGAGGGCAGCCGAATGGTGAGAGCAGTGCTGCTCAGCCCATGGGAAGGATTGGAAAGGTCCTTAAAAATTGAGATGGAGTGGGAA
>JBBMKD010000074.1:3085284-3103464 GCA_037834095.1 Argya squamiceps | reverse complement strand
GGAGATCCAGGCTGGATCCTCCTTGGAGCATTCCCGGGATGGAGATCCGGGCTGGATCCTCCCTGGAGCATTCCCGGCTCCGGGATCCGGGCTGGATCCTCCTTGGAACATTCCCGGCCGCCTTCCTGCTGCTCCTGCCTCGGGTACCTTTTACCAGGGCCTTGTGTCCTCTGGGTGTCCCCTGGGTGTCCCCCTGCGTCCCCTGATCCCTCTGTGGTGTCCCCTGTCCCCTCTAGCTGTCCCTGTCACCCCTGGCTGTCCCCTTTTCTCCCCCTGTCCCCCTCTGGGTGTTCCCCTGGGTGTCCTCTGCTCCTTTTGGATGTCCCCTGGGTGTCCCCTGTCCCCGCTGGGTGTCCGCCTGGGTGTCCCCTTGGGTGTCCCCTGGGTGTCCCCCTGTCCCTCCCATCTGTACCCTGCCCCAGCTGCCCCAGAGGTGACACTCGTCCCCTGCCTGGAGCAGTTTCTCCCGGGATGGAAGCCTCGGGAACAATCCCTGGGAACGGCCGTGGCCGTGTGGGGTCCCCTGGCCGGGGTGGCCCCGTGGCTGTGGGGTGTCTCAGGGTGACAGGGTGTCCCCGGTGGGTGGCAGGGCCCTTGGCGGTGTCCTTGGCGGCCCGCGGTGATGGATGTGTCTCTCGGGGAGCAGCGAGGCCCTGAGGTGACAGCGGTGACAGATGGGCGCTCCCGCCGCCCCAGGTGATTACCGGGAACAGCCCGTAAATATCCCCGGGGGCTCGAGGCTGTCACCTGCTTCGGGAGGCCTGGCTTAACAAAGCCGGGCTTAGGGGAGGGAACGGATGGACTCTGGGGGGGAAATGGGGCTTTGGGAGCGTTTCCTGCTGGGGCCGGGGGGAACATCCCTGGACAGGGGGTGCAGGGGGGGTCCTGCCTCAGCTCCCTGGAGCTGCTTCCCTCTGCACCCCTCTGGATCCTTCTGGATCCTTCCATACACTCCTGCATCCCTCTGCTTCCTTCTGCAACATCCAGAATCCTCCTGCACCTTTCTGAATCCCCCTGCATCCTTCAGCATCCTCCTACATCCGTCAGCATCGTCCTTCATCCTGCAGCCTCCTCCTGAATCCCCCTGATTCCCTCTGCACCCTCCTGATTCCTCCAGCATCTCCCTGAATCCTCCTCCACACCCCTGTATCCTCCTCATTCCTCCTGCATCCCCCTGATTCCCTCTGCGTCCTCCTGCACTCCCCAAAATCCTCCTGATCCCCTCTGCATCCCCCAAAATCCTTCTGATTTCCTCTGCATCCTTCTGATTCCTCCTGCATTTCCCTGAATCCTCCTCATTCCTCCTGCATCCTCCTGCATCCTCCTGAATCCTCCTGCATCCTCCAGCCTCTTCCCGAATTTCCCTCCAGAATCCTGATTCCCTCTGCACTCCCCCAAATCCTCCCGATTCCCTCTGCTCCCTCCAGAATCCTCCTGCATCTCCCCAAATCCTCCTGCACCCTCCAGCACCTCCCTGGGCTCCTGCACCCCTTGGAACACCAAATTCCCACCCCGGGCTGGAAAATGCCCTGGCGGGTGTTCTCCAGGTGGAGAAATTCCTCGAAACCACCCAAAAAAATTTAAAATTTTCTCATTCCCGAGGTGATTTTAGGACTGGGAGGGGAGGGAGTGGAGCTGGGAGGGGTCGGGCTGGAAGGGAGCCAGGGAAGGAGGAAAATTCCTTATCTGCGGTTGAAAAGGGGGGAAATAAATAAATTAAAAAATCAGAAGGAACAAAAGAGAACTCAGCAGAGCTAACGGAGATCTCTCTGGGAAGGGAATTGATAAACAGGAGCTTATCAGGAGGCGAAGCTGATAATGAAGAGCTCTTCAGATCCGGGCTGGAGCTGGCAGAGGACGGGGAAGGGATTGGGATCCTTGGGAAGTGGGAAAGGCTGATAAGGGCCCTCGGTGACTCAGAAAACTTCATTTAAATTTTTAAAAAGGGGGAAAAAACCCTCCTTCTTTTGTTTTCAGCCCCTGAACTTCCCCGGCTGCAGCTCAGGGGAGTGGGGAGAAGGGGAATCCGCCCCTGGATGAACCGAACCCCTGAGGATTCCTTGGGAATTCTCTTTTAAGGTGGTTTCAAAAAACCCAAAATCCCTAGCTGCCCTCCCGCTCCCTAAACTCATCCTGGGGAGGCACAGAACCCTCCTGCAACCATCCTGCATCCCCCAAAACCACCCTAAATCCTCCTGAAACCACCCCACATCCCCAAAAACCTCCATCCTAAATCCTCCAAAACCACCCTGCGTCCTCAAAAATTATCCCAAACCCTCCTGAAACCACCCTGCATCCCCCAAAATCACCCTGACTCCTCCAAAAACATTCCACATGCCCAAAACCCATCCTAAATCCTTGAAATCCACCCTGCATCCTCAAAAATGAGCCTAAATTCTGAAAAACCATCCTGCACCCCCGAAACAATCCTAAATTCTCAAAACCATCCTGCATCCCCCTCAATCCACCCCGAATCCCTCCAAAACCACCCTGCATCCTCAGAAATCCCTGTTCCCGTCCCTCTCCCACCTCATTTTGCCCATGGATGCCCCAAATTTCCTTCTCTTCCCTGATATTCCATCATTAATCCTCTTTAGATGCTGCCAGGAGGAAAAATCAGGAAAATCAGGGAAATCAGGAAAAAAAATCCCGATTTAAAAAAAACTTTTCCGTGTCTGATTTACAGAAAATTCCATCCCTGTATGGAATTTTCCTCCCTCCTGCCATGATCGTTGTAAACAACCTTCAAACGACGCCCGAGCCGCAAATATTCCAGAGAAAATGATGGAGATTCCAGAGCTGATAAGGAGAGCTCAGCCCTGATAAGGCTGGGAGCTGCTTTGCTTTGTTTGTTCCTTTGTTTTCCCCCCAAAAAAATCGGCTCTTCCCCGTTTATCCAATAAAAATCCGACTGAAAATAAATATTTCTTTGCTTGGGGTTTGGAGAGAAGCATCTCCAATTCCAAATGGGAATATCAGATGGGGAAATGGGGGAGATTGTGGGGAAAAGTGATTCCTGAATCCAGGGATGAATCCCATGGGAAGGATTCCAGGTGTCCTGCTGGTCATTGGCTGCTCTGGGATTCCAGGTTTCCTTCTCCAACTTTTCCTTGATCCCAGAGTTCTTCAGAATCCCTGGTGTCCTTCTCCCACCTTTTTCTGCCCCTGGAATTCTCCAGAATTCCCAGTATCCTTTCCTACCTCTTCCTGACCCTGGAAAGCTCCAAAATTCCAGGTTTCCTTCTCCCAGCTTTCCCTGGCCCCGGAACATTCCAGAACTCCAGTTTCCCAAGGTTTATGTCCCTACTTCCCCAAGATTTATGGAATTTGGGGACCCCTTGGAGCAGCCACTTCTTCCCCTCACTCTGGGGGATGAGGAATTTCCTCCTTCATGGATCAGGGAAGATTCCTAGGGATGAGCTGATCCCCTCCTGATTATTTTTTTTTTTTTTGCTGTTTCCCAGAATTTTTGGCTCTTCCCGGCACTGGGAAAGGTCCAAATTCCGAAAAAAAATGAGAGAGAAATGTCAAAGAAAAAAAACTCTGTGACGGGAGATGAATAATTCAGCTGCCAAGAGAACATTATCAGTTAATGATCTGTAATTATTAATTAATAATTGAGGCGCTAATAGGCAGGAAATGAAATGCTTAATTGCATCATAACATAATTAATGGAATTACAGGCTGGGAATTCTAGGAGTTACAGGGTTGGAGTTTTTTAACGGAAAATGTGATTTTTCCAAGGTGGTTTTTGTTCCATTGGAACTTGGGGAGGTCTTGGAGACGAGGGGGAGGAAAAGGAGGAAAATTTGGGAGCTGAAGTGCCACAAAACTGGGACAATTCTTCCCAAAATCATACAAAATCAGGACGTGGATTTGCCAAAAGTTTGAGACAGCACAGACCTGAAAACATTAAATTAATGGGAAAAATTATTTTAAAAAATCAATTCCTGGACTAAAAATATGAATTTGGAGCTTTCCTCCATCAGGGTGGACAGAAATGTGGATCCATGGATTCTCCTGGATGTTCATTAACCCATTCCAGAATTTTTATTGGAAAATCACAAATTTTAATGATGGGGATGGTGTTTATGGGGTATTTTTATTGTTTCATTCCCTGGGTCCCCTTCTGTCCCCGCTGCCATCCCAGAGGGACACAGATCATTGTCCCTGCCTGGGAAATTGGGTTTTCCAGCAGCAGGATGGTCATAAAGGCAGCAGCTCCCATCTGCCAGTGCCGGGAAGGAGCCAATTAAATCCTGGGAATGCAAATCCAAACCTGTTTGTAACTAATGAACCTTCACACGCTCCAAAGAACCCCAAATATTCCTCTGGGAGAATTGTTGGAGGGAGGGTGGGATGAGGACTGGGTGGGAATTCAATGTCCTGCTGCAGGTTTGGCTCCACCAAAAAATCCACCCTGAATTCCTAATTCCCCCATCCCAAATTCCCATCCCAAATTCCCATACCTTATCCCTCATTCCATCCTAATTTCCCTCATCCCATCCCAAATTCCCATCCTAAATTCTCATCCCAATCCCATCCCAAATTCCATCCCATAAATCCCATCCCATCCCAAATTCCCATCCCAAATTCCCATCCCATCCCATCCCATCCCATCCCATCCCTTCCCTTCCTCTGCCATGGCCCTTCCCATTCCTCATCCCTCATTCCACCCCAATTCTCCCATGCTATCCTGAATTCCCATCCCAAATTCCCATACCTTATCCCTCATTCCATCCCAATTTCCCTCATCCCATCCCAAATTCCTGTCCCAAATTGTCATCCGAAATTCCCATCCCAAATTCCCATACCCCATCCCTCACTCCACCCCAAATTCCCCCATCCCATCCCAAATTCCCATCCCTCACCCTCCATTTTCAAGGGATTTATTGATTCCCCCATTCCCTGTGGGAAAAGGAGATCCCAAACCTCCCCACCCCAAATTCCCACCCCGGAGCCAACATCCCCCTCCTCCCTTCCTGGGAAAATGCTCCACGAATCCCAAACAAACAGATTTCAATCCCAAACAAAGAGATTTTGCTCAGCCTGGAGCTTTTCAGGGCTGTTTTTTAGGTTATTTTTTTTCCTTTCCCTTTCATGGCAGATTTTTGGAAGGCAGCAGCCAATGGGAAGAGAGGACAGGGATTGAAAAGGGATTTCAAAGGAACCTTATCAGGGCAGGGCCAGGAGCTCACAGAGCCTTGGAGATAGGGGAGAGCAATCCACGGGGGGTTCCTCGGCTTTTTCCTTCGGGAAATTGCATCTCCTTTCCCTATTTTTATATTATTTTACAGGGGTGGGGTTTTGAAGGGGGTTTGGATCTGTGGCTGCAGGAATTCTGCATGTCCCTGGATTAAATGGTGCTGTGGGAAAGAAAAAAAAAATCCCAAAATCGTGGAGTGGTGGTTAAAGGGTGAACAGCCCTGGGCTATGTTCCTGGAAATAGCAGGAAATTTGGGAAAGGGAATTTAATGCTCAGCTGTTCTTTTTTTCTTTTTTTGGGGGGAAAAAAAGTTTTCTTTTTGAGGGGGTGCAGGTCTGGGGTTTAAGGGGATAAAGTGATGGATGGATGGATGGATGGATGGATGGATGGATGGATGGATGGATGGATGGATGGATGGATGGATGGATGGCAGGAATCTCATATCAAGGAGCTGGAGTCCCTCTGGAGCCAGGCTGGGAGAGCTGGATGGAGGGACAGGACACAGGGAATGGCTTCCCACTGAGAAAGAAGAGATTTAAATGGGATATTGGGAATGAATTCCTGGCTGGGAGGGTGGGAAGGGGCTGGGCTGGAATTCCCAGATGTGCTGTGGCTGCCCCTGGATCCCTGGAAGTGCACAAGGGCAGGCTGGATCACCCTGGGACACTGGGTGGATTTAAATCCCTGGGTGGATTTAATGTCCCCTCCCGCCCAACCCATTCCCACAGCTCCGCTCCTGATCCCAAACCTCTTCCCGTTCCCTCATCCCCACTCAGAGGTACCCAGAGCTCTGGCTCCAGGAGCTAAAGAGGAGCAACAGGAGATTCCTGAGGAGAATTTGAGGAGGAAAACCCAGGAGAGAGGGTGGATAAAGCCCTGGGAGCATTTGTGTGTTTTCCACTGGGATTTAAACCCTCTGGAATGGAAATCCAGCAGGAACACCGTGATGGGAAGGGCTGAGCTGACCCCAATCCATGCCCTGCCCCAAATCCATGGTCTCATCCCTGCGGGCAGGCGTGGGCAGGGTTTGGTGGGGGTTTTGGAGGTTTTTTCTGGGTTTTTGGAGTGTTTGTTTTTCCCGTTTCCCGGAGCCTGGCAGGATTTCAATCCTCCTCACCTCGATAAAAGCTGCGCTCCAGGCTCCGGGTGTTTGAGCTGCAATGACCTTTTCCTTTTCCACAGGCACAAAACCCAAAGCTCTCCTCACAGTCAGAGGGGGAGAGACTAAAGCTGGGTTTGATGAAAAACAAAGCCTCCAGCTCCAGGGGTGAGATCCCTCTGTACCACGAAAATGGGAATTGCGGGGGGGAGTTTAACTCTGCAGAATTACACCGGGATAATTTGCTTATTAACACCGGGATATTTGTGTGGGACGGGGCAGAAAAACTCCTGAACTCCCCCCCCAGGATGCTCAGAGCCATCCCAGGAGCTCTTTGGGAGGATGTTTGGGATATTCCAGCCTGAATCCAGGAGAACACAACCTGCCTGTTTTCCATCCTCACCTCCCAAATCCCCACAGGGCAGCCTGGGGATAAATAATCCTGCTGGAACCTGCTGGAATCTCCTCATGTCCTGGTGCCTGCATCCCGTTTATTAGCGCATTGTTGAGGTTCATTAATCGAGTGTAAAACTGTAATTAAAAATAATCCCCTTTTCTTGAAGGGAAAAAAAAAATTAATAAAGAGGACGTGGAAGGAAGGGAAATAAACCCGGAGCCTGAATGGGCTTTAATTGCAGCTGTGGGAACGCCACGGCAAAACAATTTGCTGGGTTTGTTTTTTTTCCTCCTGCAGGGATGAGCCAGGAAAAGCTGGGGAAGAGCCCAGCCTTGGGGAAAAAGCTGCACAAATCCCTATCCCGACTGGAATCTGCCCAGCAATCCCAGGCCTGGCTGATCCCTGCTCACTCAGGAGCGGGGCAGGGTCGGGGTTTTTGTGATTTATCTCCCCAGGTGAGGATTTCATTTCAAGCTGGAGGATGCTCCAAGCCTAGCCAGGCCTGTTCCAGCCTTAATTGGGCCATATTTCAATCCCAGTTCATCTGTTCCATGTGGATTCCTCGTCCTGGCTCCATAAAGTTTTATTAAGTGATATATCAAGGAGTGCAGAATGAGAGGCTGGGCCCTGCTCACAGGTTGCGGGAATGAGGGAGGTGATGGTGACTCTGCTCCAGACACTCCGGGAATCCTTCCTGCCACAACCCCTGCTGGGAATGTCATCCCTCAGGGAAAATCCTCACGGGGATTTAGGGAAATGAGGGAGAAGCAGGGCGAGTCCGTGGGCAGAGTGGATCTCTCTCATCAGATTTTTCACGGCTGCTTGGATTCTGCCTGTGGATGGTTCAGGATTTGGGGGCTTCCAAGGCTGGAGGAGGAGCAGGATGTCCTGGGAGGATGGGAGCTGGGAGGAGTGGGATGTCCTCATGGGAGCCAGGAGAAGTGGGATATCCTGGGACAATGGGACCCAGGAAAATTGGGATGTCCTGGGATGATGGGAACTGGGAGCATCGGGATATCCTGGGATGATGGGAGCCAGAAGGATTGGGATATCCTGGGATGACCCCACACAGGAGCCAGGCACTCCCCTTTCCCGGCTGCCCCCTGCCCTCCAGGTGCTTTTCCCACACCTTTTCCCTGCTCTGCCAGCCGAGGTTACTTTGGAAAACCACGGAATTACCCTTTGTTATCCGCACCGGCAGCTGATACTGGGCCGTGTTTAAGCCGATTACTGCTGGAGATAAAGGATTCCGCGGAACCTCCGCTCACTTTTGTTAAACTTCTGATAGCGAAAGGAAAAAAGAAATTTTAAAAAAGGAAAAAAAAAATGTGAAAAAAGGAAAGAAAAAAAAAAAAAAAAAAAAAAAAAAAAAAAAAAAAAAAAAAAAAGAAACCAGCCTTGGAAAGGGCTGGGCCTCCCCCTGATCCCCATTTCAGATTAGGATATTGGGAATGCTGCAGGAGGTCCGGGAAGCCCCGGCGGCCGCTGTTTGGCATTCCGGGCTGGCTCTGGATCGTTCCCGAGGAGCCTCCTCGGCGTCCTTGAAACGCCGGATCCGGATCCGCCGCCTGCCCCCGAGCTCTCCACACGGGGAGGGAAGAGCAGCGGGGCTGGGAGCGGGAATGCTGATCCAGAGGGACACAGAGGGGATGGGAGAGGCTGGGAGGGATAAAACCCACTGGAGATGGAGTGGCTGCAGGGCAGAGCAGGGAGGAGAGGGGTGTGAGGACCGACAGGTGATGGAAAAGTGGCCTGAGGACCAGGAGGGTGATAGAAAAGTGCCCTGGAGGCCAGGAAATAAAAGAAAAGTAGCCTGGAGACCAGGAGGTGACAATTCCTTCATGAAAAGAAGGAGGGGAAATGGATTTGGCGCTTCATGCAAGCTTCAAAAAATCATCAAGTTTTAAAAACTCATCGAAGTTCAGAAACTCATCAAATTTCAAGAACTCCTCGAGAGCCACAAGGAGGAGTGGATGCAGAGAGGCTGGAAGTTGGAAACGTGGGATTCCCGCGCTGGGGGTCTGGGAAGGAGGGAGCAGAAGGCTCCTCCAAGCCACGGCACCGTCGGGATGATCCCAAAGCTCCTCCCGAAACCTTCAAATCTTCGGAGTTGTCACCGCAGCCACCGTGGGGGATCATTAATGACCCTCGATTTAACTCGAGTTCACGTTAGATCTCCGTGTTGATTGCCGGAGTTAATTAGGGAGTTAATTACCAGCTAATAACTTTGTTGCTAATGGCTGTGACGGGTTTTTGGCAGGGCTGTCAGGGGGGTCTCCTGGGCAGGATCCTTGGTACGGAACCGGAGGCACTGAAGGAGAACCATTCCAATATTTTTTTTCCTTTGATGAACAGTGAATTATCCTGATATCTCCCACTCTGGTGCTCGCTCGTTATCTGTGGGTAATTAGGATTGAAGAGCTGCTGATAAGGGACCGCAGCAATTTGATTTTTGATGTCACAGATTGAGGTTTGTCCCTCAATTCCTTCTTCCCATCCTTCCGTGCATTCCCAGCCTTTCTACACCTCCACAGGCGCCATCCCAAAATCTCCGCATCCAATTTTTAGGAGGATTCCAGGGCTCCTCTGGGAAATCCAGGAGAATTCACCATCCTCCCTCCCAG
Organism: Argya squamiceps; assembly: GCA_037834095.1. Classification (NCBI taxonomy): domain Eukaryota; kingdom Metazoa; phylum Chordata; class Aves; order Passeriformes; family Leiothrichidae; genus Argya; species Argya squamiceps. The sequence continues at coordinate 3,094,138 of JBBMKD010000074.1, read as the reverse complement.
CCAGGAATTCCTTCCCAAAATCCCATCTATCCCTGTTCCCTGCTGATTGGAATCCATTCCCTGTGTCCTGTCCCTTCATGTCAGTCCCTCTGCAGCTCTCCTGGAGCCCCTTTAGGCCCTGGAAGGGGCTCTGAGCTCTCCCTGGAGCCTTTCCTTTCTCCAGGGGAACATTCCCAGCTCTCCCAGCCTTGCACCCACCCTTCCATCCCCACAATCTCCTGGCATCAATCCCTGGCTCGGGGGAGCTGCTCCCAACCCCTCCTTATCATCGAGGAGCACACACTGACACCTCGGGGGAAAACCTGGGATCTGAGGGAGGCAGAGGGAAAACTCCCAGCTCCAGAATCCCTGCCAGCCCTGGAGGTGTGGGGAGGCTTGGAGGGATGGCAGGATTTGCTTTGCTTTCCTTTCCTGGAGCGAAGCACAGCAGTGAGATCCCAGGCTGGAGCTGATTCCAGGGAGGAGGCGGCCAAGACTGGGAGGATCCCGGTGCCAGGGCGGCTACAGCTGCTTTGGAGAGGTAAAATCCCTTCCCAAAGAGCTCTGGAATGGGGTGGGACTGGGGAGGTGAGGGATTTTCTCTCCTTTTTTTCCAGAACTCCCTGATTTCCCTGTGCTGGAGAACCAAAACCCCTTCCCCAACCCCCTCAGAATTCCTCACAGGAGCTGCCAAGCCCAGGAGGGAACAATTCCATGCTGGGATGATGGAGAGGCAGAACAACCAGTGGGTGGGAATTCACATCCCAGGTGAGGTGGAAGCCTCAAAACTCTCCAACAAATGGAGCAGGAGGAGCTGGGCCGTCCTGGGCTGGGATTTATCCAGGATCCCAGCAGGATGGGTAACCCAAGGCTCTGGAGCAGCCCCTGACCTCATCCACATGAGTAATTCCATGGATTTCCATCGTCTGGATGCATCAGGAAATAACGACCTGGGAATCAATAAACACCCACAAACACAATGACTTCATCCCCATCATCCCTGAACACCAAGAAAACCCCTCTAGAACCTGGAACCTGTTCCAGGTTTTTCAGATTATCCCAATATTGAGATTTCCTGGAAATCCAGTGGAGGACCAGGTCCTGCCACCTGAAAATTCCAATTTTTTTTTCGGTTTTGTTTCCCCCCCAACTTCTTTTCAGGCTGCTGCAGGATTGGAGCTCCAGCAGCTGAATGGATGCAGCTGCAATCAGCCTGCGGTGAATGATGCTCCAAATTGCAGCTCCAGGGATGGTGGGGGGAGGGAGAGCAGAGCCGGGAGCAGGTGATGGTGTTTGAATGTCACTTAAAGTTCATTTTCATTATTTTAATTGTCACCGGAAAAAAAAAAAAAAAAAAAAAGAAAGAAAAAGAAAAATCTCCCCATCCAGTCCTGATTATGCTCAGGGAGAAAATCAGGATTTAAATCCCAATCAATCAGAGCTGGAAGTGTTGCTGCAGCGCGGAGAGCGGGGCCTGAGCTGTGATTAAAGGCAGGGATTGGTGATCCAGGGAAAGGCTCCAGGAGCCTTGGGAATGCCGGGCATTAGTGCAGGGCACAGCCAAAGCTCTGGGATGAGTTTTCCCGAGGATCGGGCACCGTGGACAGCTCATTCCCGGCTCCATGTCCCTGTTCTGTGTGGGGATTTGGGGGGACAGAGGGGCGTTATCAGCTGGAGTTATCAAATGAAATTATCAGCTGGAATTATCAGCTGGAATTCCAGCCTGTAGCTCCAGGGCCACCAAGAGCAGAAGGAGCTGGAGCTGCTGGAGCAAGTCCAGAGCTGAACACAGAGCTGCTCTGAGGTCTGGAGATCCTCTGGATGATGGGAGAGCTGGGAATGTTCACCTGGAGCAGGGAAAGGATCCAGGGAGAGCTCAGAGCCTCTTCCAGGGCCCAAAGGGGCTCCAGGAGAGCTGGAGAGGGACAGGACACAGGGAATGGCTTCCCTCTGGGAAAGGGGAGATTTGATGGGAGTTTGGGAAGGAATTCCTGGCTGGGGGGGTGAGGAGGGGCTGGACTGGAATTCCCAGATTTGCTGTGGCTGCCCCTGGATCCCTGGCAGTGCCCAAGGCCGGGTTGGATCCACCCAGTCTCCTGGAAGGTGTTGGAGGTTGGAACTGGCTGAGATACCAATCCCTCCCAAACCATTCCAGGATTCTGGAATTCCAGCGGGCAGAGCCAGATCCTGCTCCTTTAACACCAACAATTAAGGGGGGGGACAAATAAAAAGCTGCTTCATCAACAAGCTGCTCCTTCCAAACAAACCAATTTGCAGGGAGATGGAGCCGGTGGGATCCAGCAATAATTTAATAACCAGCTCAGAAAAAAACAACAATGAATTTAAGAGCAATTTTTTTTCTCGTTGTTGTTGTTGGTTTTTTTAATCTAAGAGAGAAACATCAACTCCGCGGGGAAATAAATGAAATAAGCGGAGCCCAATCTGCACAAACATTTGTTTTGTTATCTCTGGAAAATCAATAAACACGGGGCAATTATGGCCTCGATGAATCCCCCAACTTTGGGTTCTCTCTGGGTTTCCTGCTCGATGGGAATTCATTATATTTCCCTTTCTTCATCCAGATAAATTCCCCTGGTTTTTTCCCCTTTTTTTTCAAGCTCAACTCGTGGGGTTTTTTTTTTTCCTTGAAATGTTTCATTTTTCTTTCCCTGGCATTGCAGAGGGAGAGGGAAGCTCCCCTCAGCTCTGATCTAATCCAATTAAATGTAATTTAATTGCTGGGCAGGCTCGGATTCGTCAGGAATTCCAGCAGCAAATAAATCAGAATAAAAAGCTCAGCCTGACATGGATCTTCCTGGTTTCCAGCTCAAACCTCCTGGGTTTGGGTTTCAGCAGCTGGGCCAAGCCTGGCTTTACCAAAACCGTGCCTATTCCTTCTCTCTCCCTGGATTTTGCAGCCATCTGGGTCAGATCCAGGGAGGAGGAAGATCCCAAATTCTCCTCTGCCCCTGGTGCTGCCTGCAGAACCTTTGGGATACCCGAACCTTTGGGATATTCTTCCCTATTTTCTGCCAGAGTGGTTCCCTCCCTTTCCTGCCCCAAAATCTGGGAATTCTCCATGTGGACACCAAGGCCCCACCCACCCTTCCCAAAGCACAGAAATAAACAGGGACAATTATCAGCCAATATCACCCGGGGGTGCCCAATTATCGATTTTTAAAGAAGGAAAAGCCCAGAGGAACAAAACCCATATTCCCAACCCTTTTGAAAAGCCACTTCCAGGGATGTCACCACCCTCTGGGAATTCTGCTGGGTGTGGAGATTTTCCCTCTTCCCACAACATCTTCCTTTTTCACACCAGGTTTTTGTTCCGCTTTCTTTTCCATATATATATATGTATGGATACATATATTTCCCATATATATATAGATATAGATATATATATAGATATATATATGCACTTTTTTTTTTTTTAAGGTCCCATGGAAACATCTTTGAAAATGCTGCTTTTCCAATGTCCTGAAGGAGTTGGAGGAGCCTCAGGAGCATCAGGGGAGAGCCCGGACTGCTGAGGGGGCTGGAATTTATTTGGGATGCTCGGGAAGGATCCCATGTCCCCTGAGAGCTGAGCCTGACCCTTCCTGTCAGGGATTTAGGAGAGCCACAAGCTCCTCACTGATCCCCGTTTTCTTCCAGCATCTCCCTCCTCATCCTGGACATGCTCCAGGCAAAACATGATGGAGCTTCCAGGCCGCAGGAATCAGGGACAGAAAAAGAAAAAAAATAGAGTTAAAACGGGGGGAAAAAAGTTAAAACTAAAAAAAAAGAACAATCCTGGAAGCAGGGAATGTTTCCCACTCTCGCTGAGGGTTTGGAGTCGCTCCCTCGCCACTTCCCCCAGGGATTGCCGCTTTTTCCCTGTAATTAGCAGCCAAGTGTGAGCGCTGCCGGGAGCCAAGAGTCTCCCTCGGATCCCACTCGGGCTTTTCCCCTCGTTTGTTTTTTTTTTTTTTTTTTTTTGTTTTCTTCTCACCACATTCAATTAAACCCGGACCCGCTGCCAACAAATCCCTGGGAGCAGCCGAGCCCTCCCCAGGCGAGCTCCAGAGCCCCCGGGACGGAACAATTCCCTGGATTTCATCATCCCGGGGGGTCTTCCAGCCTCGGTAATTCCAGGTTTTTTGGGAAAAAACAGCCAGGACCGAGCTCAGGCATGAGCGGATTTAACCGTTTATAGCTCTTTTTCTCACTGGGAGATTTTTTTGTTCTTAATTTTAAAAAAATTCAAGTTCCGTTTTAGAACTTCCAAGCAAAAACAGAGTCCCTAAAGAATGAGTTTTAGAAATAATACATGTTAGAAGTAATAAATTTTATCATTAATAAATTTCCTAATTGATAAATTTTCTAATCTATATATTTCATAATCCATAAATTTCATGATTCATAGATTTCATTGATTTAATTTTAAATATATTTTTAGAGCTTTTCCAGCTTTTAACTTCACCAGCAGGACAAACTGAGCAGCTTTATCCTCTCCCAGCCTCGCCCTGGTGCCATGAATCCTGTTGGTTTTGGCCAAGCTGGGAATGCCAAGGCCGAGGGAGATTTTGGGGAGCCATTTTTGACTTTTCCTTGGCATTTTTCGCTGCCAAACTCCTCCACTCAGGGCCAGAAGCAGCGGATAGTCCATGAATAAAACATTGAGCAGAAAACAAATCCTTCCTGGCACCTGGATCCTTCACTTCCCAGGGCACTCCCGAGGCTTTAATTGCTTGATTTACTGCCGGAGTCACTCTGCCAGCAGCGATAAATAAAGTTAATTAATATCGGGAACCCCCCTGCCACAGGCTGGGAATTACCAGGGAACAGAGGGCTGGGATTTGGAGGAGGGAAGAGCCCAATTCCCTCTCCTCCCTCCCGTTATCCATCATCCTTTTATTTGTTTGGCTGCTGGAAGGAGCTGGGCTCCGATTCCTGCTTGTTTTTCCTTCTCTTTTTTCACTCCCTCCTTCCCCAAGGACCCGGAGCGTTGATCAGGGAAGAGTTTCTGTGATTAAATACATGGAGATGATGGGATTTTCTCCTGGAGAAAGGAAATCTGGTGCCAAATGTGGAGTGGAAATGTCCTGGTGTGCCAAAAGACAGGAGGAAAACAGGGAATTATTGATTCCAACAGGAATCCATCCCTCATCCATCAGAATTCAGCTTTTTCATGAATGTTTTTTTTCTTGGGATGAAGTTTTGCACCCTCCACAGACCCAGGAAATTTCTTGGGATGGTTTTCATGTTGGATTTATCCAAGGAATGGCTTGGAGCAACCTGGGATGGTGGGAGACATCCCTGTCCTTGGAATGGGGTGGAAAAAGATGAACTTTAAGGGATTTTTTGGAATTTAACAGCGGGTATTTAGCCCAAGGAGAAATTCAGGATGAAAATGTCCCAGCTGGGATGAAGTTCCACATCCTCCACAGATCCAGGAGTTTTCTTTGGATTGTTTTCATGTTGGATTTTATCAAGGAAGGGTTTGGAGCAGCCTGGGATGTTGGGAGATGTCCCTGTCCATGGCAGGTCAGAGAATGAGATGGATTTTGAGGTCCTTCCCACAAAAATAATTCCATAATTCTGTGGCTCATCCTGGATCTTTTCCAAGGTCTGGTACCAAACCTCCCCACATTTTCCTGCATCAGGATTTGATGGAATTTTGCTGATTTACCCAGTCACACCCTCTGACCCGGCGACGTTCCCAGGGATTTCTCCCAGTTTTCCATGAAATGTGCTCCACCATCTGCCAGCCTTTCTCCTCCAGGGCCGTTTGGGATAATTTGTGTGCTCTGGAATGACACAGGATTCCTTGGTGAGGTTGAAACTTCTCCTGGATCACCAGGAAGGAACAGGGTGGGGCTGGAATCTCTCTGGAATTTTATATCCCAAATCCCTCCCTGGCTGCAGGATGTGCCTGAGCCTCCCTCCCTGATGGAATTAGAGCCTGATTTATCCTTCTAAACAATTCCTAAATTATTTTTAGAAGGGGTTGGGATTGTTTGGGAGCAAATATTTTATCTGTTTTTATCCCCAATCAGGTCCAGGATGCCCAAGCCAACATTTCATTATTTATTTTTGGAAAATACGGAAAAAAATCTGGGAGCACCCAGTGCCTGGAGCAACAAAACCCTGCCTAAACTGTGCCGTGAAAAGCTGGATTTTAATCCCAGCCTTGCCAGGCAGGAGCTGAGCTCTTCCCTGTAGCACATCCCTGGGAAGAATGGGGTTTGTGGGATGTTCTGCCCCTGTTCTGTCACTGACAGAATTTTCCCATCTTCCCACTTTTCCCATCCCTTCCCTCCCTGGAAACTGAAAGGACAAAGAGCTGCAGTGCCTGGAGTTGGAGCAGGTTGGGTTTCAGAGCAAAATTGGTTGGAAATTGCCCAAATTTGTCATTTTTAAGGCCAGAAGTTGCCTCTTCCCAGGCTGAACCTGACATTTTGCCTAATGAGGGCCATGGAAATTCCCCCAGGAATTCCCAACTGCCCGGGAATGGAGCGAGGCTGTTTTTACATCAACACCTGACCTTTGGAAATGGATCCCAGGATTAATGACCAGGACAGGTTTTATTTCAGCCAGAGCTTGGTTGGTTTCATTTTCCAGACCTCCAGACCAGGCACTGCTCCTTTTGCTTTCAAATTGGCTCTTCCCAGAGAATTCCAAACCCTGGCAGGGACAGGAGGAAGGGCTCAGCCACAGCTCCTGCAGCTCTCAGCCCTGGGAAAGGCTGGAAGGAACAGAGGAAAAGGCTGGACTGGCCCCAAAATTCCCTTTGGATTGTGCTGCTCCAGCTCCTGGATCCCATCCCAGGATCAGAGGGATGGAGCCAGGCTGGCAGAGCTGGGAATGTTCACCTGGAGCAGGGAAAGGCTCCAGGGAGAGCTCAGAGCCTCTTCCAGGGCCTAAAGGGGCTTCAGAAGAGCTGGAGAGGGACTGGGGACAAGGGCTGGAGGGACAGGACATAGGGAATGGCTTCCCACTGGGAAAGGGGAGATTTGATGGGAGTCTGGGAAGGAATTCCTGGCTGGGAGGGTGGGGAGGGGCTGGGCTGGAATTCCCAGATTTGCTGTGGCTGCCCCTGGATCCCTGGAAGTGCCCAAGGCCAGGCTGGGATAATTTGGGACAGTGGGAGGTGTCCCTGGGGGTGACACTGGATGATCTTCAAGGTTGTTTCCAACCCCAACCATTCCAAGATTCCGGGATTCCCCAATCTCCCAGCAGGAGCAGGACACAACCAAGGCCCTGTGGCACCTCAGGATGTGGCAGTGACACATCCTGGCAGTGCCCAAGGCCAGGCTGGGATAATTTGGGACAGCAGGAGGTGTTCCCATGGCGGGGTGGGATGAGAAGATTTGAAGATCCCTCGCAGCCCATTCCACACTGGAATTCTGTCTGCCGGCAGGATTCCCCCGCTCGGAGAGGCGATGGCTTTTCCATGTAAATGTGTTTTCCATGTAAATGCTCTTTGAGGGCTGTTAAGCAGGAAGTGACAGCGGTGACAGCTCCGATCCTCCCGGGAATCGCCGCAGTCACTGTTGGTTTCCTCCTAAAATGACGGATCTTGATCTCTCCGCTTTTCAACTTCTGTGGATTTTGGATTTTTTTTTCCCTGCCTAAACCACAGTGTCCTTGATAAATAAACACAAACAAAAAAAAAAAATGAATATGCCTTGGAGCCAGGGAGGGAATTCCACTCTGCAGAGGGGAAAAAAGGGAAATAAACCGACCCAGCTGGATCCCAAGGGCTGAGAATCCCAAATTTCTGCTCAGTGGGGTAAATCCTGGGCATGTCACATCCATCCCAGCACCCCCTCCTAACCCAGAGCACCGCCTTGGCTTTTCCTTGCCTTTTTATTGGAATTTCTGGCCCTTTCATCCCCACCTTGGGAGGTCCAAGCTGCTCTCAAAGACTCCAGCACTGCCCTCGTTTTTCTGGAAGGGCCCTGAGGGGTTCGGAATTGAGGTCCACGAGCAAAATTCCTCCTTTCTCCCTCCTCTTTTTGCATTAAATATTCCATTAATATAACATCCCAAGTCCTCAAAGCAGGGGGGATGATAAAATAATAATAAAAAAATCATCTTCCACCGCTCCCCAGATCTTCCCAAGGCAAGAATTTAATTTCTGGCTGAATCCCAGAGGGAAATGAGAGGAAGAGGGGGAAGGATGGAGGAGGAAGTAAAAAAAAAAAAAAAAAAAAAAAAAAAAAAAAAAAAAAAAGGACAAAAAATCGCCTCACCCAAAGAGAACTGGATGAATTAAGCACAATCAGAAGGATCAGGGAGGGGAGATGGAAATGGGGAAAGCTCCTGGTGGGAACGGGAGTGGGATCTCTCCATCATTTCCAATCCCCAGCACGCCGGGACTCAGGACAAGCCATTAAGCTCTGACATTTAGAGGAGTATTTAAACCCTTCTCAAATTAAAGGTTTGTATTCCCTCCAACTCCCAGCCCTTCCACATTCCCTAACATTTGTCCTCTCCTTAGCTGATTTATTCCTGGAGTTCCTCATTTCCTCCATCCCCTTTTTTTTTTTTTTTTTATTTCTTTTTTTTTTTTTTTTTTTTTTTTTCTGTATTTACCGCGGAGCTAATGGGGAATAAACGAGGAGCAAAACGAAGCTCGTTCCTGCTATAAATAATTGATGGACACCGCGGCTCCTCACGGATCCCACACAGGTCCCGAGCACGTGGGCACAGCAACGAGCGGGAGCTGAGAAATTCCGGCTCCTCGGCACAGACGGGAGAGAAAAAAATAAAACTAAAAAAAAAAAAAAAAAAAAACCACAACCAAAAAAAACCCAAAAACAAGCAAGAAAAAATGAGAGTCTTCCTGCCTGAACCATTTCGTCCCTAAAAATCCAGGTATTGCCGC
>JBBMKD010000074.1:3065917-3085274 GCA_037834095.1 Argya squamiceps | reverse complement strand
ACAGGTCCCGAGAACGTGGGAACAACAACGGGCGGGGGTTGAGAAATTTTGGCTCCTTGGAAAAGACGGGAAAGAAAAAAAGAAAACGAAAAAAAAAAAAAAAAAAAACCACCACCAAAAAAAACCCCAAAACAAGCAAGAAAAAATGAGAATATTCCTGCCTGAGCCATTTCGGCCCTAAAAATCCAGGTATTGCCGCCTCGGCGGTGCCATCCCCGGCTGTCCCAGAAAAAAAAAAAAACAACCAAGAAAAAATGAGAATATTCCTGCCTGACCCATTCCTGGCTCTAAAATCCAGGTATTGCCGCCTGGGCGGTGCCACCCGCGGCTGTGCCAGCCCCTGTCGCCGCCGCTGTCCCCGGTCACAATGCGGCGAAACAGCCGCGGATAATTAAACTTTTGCGGTGAGGAGATAAAGCCGAGATGGGGCTCTTTTTTTCTATCTTTTTTTTTTTCTCCTCGGAAGCTTTTCACATCCCAGCTGGAGGCAGCAGATAAGGTGGAAATTGGCCTATTTTCCAGCCGGGAGTGGCTTTTGCTGGGGGAACGCGGAGAAATTTCAGATTTTTTTTTTTTTTTCTGCCCTTTTTACTTTCCCCCTTCTTAGAAATGGGAATTTGAGGGGTTTCATGGTGACACCCCCACCCCGGGAATTCGGGTTCTCCTGGGATGTGTTTCCTGGTCGGAACGAGGGGAAAAGCCTGGGGATGATCCTGAATCCTTTCTCCAGGATATTCTCCTGGGATGTTGAGGGTTGTGGTACCCAGTATCGGGATCCGCGGGGTCACCAGGAATCAGCTTCAGATCCCAAATCTGCTGGCATCTCTTCAAATTCCAGCCCTGCCTGGGTGGGGATGAATTCCATGAGCCAGGAAGAGCCAGGAGTGATCCCAGGATGTCCCAGACCCCCGCAGGGCCACAACAACAACAACAACAATTTTTTGCCATCCTTGGGTTGAAAAAAATCTGATTTTAGAGGGATTTGGGAGCTCTGGAGTTTGAACTCAGCATGGGATCATCTCCTTGTGATCTGCTGGGAATGGAAATTGTGGGAATGGGAATTAAGGAGCTGAGCATTCCCCAGAGCATCCAGGGGAGTGAAACCCGGGATTGATAATCAGGGATTTGGGAAGCAGTGGGAATTCTGTGAGTTTGGATTCATCTTAATTAATTCACCTTAATTAGTTGTGATTCTGTGCCCATATAAATAAATATGGACAATTGTGGGTGTGGATGTGCCAACATTCTGGGCTGGAATGACCTGGAGAGTGGAAAGTGCCCAACCCTATGGAATGGATGGGATTTCAGGTCCCTCCTTCCCAAATCATTCCACGATTCCAAGATTTGTTTTAATTAAATGAGGGCTCCCAGCCCTGGTGCCCTCTCTCATTTTCCAAGATTTGCCTCTTTATCCACAGGGCATCCCTGTTTTTTCCTGGCTATTCCCTCTACTGATATGTACACTGGGAAAATACACTGGATCCATGCTGGGAAAATGGATATACACTGGACAAATGGAAATACCCTGGAAATGAAAAATGGAAAATGAATATAGACTGAGAAAATACACTGGATCCATGCTGGAAAAATGGATATAGACTGGGAAAATGGATGTAGACTGGGAAAATGCATGGGGTCCATGCTGGGAAAATGGATATAGACTGGGAAAATGGATATACATTGGGAAAACACACTGGATCTATGCTGGAAAAATGGATATAGACTGGGAAAATGGATGTAGACTGGGAAAATGCATGGGATCCATGCTGGAAAAATGGATATAGACTGGGAGAATGGATATACAGTGGGAAAATGGACATAGACTGGAAAAATGGATGTAGACTGGGAAAATACATGGGATCCATGCTGGAAAAATAGATATTCACTATTTATTCCAAGCTCTCCAGAACCCTGTGGGAAGTGAGGCTGCACAATCGGGGCTCAGAATCCTTTTCCAACTTTTATCTCCGAGTTTTATCTCCCTCAGTCCAGAGGGGCTTTGTGGGTGATAAAACTCCTGCTCTGCCACCCCCTCCCCAGCCCCAACCGAAGTGCTGAGGGCTCCAAAATAAATATTAAAAAAAAAAACAAAAATCGGATAAACGCCAAACCCTTTGGAAGAATCCGTCTGTGCCGAGATAATTCTGCTTATATAACACATTATCTGCCTTTCTCTTGGCCGGGATTTCGTTTCTCGGGGATATTTGCATGAGAACGGAAGCTTTGTGGCTTAGCAAATTCAGCTGCCGCCGCTGCCGGCCCGCTCTGCCGCGGTCGAGTGACAGCCCTTTGTGCTCCTCTCCTTCCTCGGGAATGATATCCCTGTTTTTAAAAGGAAAAAACAAACCTGGGACAGCTCTTCCCGGCTGGAGGGGCTGCGAGGAGGGAGCTCAAAATGCCTCCATCAGTTCAGGGATGGGATTTTGGGGGGAAAAAGGGTTTTTTGGGGGAATCAGTGGCAAGGGTTGGGGGTATTTAGGAGGGTTTTGGAGCTGCAGGTCCCTCTGCACTCCAGCCTTCTGTTTTCCAGGAATTCCCACCGGGAATTCAGGGCCTGAGCAAGGGATGCTGAGGGGTCAGGATTTGGGGGGGAAAAGGGATATTTTGGGGGAGTAAATGGGAAGGGTTGGGAGTGGAGTGTCCTTCTCCAGCCTCACCTTTTTCCAAGGATTCCCATTGGGTGTGAACAGGAGATACTCACAGGTTGGGATTTTAGGTGGAAAAGGTTTTTTTGGATGAATAAATGGGAATTGTTGGGGATATTTAAGAGGATTTTGGAGCTGCAGGTCCCTCTGCACTTCAGTCTTGGGTTTTCCAAGGATTCCCACTGGGAATTCAGGGCCTGAGCAAGGGATGCTGAGGGGTTGGGATTTGGGGGAATAAATGGGAAGGGTTAGGGTGTCCAGGAAGGGTTGGGAGTGGAGTGTCCCTCTTCTCCAGCCTCACATTTCCCAAGGATTCCCCCTGGGTGTGAGCAGGAGATACTCACAGGTTGGGATTTTGGGGGAAAAAGTGATTTATAAAAAGCTCCCTGTGCTTCCCCAGGCTCTGCATCCCTGGGATGCCCCTTCCCCTCCTCACCTGGTTGATTTTTTTTGCAGTTTGGAGATGTATTTTCAATTCCTGCTGGTTTATTTTTTAATCCCAGGCTCGCTCAGGCCTTGCTCCCGGCGGTGAATTTTTCATCAAAGGTGGCAGGGCTGCTGTCCCGGGGTTTTATCTTTACCTTTTATCTCTGCTGGAAGGATCCCCTGGAAGGATCCCTCCCCCTGGCCTGGATGATTTATACATCTGGAGAAAGGCAGAGTGGGGTGGGAAGGAGGATCCTGCTGGAACATCTTGGATCTCATCTGTGCTTGGGAACCCAAAATCCCAACCTGTGTACAGGTGTCCTTCCTATCCAGGGCCTGAGCAAGGGATGCTGAGGGGGTGGGATCTGGGGGAAAAAGGGATTTATAAAAGGCCCCTGTTCCTCCTCAGGCTCTGCATCCCTGGGATGTCCCCAGTCTGGCCCTGCCCTTCTTTACCTGGTTGATTTTTGCATCTTGGAGATGTATTTTTAATTCCTGGAGGTTTATTTTTAATTCCTGTAGGTTTATTTTTAATTCCAGGCCTGATTAGGTCTGGATCGTATTCCTGCTGCTGGATGAGATGGAGAAACCTCATAAAACCCCATAAATTTTGAGCTGTGCTGGTATCACAGAGGTCAGGGAGGGCTCATCTCACCTCAGCTCCTCTACAGCCCTCGAAAGAGTGGAATTAGTGCCTTTAATGGCTCAGAATTCCACAAAAAAACCCAAAAAACCCCAGTGGGAGGCAGGGAGGGAAGTCTGGATCAGGATCAAGAACTTAAATTGCTTTTTGTTCACTTGGAGAGGTGACAATGCCCGGTGCAATTCCAGAGCATTCCTGCCTTCCCAAACACCGAATTAACCTCACCTCTGGGATAATCCCTTTATTCCAAAGGCTGAGGGCCTCACATTTCTGCTCGAGATCAGAGATCCCGAGTAGAGCAGGGCCCCCAGTTCCCCTCAAAACCCATCCAGTATTCTCAGGGATTTTCTGGGAGCTGAGGAGACCTGGAAGGAGTTACAGAAATTCCTTCCCTCCTTTTCCAGCCTCTCTCTCTTTCCTGAGCCCCTCTGGGACTTTTATTTTCCATCCAAGTCCTCTCCTTTCCTCTGAGAAAAGCTTCCTCTCCCTTCTACCCTCGTTAGCTGCTCCTGGATATTTGATATTCCCAGGATCCGGGGCTTGGAGCCACTCCTCCACCCCGGGATCAGGAGAGGAGCATCATTAGAGGGATAAAAACACCGGGATTTCTGAGCTGAGGGAGGTTTGTTTTGGCTTTTTCCTGCTTTAGGAAGGGCTGGAAAATCAGCCCTTGGGGAAATCAGTGGGATCTTTTCCTCCCGAGGGGTTTTGGGATGGGGGTGAGGATGTTCCTGGGGTCACCTGGGTCCAGGGAACTCCAGAGCTCATCCCAGGTTGGGTCTGGGGTGGGGGCAGAGAGAAAATTCTTCCCTTTGCAGCCAATAAATCCCCAAAATTCCTGAGATAAACAGGAATTAATAACTCGATTATCCTGCTGCCCCTTCTCCAGCTGTTCCCTTAATGCACGTGGGGAAGTTTATTCTGAAACGATCTCGTTTAAAGACTTTTATTTAGGAACTAAAGAGAGGAGTTAAAATGTCGTCGTTTCACCCTCTGCTTCCCAAAGCTTTTATGACAGAGCTTGGAATTGAAAAAAAAAAAAAAAGATATTAAAAAACCCCCTCCAGGCTTCCAAATGTGCTGGGAAATCTCCTGGAAACATCTGCCCCATTCCGAAGGGCTGCTCAGTTTAAAAGCTGAGGTTGGCACAGCACTTTGGGAGCTCAGGATTGTCCCTTTTTGTCACCAGCTCTGCCCCCAGGTTCTCCCATGCCAGGGTTTTCCCATGGTTAAAAGGGGAAATTGGATTGGGGATGGGGTGTCCCTCATTCCATCCTCCCTCTGTTGGCTTGGAGAAGGTTTTCCATCCTATTCCATCCCTCTGGGAGAGCTGGGAATGTTCACCTGGAGAGGAGAACAGGGAGAGACACACTGGGAAAATGGATATAAGCTGAGAAAATACACTGGATCCATGCAGGAAAATTGGACATGCACTGGAAAAATGGATATACATTGGAAAAATACATGGATATTTGCTCAAAAAATGGATATACATTGGAAAAATACATGGGTATATGCTCAAAAATGGATATACATTGGAAAAACACAGGGATGCAGGCTGGAAAAATGGATATACAGTGGAAAAATACATGGATACACACTAGAAAAGTGACTATGGACTGGGAAAACACCCTGGATAAATGCTGGAAAAATGGATATAGACTGGAAGAACCCATGGACGCATGCTGGAAAAGTGGATATACAGTGGGAAAATAAATGGATCTAGAATGGAAATATAAATGGATACACACTGGAAAAATACATGGATACACTCTGGAAAATGGATATACACTGGAAAATGGATATACACTGGAAAAATACATGGATACACTCTGGAAAATGGATACACACTGGAAAGTGATTTACAGTGGAAAAATAAATGGATGGAAAACCCCACTGGATCTGCCCCCAAAGGCCCACAGAGACCCCAGCGGGGACAGGGTGGCAGCAGTGGCGTCACCCCCAGGGGTGGCACTGCCAGATTTCATTCCCAGCTCTTTCCCAGGATAAACCCTCCACTCCCTCTGGCAGCACCAGAACGACTTCCCTGGCACATTCCCATTTTAATAAAAATTATAGAGGGGAAGAGCGATGATGTGGCACTTGAAACTGAAACCCAGCTATTTCTTCCATCTTTATCATCCCGGGAAATGCAATATTTTGACATTTCCAAGGAGCTGCAGCATTGTGGGCTTCGTTGGGTTTTTTTTGTTTTTTTTTCCCCATGTATTTTATTCTTCCCTGTAGGATTCCAGCCCAGCTTGTCTCCACTTTCTAATTTCTTTAAGTGGCACTGAGAATAAACCCCTTTATGTGCCCCAGAATCCAACCACTCAATGTTTTCCATTCTCCCATTCCATAAAGATTTCCATGTAAGATATTTTTCCAGTCTGGTTGCTCCAGGAAAAAAACAAAAAAAAGTTGCAGGGGAGACAAACTGCAAGTGTGAGCCCAGGGATTGTGGGAATTTGCTTTTTTTCCAGTGCAAATCCCAAGGGAAAAAATGGGAATATGGGTCCCACCGATGGACTTTGCTCAGGGAGTGCTTTTGTTCCAGGGAGAAGTGGAGGAATTCCCGAGGGAAATTGTGAATGCAGATCCAATGGGCAGCTGAGAGCTCTGCAACCTCTTCCTGTCCACCCCAACATTCCCTCTGCTCCAAAAAAACCCACCTGGATCATCCCAAACCTCTCAGCAACAACTCAATAATTCCACCCCAGCACCTCCGGCAGCATGGGGTGAAATAAACCCAGAAAATCCAGAATTTGATGGATTTAGGGATAGATGCTCCTGACTCCCAGCTCTCCGTGCCCTCCCCAGCCCTTCCCAGCCTTTCCCAGGGGTTGGGAAAAGCAGGGAATCCTTTCTCCAGCTCTAACAAGGCCCCCATTAAATATGCATTGCGAGCTAATGAACATTTTAATTCCATGTATCCCCCTCTCGCCGTTCCCCCCCTCCTTCTTCTCCTTCTCCTTTAAATAAATATTTCAGCATCTCCCGAGCGCTGGGAGCGGGGCCGAGCAGGTTGATTTAATCTCTGCCGAGCAGGAATTCTCTCATCTGCCTCCCGCACATCACAAATCCTCGCCGGGGGGAAGGAGGGGGATCAGAGCCCATCCCGCGCTTCCCTCCTTCCCTTTGGAAGTCCTTCAAGGGTTTCGAGGAAGAAGCGATTCACGGCTTTTAATCGCTCTCCTCGTTAACCCTTTGGGATGCGAACTCGCCCGAGATTCCCTCAATTCCCATGGCAACAGATTTCCCAGGGGATGAGGCCACCAGCTCATCCCACAGAGGAAAATCCCCCGCGGTCTTTCCAGAACTTTCCCCTCAGCTTGGCTTTGTCTTGGTCCATTTATGCCAAAAAATCCCCTAGAACACAAAGAAATTCAATTTCTACAGCGCTGCCAAAGCCCTGGGGCTCCCAGTCTGAAATGAATCCCTGGATCCAGGCAGGTCCCACCTCTGCCAGGGGATGTTTGATGTGGATCCCAGAGCAAATAATTCCTGATTTCCCACCCCCAGCTGCCTCCCGAGGCAGGGGTGGAGGGATGGGATTGATTCCCTTTTCCTGGCCTGGAAAAAAGCCCCAGCTGAGGCCAGCTGAGCTCAGCACCATGCCTGGACAGGTCGCCGTCCAGGCAGGGAGGGAGCACAAAAGGAGAATTATTTCTGTTTAATCCTTGCAGTGTTAAGGGAAAAATATCCCCAGTAAATGGTGAGGTTTTTAAGGAAAAAAAAAACAAACAACCCAGCACTGGAAAATTGAAATAATGACCATGGAGCTGGAAAAGAGCTCCTGTAAAATCCTGACTCGGCAGAGACCTTGGAGCTGGTGTCTGGAGCCAGATGGTTCCACTGAGTCCTCATCTTCTGGAAGCTCCTCCTGACTGAGGCCAAACTGGGATCAAAGAACATTCCCGAGGGTGGGAACACAACATTCCACACTTCTCCTGGGAACCTTCCAGGGAGGAGCTGCTCCTTTTCCTCCCCATCCAGCAAAACCCTCCCGATTTTCCAAGTTTACATTTTGTGCTCCAAACCTTCACCGGGGACAGGGAAAGAGATTGGACAGGAGGGTTTGGGGCTGATTTGTGGCTCCCTGTGAGTCCCAAAAATTCAAACCCTGAGCTCAGCCCAGCTTGACTGGGCTGGGGAATCAATCCCATAAAACATTTGTAGGAATGCTGGTACTGATCCATCGTTATCCCACTGCCCATCCTGATCCAGCTGACCACAACAGACACCAGTTCCCTCATGGAAATCTCCAAACTGGGCTGTTCCTCTGCAGGGCTGAGACAAAATGCAAAATGATCCTGGGATCCCAGGATCCCTGAGGTTAGAAAAGCCCTCCAATGTCACCCAACTGTGCCCCATCCCCACCTCGCCCCCAGCTCTGAGTGTCACCTCCAGGAATCCCTTGGGCACCTCCAGGAATCCCTTGGGCACCTCCAGGAATTCCTGAGCCCCTCCAAACCTCCCTGGGCAGCCCCAGCACCTAAACCCCCTTTTCCTGGTTCATTCCCACTGGGATCGTTCCCATCATCAAAAGGGAATAGCTCCAAGTGATTCATTAACTCCGGAGTGTTTAATTACCCTCGGAACATCCAACGGACATCGCCAGCTCCATCTCCCAGTATCCGCAACACTTTACAATCCCAATTAGCCGTAATTAAGGATTATAATGAGTCCCCATGTTTACACCAGCCTTTAAAAATCCCCAATTTTGGTTATTCCCGGTCCCCACGTGCTCCTTGGCGAGGAACATTCTGGGAAAAAAAAGCTTCTTTGTGCCGAGGTTTGTGCCGAGGTCTCCAAGCTGATTTTTTGACGGGCTCGGGGTCAGGTAGAGAAATTCGGGAAAAAATTCAAACTCCAATTTCCGAGGCTGCAATTCCCACTGAACGAGGTGCGAATCGCCTCCCGCTGCCATTGTTTACCTCGCAGGCTGACAATGCAGATTTATGCAAATGAGAGCCCCGGCTGCTGTTTGTCTGCTCGTTAATTAGCGGCGCGTTCCGGCCATGGAAACCCGGGTCGGGAGAATTCCTCTGGTTCCATCAGCGGTTGGATCTCTGCCCCACATTTCTGTCCCAATTCTTGGAATTTTGACAAGGTTTTGGGGTGCAAAACTGCCACGGACATCGTGGGGCTCCTGGGATTGGGAACAGGGGAAGAGGGATCTGGGAAAAGGAGGAAAAGTGGGATTTGGGAAGAAGTGAGAGGCGGCTTTGCATAAATCTGGATTTTTCTTCCAGTTTCTTCATGCAGTCACAGAATTATGGAATTGTTTGGAGGGGAAAAACCTTTCAGAGAACCATGGAATCATTGGGATAAAAGACCTTTCATGGAGCTGTGGAATTGTTGGGATAAAAGGCCTTTCATAAAATCATGGAAAGGTTTAGTTTGGAAAGGTCTTTTCAGAGAATCACGAAATTTTTGGGGTTGGAAAAGACCTTTCAGGGAATCATGGAATCATCAAAAAACGTGTGGGGAAAAGCCCCAAGACTTTCTCGCTCTCCCTGAGGTGCATCAATGGACAAAATTTGGGATGAATTCCTGGGAGAAATGTACAAACTGTCAGTGAGCAAACGCATAAACAACCCCTGAGATGTTTTATTCCCAAAAAGATCAGCTCCAAGCCTGGGAATGTTGTGGGACCAGACACAAACTCCCAGGACTCCCCCTCCCATCACCTTTTTCCCAATTTTTCCCTGTCCTCTACTTCCCTCAGGGACAATTTCTTTGCCTGGATTTACACAGGCAAAAAAAAATTATTTATTTACAAACCCAGGACGCCCTGGGGGGGAATCCCTGCACCCGCAGGATTCTGGTGCCTGTTCCCACCCTGGCCTCCCTCAGCATTTCCTCTGCAATTTCTGCACACGCACAGCCCAGCAAAATGGGCCTAAACACTGCAATTTTCCAACCATTTTCATCCAAATTGTCGGCAATTTCCCAATGGTCCCAGCACCAAATTATAACTGAGTGCTCGGGGACGCTGTGAGGCTGCCCTGGCACAGGAGGGAGGGGGGAATTGTTGGGATGAGGTGGTGGCAGCTGGACACAGAAAACCCTTCAAAAAATGGGTTTTTAGGTTATTAGTGGCCACTTCTCAGGCCTGGAGTCATCGTGGGGGAGAGATGAGGCCGTTCCCGTGATGGATTTGGGATGCAACACCATAAATGTCCCCAGGTGGATGGGAAACGGGGTTGTTTTAGCAGGATATTTGTGGCTCCAGGATGGGAAAATAGAAATAGATCCCAAAATAAATCGAGGCATTGGTTCAGGCTGAGAGGTCACCTGAGTTCAGGCACTTAGGAAGCAATTCCAGCTTGGAAGAGGGGCTGGGCCCTGGGATATCCCGAGAGGGGGAGCTCCAAAAATGCCAATTCCACCATTTTTGGGGGATGCCTCAACCCTGGGAGTGTCCAAATGCAGGTTGGGAGTGGCTGGGAGCAGCCTGGGATTGTGGAAGGTGTCCCTGCCCATGGAAAATCCCACCCTGGGATGGGATGGCTGGAATGGAATGGAATGGATCCCACCCTGAGATGGGATTTCAGGTCTCTCCAACCCAGAGCATTCCAGGATTGGATCTGGGTGTGGATAGGGGCAGGATAAACCCGGATATTTGGGAAGTTTTGGAACAGAACATCCCCAGCTGCAACTTCTGGAGCAGCATCCGCACGCTGGGGTCATCCCATTGCCTGGAAATGGGATGGGATGGGGTGGGATGGGATGGAACAGGATGGGATGGGATGGGATGGAATGAGATGGGATGGGATGGAATTCCCAAATGGAATTTGGGATCCAGTTCCTGCAGCCCCCCTCCCCACCCCAGATTTCCCCCTGGAGCTCTGTCACTCCCAGCCCCTCTCCTGCCATCCTCCTGCTGCTTCCCACACAGATTTCACACTCCCTGCTCCCCCCTCCGGTGCGAGGAACCCAACAGATATTTTTGTGTTTCTCACAGATGGCCTCGGTTTCAAACCCGACCACGCTGCAGGCACGGGGAATGTATTAATAATTACACAAGGTGTTAATTGCTTCCCAGGCAGGGCTTTTGTCTCTCCTTCCTCTACTGAGGCAGCGACAGGGAAAGTCAACAAGTGTCAAGAATGGTGCTTCACTCCCAAGCCGAGAGCATTTATTAAAATTGCTAATGAATCTAATAATTAAACACATAAATATACGTTACCTCAGGTATTAAATCTCATTATTGGCGCCGTCCAAAATCAATTTGGGGGCGTATGCATATTAACACATGGGCAAAGTTAATTAGAAATGTCCAGATCAATATTTGAGTAATTCTTAACTGGTGGAATCCCTGTCTGCAGAGCTGTGAATAAGTTATATCCCAGAAATTAATGCCTTCTCCTAATGGAGTTTATCCTGGGAAATTAATAATACTCCAGGAAAACGGTGAAAATAAATGACAAACCTGTTTGCCTGAGCACTGCCCTCAGGGAAATCATTAAATATCCGTTGTCAGAGCCCGGGCTCTGCTCCAGCTCTGCAGAACTTGGAGAGGTGGGACACAGCTGGGATGGAGCCTGGGGGGCTCTGACCCTCATTCCCTGCCCCAGGAATTCCAGCTCAGTCCCACTTTTCCAGGAAATTGAGCCCCACTGGCCCCTGCAGCTTGGGGAGAACTCATCCCACAGCTCACCCCACTTCAGATAGAGCTTATCCCACAACTCCAGCTCATCCCACAGCTCCAGCTCATCCCACTTCCCATCCCACAGATCCAGCAGAGTCATCCCACTTCTCTTCCCACCTCCAGCAAAACCCACCCACGGAATTGTCCTGCTCCTCTTGGAAACCTGACCTGGAAGAAGGTTCCAAATGTGTCCTGGTGCAAATCAGGGGCAGGATGGATCTGACCTCAGATCCTGACCCAAAACCCAGGAAATCCAGCTGCTCTGGCTCTCCTGGAGCTCTCCCAGCCCAAGGAGAAAAAGTCAGCTGTTTTTTAAAGGCTTTGGAAAGAGCAGGAAGGATCCAGAAGCTGATCCCGGGAGGAACTGGGGGCAGCAGCACCAGGAGGGATTTATCCTATCTCTCCCATCCCTGCCCAAACCATCCACCCCCACATTCCTCCCTGGGCTCCTCAGGCCGGCACCGAGGTGATTAAAAAGCAGGGAAAGAGAAAAAAAAAAAAAAAAAAAAAAAAAAAAAAGAGCAAACCTCTTTCTTTCTTCCTGGATCTGCTTTTTTCCCCTCGGCGCTCCACCTTTTCCCTCTCCATGGTCCTGGCACGCTCCCGTTCCCTGATTATCCCTCCGGGCCGCAGGGAGGGCAAACTGCTGGAAGTGGGCATGGGATATGTCTGATACATCCTAAATCATCCTCGCCATGTGGGATGTGTCTGACACATCCCAAACCATCCCCTCCACATCCCAAAACATCCTCTCCACATCCTAAATAATCCCCTCCACGTGTGATGTGTCCAATACATCCCAAATCATTCTCTCCTTGTGGGATGTGTTTGATACATCCCAAATCATCCCTTCCACATCCCAAAACATCTCCTCCACATCCCAAATAATCCCCTCCACATCCCAAATTATCCCCTCCATGTGGGATGTGTCCAGCACATCCTAAATCATCCCCTCCACATCCCAAATAATTCCCTCCATATGGGATTTGTCTGACACATCCCAAATCATCCCCTCCGTGTGGAATATGTCCAACACATCCAAAATCATCCCCTCCACTTACCAAACCATCCCCTCACAAAAAGGGCAAAAGCTGCTCTTGGAAGGGACAGGCGCTGATTTCAGGGCTGGCTCATTCATCAGTGATTTATAGGGAATATCTGCACTTCCCGGACACCTCGGGGACGTTGGGGACAGGATGGGGACACAGGGCCGGGGGCCAGGAGCTGTCACACCTCAGCGTGCGGTGACAAAGCAAACCCCAGCCCTGGGGACAGCCCAGCAGCATTTATGGAGCCGTGGGGCTTCTCCAGCAATTAATTCTCCCCTCATTAACCTCCCCTTTGTCATTTATCCTCCCTCCCGGCGCTATTTAGGGTTTTATTGCTAATAAAGGGCGGGCGGGTCTCTGCGGAGGGGCGGGGGGAGGATCCCGCGGGGTCTCCCCCGGTTTCCAGCAGTTTCCCTGTCTGGGTTTGTTTCCGTCTCTCGTCGCCTCCCCTGGGAAAACGCCATCCCTCAATCTGCTCTGACACATTCCTTTCCCGAGGGCAATTTACGCGGAGAATGACTCCCTGATTGCTCACTTTGCCTCCTCCTCTCTTCTTCTGCCGGGTTGGGTTGCTTTTTTTTTTTTGTTTTGTTTTTTAAATTATGATTTTATTTCTGAAGGATCATAAAATCCCCCGTTTAGCAATAATTGCGTGCTAGGGGTGTCTCTCTGCCAGGATTTGCTGTTCCTTTCCTCTCCAGGCTCTGTTTGGCGTTCCCCCTCATGCCGGGAGGAGCTGCTGCCACCTCAGGGGAGGCATTTGGGACCTCCCCATCCTAAAGAAAGATCCCACAGCCCATTCAGGGCAGGGATGGAGATTTGGGATCAGTTTTTGAGCCCTTTAACCCCAAACAGAGAATTACCCTGCAGTGGATGAGGTGGGAATCCATAAATCCCACCCTTGGGAACATCCCAGAATCCAGCCCGGCCTGGGACATTCCAGGGGTTCAAAACATCCAAACCCCGAAGGAATTCCCAGCAGGAGCAGGGAGCTGTGCCCAGCACATTCCCAAATTCCAAGGGATTCCTGGAATTCCCATGGAGCTCCTGCTGGCTCCAGCACAGCCCCAGTCCTGCTCAGGAGCCCCGGAGTGAACGCATTCACTGTAAATTTATCTGTATTGGGTTATCCATTACAAGTACAAATAAATTCCCCATATTTCCCAAACCCAGTCGATAATGAGCAGGGGCAATTCCTAAGCTCAGAATCAGGAATTATCTACAGGCCTATTTTGTTGTTCGTTTGTTTGTTGTTGTTGTTTTTTTTTACTTTAACCTTTTCCAGGCCACCTGGATCCCACCAGATCCCAAAATTTCCCCCGGCACAGCCAATGTGGGGCTCCTCATGGGATCCACGCCACGGGCACCTGTGGATGGTGTTCAGGTGTTTATGGAGATCTTTATGAGGTTATTGATGGCAGGTCCTGCTGCTCCTCGGCAAAATATTGATTTGTACACAAAGGAATGTCCCTGTGACTGTTAAATCAGCCCGAGCCATGGCACAGGCTGGAATTACCAAAAGACAAAGGTGGGTTTTTTTTTTATTATTTCTGTGGCTGTTTTATTGGTAAACCTGGGGGGAAAAGAGGAAGGGAATGTCCACGGAGCTACTCTATGCCTCAATATTATTATTATTAATAATAATAACAATAACAGTAGTAGTAATAATCTAATAATAATAATAATCAAAATAATCGTGGCTTGGCTGTTGAAGGCACAATTATTTTGATTAATTTGTCCCTTTAGCCAGGGGTGTCCCCAGCTGGGCCACGAATTCTGGCACTGGGATGGCCACTGGAGCACCCCTGATTTCCCAGGATCATCCTCCCACCGTTATCCTGGATTTATGGCAGGAATTTGTCCCACCTGGTGTGATTGCCGAGCTGGGGAGACTCCAGGACTGGATCCCAGGATTCTGGAGGTGCCAAAATGGGATTTGCAGTTCCTGATCCCGGTGTTGAGGCTGCAGGAAGCAGCCATGGTTGGGTTTTTTATTTAAAGAAATACAACTTTCCCCTTTTATTGGTGGTTTGCTGATGGTTTTGTTTGCTTTGCCTGAGAGGAGAAAAATGAGGAATGAACTTCAGGATCCTGAGGGAGAACATGGATTGAGATCAGCTCGGGAGGATCCTGCAGGAGAACATGGATTGGGTTCAGCTCAGGAATTATTTTACAGGAGAACATGAATTGGGATCAGCCCAGGAAGATCCTGTAGGAAAACATGGGTTGGGATCAGCCCAGGAGGATCCTGCAGGAGAACATGGAGTGGGAATTCTTCCCCTCCCAGCCCCGAGATTCTGCCGGAGTGAGCCCTCAGAGGGTTTTTGTTCTTCCCGTCGCTCTTCACCAGTTGTTTTCCTCTCAAAAAATCCCCTTTTTTTTCATTTCTCCCCCGCCTCGGAGCGGGGAGGGAGCGGCAAAGGTCAGGCTTTGCCTCAGGGCGCGCAGACACCTTGGGATTCCGGGATAAAAAGGCGGCACTGAGGGAAATTCGGGACACAAATCACCCTCCCCGGGGCACCGGGGCCGCCGTCAAAGGCTCCCTGTGCTCGGGTGACAAAGAGCTCATGGAGCACCGAGGGAGCCTTTGACTCGGGAAAGGCTCGGGAAAAAGGGAATAACTCATCCAAGGGCACAAAAAACAGGAATAACTCATCCAAGGGCAGAAAAAAAAATGGGGAATGATCTGTCCAAGGGCTCAAAAAAAGGGGAATAATCCATCCAAAGGCACAAAAAATGAAATAACCCATCCAAGGGCTGAAAAAATGGGAATAGTCCATCCAAGGCCACAAAAAAAGGGAATTACCCGTCCAAGGGCACAAAAACCAGGAATAACCCATCCAAGGGCTCAAAAACAGGAAACAACCCATCCAAGGGTACAAGAAAAGGAGAATAATTTGTCCAATGGCACAAAAAGGGGAATAATCCATCCAAGGGAACAAAAAAGGGCAATAAGCCAGCCAAGGGCACAGAAAATGGGAACAACACATCTAAGTGGGAACAAAAAGGGGAATAACCTATCCAAGGATACAAAAAAAGGGGAATAATTCATCCAAAGGCACAAAAAAGAGAATAACCCATCCAAACGCAGAAAAAATGGCAATAACCCATCCAAGGGCACAAAAAATGAGAATAACTCATCCATGTGACAAGGCCACATCTTGCCCTGCCATCACTCCGACCCCAAAAACACCCCACGAAGGAGACAAGCCCACCCCAAACCTGGCTCCGAGGTGCCAGCAGGAAGTTTTCCCTTCCCCCAGCCCATAATTTGGTGTGAATAAACATCTTTTCCTCCCAGATCCACACAAACGAGGCCCGGCCCAGCGCCGGGCACTGGAGGAAGGAGCAATAAATGTTTCAGCAAAGCCGAGGAGGAGAAATAAGCACAGGAGAAATCTCTGATCGCCGTCCAGCTCCCTCTAAATCATTCATGGCCCTCCCCGCCTGCTCCAGGAAGACCCAATTATCCCCATTTTCGGCTAAACATTGAGATTCCTGGGGATTTTATTGTTGTTTTTTGTTGGTTGGAAGAGAGGGGAGGAGCGGGTGGTGTCTGTGGAGTCCCCAGGTGGGGTTTGGAGAGGACAGAGCTGGAAATTTTGGGAGGTTTTGTCTCGGGTTTGGTTTCTCAGCCGAGATTTGCGTGGTTAAGAGTCTTTTGCCCTCTGAGAGGCTCTGAGCCAGATGTGAGAATGAAATGGAGTCTTCAAGGTCTTGTTTTTCATGGTTTCTCGCATATTTATTATTTCTTATCTTACAATTTTCTCTGTGCCTGGCTGAGACCTGTTCTGGTGCTTGGACAAGGGACGACTCCCCCTTTTATGGGAGGTCGCTGCCTTCTTGTACAGATAATTATGTGCCTATTATTTACAATTCCCTGCCAATGTCTATTACCTATACTCAAAGGGTCATTTCTACTTCGACCAAATCCTCTTAAACCACTTTGTGCCATCACCACATCAGAAGACGGAGGCCAGGGGAGAACAAGAAGAACCCAGGGCATAGCCCTAAAATCTCCATCTTGCTCCCCAAGTCAGCTCCATTCTAAGAACCCCAAAACTACAAAATTTTCCACCCGGTGATGAACTCTTGTCTGTCTGTCACACCTTTGTGACTTGTAATTCTTCTCTCAATGCTGGAAGCTTTTTCCATGCACTGAAATGAAAGCCCGTGTCTCTCTGGGCTCTGAGCCAGGGTCTCCAACCCCCCGGCCAGATTTCAAACCCTCTTTCTCGGGTCCCAGACCCCTCTGCCCAGGTCTGTGACCTTCCAGGGCAACCAAAGGGATGCCCTGGGCTCCGACAGCCCTGGATCATCCAGGAGAAAATTCCAGTGGAAAATCCCAGCTCATCTTCCTCAGAGCCAGCTGGAACACGACATCCCATCATTGTTCAGAGTCGAGATTTTCCAAATGTTCATTTCATTCGGAATTAATGGGATGATTTTTTATTTTTTTTCCCCTCTCCCCTCCCTTTGTGATAATTGAAAAGGGGAAAAATGAAATAAAATAAAATAAAATAAAGATTATTAAACACAGCTTTGTGTCTGAGGTGGGAAATATCCATCCAACACATGGCTGCTAATTCCCAATAAATATGTTTTCACTCACTAACCAGCTGGTTTTAATTGAACAAACAATGAGCTGCCTGCTAAAATCGGAATTAATTGAGTGTTTGGAGACCTCGGTGGAAAGAAGCAGCCGTGAAAGGCTCAGCCCCCAACCACTGGTTGGCACAAAATCTGCAAAAAATATGATTTTTTTTATCTGGGATTCCCATCCCAGAGCAGTGGGAATGTGGGGATGGGTCTGGGAATGTTCGGTGCCACCTCAATCCCAAATTTCTGGCTGCTTCATTGATATTAAATAAAGTCACTTTTAAATTTTTTTTTCACTTTCACTGCTTTATTTATATTAAATAAATTCACTTTTCTCTTTTTTTTTGCACTTTCACTGCCTTATTTATATTAAATAGATTCACTTATTTTTAACTTTCACTGCTTTGTTTATAATAAATAAATTCACCTGTTTTTTCACTTTCACTGCTTTGTTTATATTAAATAAATTCACTCTTTTTTTCTTTTTCTTTTTTTTTTTTTTTTTTCACTTTCCCTGCTTTTTCTATTTATATTAAATACCTCTCCCAGGTATTTCTTGGAAGCTGGAAATTCTCCCAGCTGTCAGATTGGGCTGTTTGGCCCCCCAAAAAATTCCCATGCCCACAACTTTGGAAAGACAAAATCCATGAGAGGCCCCCAGATTTTAATTTTAATTATTTCTCATTTCACAGCTTGCAGGCTGCACGAGCCAGGGACATTTTCTATTAATTTTCCCAGGGAAAATTGAGTTTTCCCAACCTCTTTTTTTTTGGCAGAAACGCTCGTCAGGACAATTCCAACAAATTGGGGAGAAATTGGAGTGAAAAAAAAACAACTTTGGGACAGAAGGATGGTAGAGCTGGGTGAGCCAAAAATGGGATTTTTCAGCAGTGGGAGATGGCCCAAAACTGGGTTTTTTTCTCCTCAAAAATAAACACTGGGTGAAGGTGGCTCCTAATGGGCTCATTTTAGATGGATTTAAGTAGATGGAAATCAGCTTTTCTTTCCATTTGGGTGTATTGACAGTCAAGGAGCCGGGGAATTATTTAAAATAGGAAAAAGGAGGGAAAAAAGAAAAACCTAAAAAGGGTAAAAATGCATTTCTGTTAGAAATAACACGCCAAGCAAAAACTAAATTTAATTCCTATTTAATGTTGGACAGAGTCTTTGGGGAAAATAATTCCAGCACGCTCCAAATTAAGCATATTTTTTCTATAAAACTTAAATTTTTCTTTTTTTAATAAAACTTGAGGGGTTTTTTTTTTCATAAAATTTAAACTTTCCTTTTTTTCTCCATAAAACTTGAGTTTTCCTCTTTTTTTTTCCTGCAAGATTTGGGTGTGGTTGCCACACCAATGCCACGAGGCCTTCCCAGGGATTGGTCTGGAATAAATGATAATTAAATTGAATCAAATCAGCTATTTAATTTAAATTTAACCAGCTCCTCTTGGAGCTCTCACTCCGACCAGTTCAGGAGTTGTAGGAATGGGATTTCCACCTTTTTTTTTCCATGGGAATCAGGATATTAAAGAGAAAATTCTCAATTCTACATCAAAATGTGTAATACTTTGATTAAAAAATGCAGTTTTGATGTGGTTCCCATGGGGTTTCCTGCAGTTCTGGTGTCTGGTCCCAGTTCCTGAAGGTTCCCTTGACACAGCTTTGGTGTCATGGCATTTTGGGGTTGGATCAACCCAGAATTGCAGGATTTGGGGTTGGAGCATCCCAAACACCAAATCCTGCATCCCAAATCCTGCATCCCAAATCCCACATCCCAAATCCCAAATCTCACATTCCAAATCCCACATCCCAAATCCCAAATCCTGCATCTCAAATTCTGCACCCCAAATTCCTCATCCCTCACCCCAAATTCCACATCCCTCGTCCCAACTCCCTCATCCCACACCCCAACTCCTGCACCCCAAATTCCTCATCCCTCACCCCAAACCCCGCATTCCTCATCCCGCACCCCAAATCCCCCACCCCAAATCCCTCATCCCGCACCCCAAATCCCTCACCCCAAATCCCGCACCCCACACTCCGCACCCCTCACCCCAAAACTCAAATCCCGTACCCCCAATCCCCCAAATCCTTCATCCCAAATCCTGTATCCCACATCCCAAATCCCTCATCCCTCACCCCAAATCCCGCACCCCAACCCCGCACCCCGGGGATCCCGTTCCCCCGCCGCTCCCGCCGCCGCCCCGCGCTCATTAGCGGCTCCTCATCTCCCTGAATTCCCCGGGAACGGGACTCAAACAATCCCCGGCTCCGAGCGATCAAAACAAATCAGGCGCCACATGAAAACTGAGAGGTTGAAGCAGAGGTGAGGAGCTCC
>JBBMKD010000074.1:3049420-3063485 GCA_037834095.1 Argya squamiceps | reverse complement strand
CCCCGGGAACGGGACTCAAACAATCCCCTGCTCCGAGCGATCAAAACAAATCAGGCGCCCCATGAACACTGAGAGGTTGAAGCAGAGGTGAGGAGCTCCAGGAGCGATTTTTCACACTTTTATCCCTTTTTTGGGTTTTTTTTATCCCTTCCTCTCCATCATTTCTCGCAGAGCGAGGAAGTTCGGGCGGGGATTTGATGGCTCGGAGATCTGAGGGCTCGGCTGTCAGGGGATGCTCCGCGTTTAGCATCGATAATCACTCCCGACTCTGCCACCTCTGCTCTCCCAGACTCCCCCAAATCCCTCCTGGCACGTGGAAAACCCCAAAATCCTTCCCAAAACCCTTCCCAAAACCGTGGGGACAGAGCGGGGGCGACCCTCACCACGACACTGTCTTGGTTTTTTTTTTTTTAATTTTTTTTATTTTCTCTGCTCTCTGTATTTTTCACACAGATATGTGCAATTCCGTAACACATTCCATTATTAACTCGTTTTCCCAGGAATTTTCCACACCTGAATTTTTCACATAACAAATTCCAGAGCTCCAAAAAACCGGACTTGACCTGCGGGAAGATTTCATCACTTCCTGCCCTTCTAATTTTTTTTTTTTTTTGGGTCAATTATGCGAATTTACCGAATGAATAAGAACCGTATTGACCCCGTGTGAGTGGGCCTAAAGGCCTTCCAATAAAGATCCACTTTTAATATTTCTTATGCATTAAAATAATCTCGATTTTCATTTCCAGATTGGGAAAAGGGGTTGGGAGCGGCTGGAATTTGGGATTTGCCTCTCCTGGAGCGGTGCCAAAAAGTAGGGTGAGATGCTGACTCAGGAGGGATTGGCCTCTTTTGGATGGGAATTCCCCACTGGGAAAAGCCCAATATTCCGTGTAATTTTATTTTCCCGGCAGCCAAACCTTTCTCCAGTGGTTGAAGAGATTTTTAAACATTTTTACCAGTTAAAAAAGGTCCATTCCTCCTATTGCTGCTGGAATTGTTTCCTTGAACAAACCAAGCTACGTCCACAGAAAGTTTTCCCACTGCTGGGATGGAAAAGCGGCTTAAGGGAAAGAAGGAAGGGCAGGAATATTTCAGGACAGAATTCCATGGTTTGAGTGGGAAGGGACCTTAAAATCACCCCCTTCCACCCCTGCCACACCTTCCACTGTCCCAGGTCACTTCCAGCCACAGCTCCTCTGGGAATTCCACACTCACAGACAGGAATTCCACCCCCAGATCCCCCGTATTTCAGCCTGAACCCGTTAAAACTGGAATTTTAACCTCAAATCCTTCCCTGCTCAGCACCACCCAAACCCCAAAAGGCCTCTTGGCTGCCGGGGGGGGAGTTTTATGGAGCGGCCACTCCAGCTGGAATCCCGTTTATTGCTGGAATGGCCCTCGAGGACACCTGAACTGGAGCCTTTCCTTAATTTCCTTAATTCTGCTTAATTGGCCGTGGCTCCATTGTCGAGCAGCTCGTTAAGGCAGCACTAAAACAGAAGGTGAGGGAGGAAAGGGAGACGTGGGGAGGCGCCGGGAGCCGAGATCGGCACCTGGGCGCTCATTCCTGGCTCGGGAAAGGCCGGGAATGATGGATGGAGGCACTTAGGAGCACCCTGACAGCAATAAAGGGGATGATCCATCCCGGAGCTGGCGGGATTCCAGCGGCTCCGCGCCGCGGGAAAGGCTCGGGAGGGATCGGGGATGCTCTGGGAATCACGGTGGGAATTGTGAGCCCCAAGGCCTGGGTTGTGCTCCTGTTGGAATCATTCCAGGGGATGGAAATTCTGGGAAGTGTGGTGGGAATTGTGAGCCCCAAGGGCAGGACTGTGCTCCTTTTGGAGCCATCCCAGGGGATGGAAGATCTGGGGAGCAGCAGCACCTCAGCACAGCCAAAGCTGAGCCCAAAGGCCTGGATTGTGCCATGATTTCCATGATTTCCTTCTGTGATTCCATGATCCCCTCACGTGATTCCATGATTTCCTTCCATGATTCCACAATTCCCTTTGATGATTCTGTGATTCCGTGATTCCCTTCTGGGATTCCACGATTCCCTTCCATGATTTCACAACCCTGCTCTCCTGGAGTTGTGCTCAGGACCAGCAGCAGCAGCAGTAACTCAGTGCCAGAGCCCCAGGGCAGTCTTGGCCACCTGGGCAGGGACATTTCCATCATTTCCACCCTCCCCTCCTCCAGAGCTCGGGTTCCACCCCCACCTCCAACCTCCCACCCAACCCCACCTGCTCCTCTCCTCCAGCTCCTCAGGTACAAAGCACCGCAAGTGCTTTGTAACTCACTTGAAAGAAAGGACTTATTTTCTTTTTAATCCCCTAAACGCCACCTTTTTTTTTGGGTTGTTTGGGTTTTTTCCTGCGAAGCGCCAAATCTCACGGATTTTTTTTTTCCTTTTTATAATTTTTTTGGGTTTTTTTAATTTTAGAGGAGAAATTAATGCACGGAGTGGAACAGCAGCGGAGAACAAAGCAGAGGGGGTTTGTTTGTCCCCAGCAAAGGCTGCAGATGACAGGCACGAGCCCAGCCATGCAGGTACGGCTCAGCTTCGTCTCCTGCCTTTGATGCCTCAAATTAAAATGTGCCGCAGGACGGTAATTAAAAAAATAAAAAACAACAAACCCAAAAAACCAAACCCTGAGAAGCGTTTTTTGCATTCGGATCCCTCCTGCCTCAAGGTTTAACCCTGTGAGGGATCTCAATGGGGATGGGTTTTCCAGGGGAGCTGTGGCTGCTCCGGCCCTGGAATGTGCAAGGAATGGAGGAGGAATGTCCTGGAATGTCCCGGAATGTCCAAGGAATGAAGTAGGAATGGAACAGGAATGGAGTAGGAAAGGAGCAGTAATATCCTGGAATGTCCAAGGCCGGGCTGGAGCAGCCTGGGATGGTGGGAGGTGTCCTTGAGGTCCCTCCCTCCCTGAACCATTCCAGGATTCCACCATCAAGGGATCAGGGCCCAGAGTGAGCCCATTTCCAGCAGAATTCCCTCTCTCCAGGTCATTCCATGGCCAAGGAGCTGGGAGTGATCCCTCCCAGCATCTGCTCCTCTCCTCCTCCTGAAAACCATCCAGGACAAGGACAAGGATTCAAAGAGTCCCTGTCCAGGGCAATTCCGTGCAGGAATTCCACCAGGAAATCAAAACAGGCAGATTTTGGGGTCTGGTGGGGGCTGCAGGAGGGATGGGGGTGCAGGAGCAGGTCCAGCTCACAGGGACAGGACCCCCAAGGAGCCCATTAAAGTCCCTCTGACTGGTGGGAACAGCAGCTCCAGGTCAGTCCTAACAGGAAAAGCAAATTCCCAGTGGAAAAATGGGAATCAGCTTCCCAACCCAAAATCCTGGCAGCTCAGGATGAGCTGGAGGGGGGAATTTCCCCATCTGTAACTGAGAAAAAGTGAATTAAAACCCAAATCTGTGTCCTGGTGCTCCAGCCTGGGGCCTGGCGATGGGAAAAATCCAATAGTCCCATCCTGGGGGAGCAAAAGCAGGGAGAAGGGATTCATTTGCATCCATTCCAATTCCTGATCCCAATTCCTGCTCAGAATCAACTGCTGCAGTCCTGATCCCAATTCCTGATCCCAGTTCCTGCTCCAGCCCTGATCCTGTGCAGCCCGTTCAGATCTCAGCTCACGGGGACCAACCCCCCGGTAAATCCCCGGCCCTGCACTGGGGGCAGAGCAGGAATCAGCCCCCGCTGTCCCCTCACTGATCCCGGTCCCATCCAGGGGGGTCCGGCCCAGTTTGGGGCTGTGGCAGCGGCTCCTGGTGCTCCGCAAAACACAGGAACAGCCTCTTCCCTAATTATCCCCCCGGGAATGCGCCGCGGTGATCACTCCAAAGCTCCACACGGTAATTTATGCCGCTGCTGCCTTTGTGTTTCTGAACAAGCTGGGCTCCTTTTTTGGTTTTTTTTTTGTTGTTTTTTTTTATTATTATTATTATTTAAATGCTTGATGAGAAGTCCCATCAGTGCTGTCAGCACGGATAATGTCCCCAAATTAGGGATGCCCAAATGGCACGGCGGGAACTGGGGACCCCAAAGGGGCAGGGGGAGGGTGGGGGGCACCAAGTGGGCACCTGGGCTGGTGACAAATGATGGGATTGGCAGAAATTGCCAGACCCTCCCCAGGTCCCTGTGGGTCTGTTCCACCCAGCCATGGCACAGGGTGTCCTGCCAGGACGGCAGATGTCACCAGTGTCACACCAGTGTCACCAGTGTCACACCAACGTCACACGAGTATCACCCCAGTGTCACCCCAATGTCACCCCAATGTTACCCCAGTGTCACCCCAGTGTCACTCCAATGTCACCAATGTGACCAGCGTCACACCAATGTCACCCCAGTGTCACCTCAATGTCACCCGTGCTGGAGCCTTGGAGCAAAAGGGTTTGGTGTAAAAAATTCTGGGATTAAATTATTTTAAAAATAATTTAGCTGGATGAGTCCCCAGCCCCTCCCTGCTCCCTCCCTGAGTGGCTGCCGGGAGGATTTCCAGCACCCACGTTCTTCTCCAACACCCCAAATCCCTGAGGAGCCACCCAAAATTGGGGTTTATGGAGTTTTGTTCCGTTCTGGTGGTTCTGCAGCTCACCCACAGCACTGTCAGTGCCTCCCATTGCCCACCGCCCCCAGCGCAGCTCCAACCCCACCTGAGGGCAATTCCCATCCCTCAACCTCCCCAAAATCCCTCGGGAGGGGCAGGAGGGGCAGTGCGGGCAGAGTGGGATGCAACATCCTCGTCTTCCTCCTCCAACTCCTCTTCTTCCTCCTTCTCCTTCTCCTCCTTCTCCTCTTCTCCTTCTTCTTCTCATCCTTCTCCTCTTCTCCTCCTCCTCCTCCTTCTCCTCCTTTTCTCCTTCTTCTCCTTCTCCTCCTCTTCTCCTCTTCCTTCTCCTCCTTCTCCTCCTCCTCTTCTATTCCTCTTTCTCCTATTTCCTCCTCCTCCTCCTCCTCCTCCTCCTCCTCCTCCTCCTCCTCCTCCTCCTCCTCCCCGTTCCTCCCCCGCCGCCCGCGGAGGGCCCGGGGCCGCCCGGCGCTAACAAAGACGTTGTTTAGCAGCTTGTCAAGGCTGTAAATTGGCCGAGCAGCGGAGCCGTTCTCATTCTCCACGGGGCTTGAACTGAGAATTAAACAGTGGCAGCAACCGCTGCTGCTGCCTGATGGAGCAAATCAATTCTCCCTCCTGCTCCTCCTCCTCCTCCTCCTCGCCCGGATTCGGTGCCCGCCGAGGGCAGGATTCGCCAGACAGTCCTTGAGGGGCCGGCGCGAAAAGGCAGAGAGAGATCAGGGCAATTAACCTGAAAGGCCCCTGGAGAGCCGGAGAGGAGGAGATCGGGGGGAGAATTCAGGATCCGAGCCCTCCGTCTGTCCGCGCGCTGCTTTAATTGATCCGCGAGTCAATCAAAGCCGCCGCGGCTTCTCCCCGAGCTTGGCACGGAGAGAGCGGGCAGGGCAGGGCGGGGCCGGACCCTCGGCACGGCTGGGAGGGGACACGGGGACAGCAGGAGACAGCAGGGGACAGTAGGGGACAGCAGGGGACAGCAGGGGACAGCAGGGGACACAGGGACAGCAGGGGACACGGGGACATCAGGGGTCAGCAGGGGTCAGCAGGGGTCAGCAGGGGACAGGCAGGCTCCCAGCCCCAGCAGCAGGTGAGCCTGCGGTGTTTTAGGAGCCGGGAAATGAGCACAGAGAGATTCAGGGAGTTGATGTGGTGAGGAACTCCAGAAGTTCATCCCACATCCCTGATATTCCCATATTCTCCAGGAGTTCATCCCACGTCCCTGATATCCCCATTTTACCCAGGAGTACATCCCTGATATTCCCATGTTCTCCATGCTGGGGCAGGGAGCAGCTGGCTGCACCTCCTACCCCTGCCCAGATGTTCTGCAGCCCCTCTGGGCAAGGCCCAGGCTGCAGCTGCATCCCCACATCCCTCATCCTGCCGGGAATCTGGAGGATTTTCATCCTGGAGGATCAAATTTTGATGTCAGATGAGGAATTCCGTGGCTGTGCCCTGATTTTCCATCTCCCTGTGACCAGAGCAGCAGGCAGAGCTTTCAATCTCATGGGGAAACAGCAGGATCAGAGCCTGTGGTGGGAATTATCCCTTCCCAGAGGAAAAAATGGGCCTGGCTGGGGATCCACACCCCCTCAGCAGCAGGTTAATCCCGAATTTGCAGTGATTCCTATCGGATTTCATCTCACCCCTCAGGTTTTCCATGTTTCCACCTCAGAGGTGTTTGATCCCTCCTGGTTTGGATTTCTCTGGGAATATCATCACCCAGAAGCTTCGGGGGAAGCTGGAATGGCTGGGTCAGGTGTTGGGTTGGGCCCTGGTATAAAATCTGGGAATTTGGGAAGAGTTTGGAGCGATGGGAATTGACGCTGCCTCAGCTGGGGGATGTTTCTCACTCTGGGAACTGGGAATATCTTGATTTATCATCACCAGGGATCAGAGAGCATCCAGAGGGGACAGGGCAGGGCAGGACTGGGGGCCTGGACTGGGAGCACTGGGATTCCCAGGGCTGGGAGGATCCTTTGGAACTGGGAGCACTGGGATGTCTCCCCTCATTCCCAGGGCTGGATCAGATCCCGAGGATTTGGGATCTCTCCCCTCATTCTGGGGCTGGATCAGATCCCGAGGAACTGGGAACACTGGGATCTCTGCCCTTATTAGGAGAGGTTGGATCAAATCCTTTGGAACTGGGAGCACTGGGATCTCTCCCCTCTTTGTTCCCGGGGCCAGGAGCAGAGCCCGGATCCCATCCCCGGCGATTGTTCCGCGATGAAAGGAGCAATCAGGGGATGAAAGGAGCAATCACCGCCCGTACCCTCCCCGGCTCCATCCCTGCGGGGTCTCCGCGGGGTTTGTCCTGCCCCGGATCCCGCTCTGATCCCTCTCCGTGTTTCCTTCATCCCCCACCCTCCTCCCCTCCTCATCCCCACCCCGGCGGAGATTCCCAAGGCGAGGAATCGGAGCGGGAATCGTTCCTGCTGTTGTCTCTACAACGTTTGGCACCGATCTCTTCTGTCTCTCAGGTGTTCCGGGCATTGATTTTCCATCAGCTGCTTCTCACCGAGCTCCGGGGCCCGATAATGTCACACGGACACCCCGGGGAGCCCCTGCCAGCAGCCCCAAAAACCGAGCCCCGGGTGGATAAAAGCTCCAACAGGGCCCGGAGGGATGGAAATCTTCCCCTGGGACTGTCTGAGAGGGGAGGGGAGGGAAGGGGAAGGGGAGGGCTGGAGACCCTCCAAAAGCACTCAGACCCTCTGGCTCTGGGATTTCTCCCTCTTGGAGTGGACAGGGTCGATTCCCTAAATTTGTTGGATGAGTACAGAATGATGGCTCGGTGGAGGTTTGGGGCTGTGTGTGACAGTCCCAGTTATTCCAGCCCTCAGGAATGCCCGGGTGAGGTTCTCCAAAAATTCACAGCCTCAAATCTGGACCAAAACACCCCCAGAGCAACCCATAGAACCCAAACCCCACAACCTTCACCCCGAGCAGATCCGGGCCCGGCTTGCAAAGCCTGCATTCCAAATCCCAGATCCCAAATCCCAGATCCCAGATCCCAAATTCCAAATCCCAAATTCCAAATCCCATATCCCAGATCCCAAATCCCAATCCCAGATCAGGACGCACCGGGATTTAGGGAAAAGCGGGATGCGGGTCCCGGGGCCCGGCTGGAGGAGGATTTTGGCAGAATTCCAGCCCGGAGCGCGATTCCAGGGGCAGAACAGCTCATCCCTCCCTGTGCGCGACTGACTCCTGCCACCTAGTGCCGGCCCCAAAGCCCCCAAATCCCGCAATTCCCGCAATTCCAGCAATTCCCGCAATTCTCGGCTTCCCAAACCCCGCGGCTGCCCCCGGGCCGAGCGCCAGCGCTTCCAAAAATCCCGGGAAAGATCCCAAAAATCCCAGGAAAGATCCCAAAAATGGGATGCGGCCCGGGCGGGGGGAAATCAGGGAAGGGCAGAGGGAGAGGATGGAGATGAGGAGGGAGAACAAGGGCTCTGCTCTGTGAGCAGCGACCCCGAACCCGGCTGGGTGACCCCAAATTTGACTGGGTGACCCCAAACCCATCTGGGTGACCTTCAAACCTTGCTGAGTGACTCCCAAATTCAGCGGGGTGAACCCCAAATCCCACCGGGTGACCCCAATCCATCTGGATGGCCCCCAGATCCACTGGGTGACCCTAAATCCATCGGGTGACCCCAAACACAGCTGGGTGAACCCCAAATCCAGCTGGGTGAACCCAAACCTGGCTGAGTGACCCCCAAATTCAGTGGGGTGACCCCAGATCCACTGGGTGACCCTACAGCCACTCTGGGTGACCCCCACTGACACCCCCACCCTCGAGATGCTCCCCCCCATCCCCACAAATCCCTTTTCCAGGATAAGTGGGACCATCAGGCAAATTTGTTATTGACTGCATCACATTAGGCCACGGGGTTTTTTTGGGCGGGAACTTTCATGGCAAGAGGAATAATAAAAATGCACTTTATGCTGCTGGATTTATGGGTTGGTAAAGCAGCTTTGGAGCCCCCCTGGGAACTGGGGGATTAGAGGGGCATTAAACACCTCCAGTGAAAATCCCACTCAGGTGAAAAGGGGGAATTCAAGGGCGAGGAGTGAGCAGGAGCAAAAAAACCAGGAGTTTAATTTATTATCCAAGGAGTAAAAGCCTCGTAAAAAATAATAATAATAAAAAAACTTCTCTGCAGGCAGGAGGAATTCATAATCCCACTGCCTGCAGATTCTGGTCAGGAATTTGTGGAGATAAGGAAGGAAAAGTGGGATCAAAACGTGTGGGACGGAGAGGGGAGAGCGGAAAATACGGAGTAAAACTCCTGAACAGCAATCCATCCTTCCTTCCTTCCTTCCTTCCTTCCTTGAGGGATGAGGCTGGAATCGAGGAGAGGAAGAGGTTGGAATTCCAGAGAGGATCAGGCTGGAATTCCAGAGGCAAGAGTCTGGAATTTGGAAGGGATGAGGCTGCAATTCGGGAGGGATGAGATTGGGAATTCTGGAGAGGATCAGGCTGGAATTTGAGAGAGGATCAGGTTGGAATTTGAGAGAGGATCAGACTGGAATTCAGAAGGGATGAGGCTGAAATTCAGGAAGGATGAGATTGGAATACGGGTGAAGATGAGGCTGGAATTCGGGAGATGATGGGGCTGGAATTTGGAAGGGATGAGGCTGGAATTTGGAAGGGATGAGGCTGGAATTCAGGAGAGGATCAGGTTGGAATTCCGGACGTTCCAAACGGCACCAGCAGCCTCTGGCGGGCGCGGCGCGTCCTGCAGCGGAGCCGGGATTTGTGTCCGAGCTCATCCCAGCCGGGAAAAGCCTGGGTAGGGAAAGGCAGCTCCCCCTCCTTCCGGGTGTAGAGGGGAAAATACTACTCCCGCTTATCCAGAGTAAAAAAAAAAAAGCTCTTTTCCGAAGTAAAAAATACTTTTTCTGAGTTCAAAAAGCCTTATCTGGAGTAAAAAAATCGCACTTGTCCGTAGCAAAAACCACTCATCCATAGTAAAAACCCATTTTTCCAAAGTAAAAAACTGCTTGTCCAGAGTAAAATCCACTTTTTCAGGGTAAAAAAAGTCCTTATACAGAGTAAAAAAAAAAAAGAGTGAAAAAAAAATCCAGAGTAAAAAAACCCACTTATCCCGAGTAAAGAAATGCTTCTTCAGAGAAAAAAATCCCCATTTTTTCAGACAAAAAAAAAAAAAAAAAAATCCAGATTTAAAAAAAACACTTCTCCAGAGAAAAATCCCCACTTTTCCAGAGTAAAAACACACTTACCCAGGGTAAAAACTAGTCCTAGGATGGGATTTTCAGGGGGAAATGGCATTTACTTAGAAGATTTTGGGTCTGGTTTTATTTAATAAAGGTCCAGGTCTGTGTTGGGACCGGGCTGGGATAGTTTGGAGCATCCCAGTTTTCCCAGGGATGGGAATTTCAGCTCTCCTGCCTCCCCCCCGGCCTAGGCTGGGCTTAAATCAACCTGAAATCAGCTTAAAGTGCTCTGGAGAATAAACGGGGAGGAAAATCTGCTCTTGGTTTGGTTCTGATTTACTGAGCCCGCCTCAAATCCGTGTTTATGCAGCCCCTGGCTCAATAAATCCCGGAATTACTGCTCCTCTTTAGGAGTGATTTAACTCAGTTTAAGGGCTTGGAATTTGCACCAGCGCAGCCAAATGGGTTTTTCAGAGCCTGGAGAGGGAAATAAACAAACCCCAGAGTGGCCCAGACCCCCCAGAGAGGCTCTGCCAGAGCCAAATCCCGCAGGAAAATTGGGATATTCCCATTCCCAGCTCCCCAAATCATCCCCACGGGGCTTTTTAACCCAATTCCAGCATCCTGTGATGGCAGAAATTCTCATTTTTCTGAGCTCTCCTGCAGCTCAGAGGGCACTGGAACAAGGATTTCACCCGGCATGGAGAGAGCTGGGAATGCCGGGATGGGGTGAGGAGGGAGCTGGGAATGCTGGAATGGGGCAGGGAGAGAGCTGGGAATGCTGGAATGGGGCAGGGAGAGAGCTGGGAATGCTGGAATGGGGCAGGGAGGGAGCGGGGAATGCTGGAATGGGGCAGGGAGGGAGCGGGGAATGCTGGAATGGGGTGAGGAGGGAGCTGGGAATGCTGGAATGGGGTGGGAAAGGCCCCAAAACTCATCCAGGTCCAACCCAGGGTCACCTCCCACTGCCCCAGGGTTCTCCAACCTGGCCTTGGGCACTTCCAGGGATCCAGGGGCAGCCACAGCTCCTCTGGGAATTCCATCCCACACTCACAGCCAGGAATTCCTTCCCAAAATCCCACCTAACCCTGCCCTGTGGGGGATAAAGCCATTCCCGTGTCCTGTCCCTTCATGCCCTGGAAATCCTCTCTCTCCCCCTTTCTTCCAGCTCCTTCAGGCCATGGTGAGGTGATCCCAAAACGTCTCCAGGTGAACATTCCCAGCTCTCCACCCCTTGGATCATCCTGGAGCCTCCTCCAGCAGCTCCAGGGCTGGGGGGTCTCACCTGAGGGGGCAGAATCCCCAAACCAATCCCAATCCCAATCCCTTTCCTGCTGCCCATGGGGCTCTGGATGCATTTGGAGTTTAAATTATTCCCAAAATGTGCCAGCAGCTCTGGGACGCCTGGCAGGACACTTGGCAGGACACAGCTGTGGGGGAAAAGGAGGGGGTTTGTGGGTTTTTGGGTTTGCTTTTTTTGGGGGGTGACCAATTTCTGAGGTCACCACCTCCCCCTGCACGGTGACAGTGATTTCTGGTGGTCCCTGATGCTGCTACACCCACCCCAGCACCCCCTGCTTCCCCTTTCCCCCCTTTTCCAGGGAATTCCTGGATGAGGCCTTTGGGAAACCCCAAACAGGGAGGAATGGGAGACTCTTGGTGGGATTTTTCTCCTTTCCAGGTGGGATTTTTCTCCCTCCCAGGTGGGATTTTTCTCCCTCCCAGGTGGGATTTTTCTCCCTTCCAAGCCCCCAGCCCTTTTCCCACCAGGAGCCTCCTGGATCAGAGGGAAGCTTTGCCCTGGGAGGGGCTGCAGGAGCCTCCAGCCCCTCTCCAGATCCTGCTGGAACCACATTTCCCTCCTCCAACAACTCCAGGATGATGAATTATTCACTCCTGAGCAGCTCTGCTGAATTATTGAGGATGATTTGGATCTGGAGGCCGATGGAGCAGAAGCAAAGAGCAGAGCATTGAACACCCCTGGGGATATCCAGGCCCTTTTCCCCATGATTTTTTCCCTGGAAAGCAGCAGGAGAGAGGCCCGGGCCATCCTTGGGGTGAATTCCAGGCTGGCAGAGTCAGCCGGGCTCGGATCCTGCCGGCAGAAAGGGTTTGCTGCAGGAATGGTTGGGAGATGAGAATTGCATAAGGGATGAGTAATGGGAGGAGGAGGAGGAGGAGGAGGAGAAGAAGGAGGAAGAGGAGGAGGAAAAGGAGGAAGAAAAGGAAGAGGAGGAAGAGGAGGAGGAAAAGGAGGAAGAAAAGGAAGAGGAGGAAGAGGAGGAGAGAAAAGTTTTCTCTCTGAAAAGGAGAAAAAAACCCTATGCTCCAGAGCCCCTGGACTGGAATTACAGAATTTGGGATATCTCATCCAATTAAATTCCCTTTTCTGACCCCAGATGTAACACGACAGAGTTTGGGATATTTCACCCACTGATATTCCCATTTCTGACGCCAGATATGACATTCCCATTTCTGACCCCTGGATCTGTTCCGAATCCAGGAAAAATCTGTTTCCAATCCTGGAAAAATCACATTTATTTCCCTGCCATCCCCTGGGTGCTGTCAGAGCCCTCCAACCCCGCAGAGCCTTTGGAGGTTTTGTTTCCTTTTCCAACCTTTGCCTCACTCCTACAATCTTTCCTTCATGTGTCTGTGGGGGGGAAAAAGTCATTAAACACACACCTACTTCTTGCTTTTATCACTGATCTGATTATCTTGTAATTCCCTCTCCGAGCAGCAAACGAGCACGAACCGAGTTCTATCCAATTTCAACGGATTTGTAAATAATCTGGTAGTGGAAAAAAAGGGGGAAAAAAATAAAGAGGGGAGGAAATCATGTCTTTGTCATTTCTGCTTTTCCTTTGTAGTGAAATAGAAAGGATTTTATTCCGTGTATCCATGTAAATCCACTTAGGGCCGAGTCCAGGGTGATCAAGGAAGGAGAAGTGGAAGGGATGAGGGAGGGGCTCGCTGCCTACCACCCGCCTTTCCCCCCCCAGGAATCCTGCTGAACCCCCACTGTGCTCACGGGAATTCACTTTCTGCTTCCCCTCCTTGTCCTCCTCCTCCTCCTTCTGTTCCTACTTCTATTTCTGCCTCTTCTCCTCCTCCTCCCTCCCTCCTCCTCCTTCTCCTCCTTCTTCTTCTCCTCCTCCCTCTCCTTTTTTCTCTTTTTCCTCCACCTCCTTCTCCCTCTTCCCTTCTTCTCTCTCTTCCTCTCCTCTTCTCCTTCCTCTTCCTCCCTTTCACTCTGGAGCTCCCAAAATACCCAATTCCAGCCTCCTGCTGTGGCGGCAGCTGCAGGATCGCGGGATCGCTGGGCTCGGCAGAGACACCGGGGGAGCTGCTGGGAAACGGCGTCAAAAAAAGCCAGGGGGTGGATCCAGCCTGCCCAGAGGCGGGGCCACAAATTACAGAGATCAATCACAGAAATCACTGAAATCCCAGGACTGGGGTCACGCCTCCTGCCCATTCCTGGGGTCCTGGCCCAGCTCCCACTGGGGGACAGGAGCAAATCCCAGCGCTGAGCTCCTCCAGCCTGCCAGGGCCTGGAGCTCCATCCCTGGGACACGATCCCAATCCCACAGGACAGGACCCAAATCCCTGGGACACCATCCCAATCCCACAGGACAGCATCCCAAACCCATAAAACAGGATCCCAATCCATGGGACAAAATTATCCCAATCCCATGGGACATGATCCAAATCCCAGGGGACACAATCCCAATCCCACAGGACATGATCCCAACCCCATGAGCACCCAACATCCCAGAGTGTGACTGGTTCAGTCCCTTTCTCAGAGGCCTGGAGTCCTCCTGTTCCTGGAATGGGATCCTGTGCTGGGATGGGGGATCCTGTGCAGTGGGATCCTGTGCAGTGGGATCCGGTTCCTGCTCGCCCGATCCTCCCTCCCTCCCCTCACACCGGCCCCACCGCTCCGTGCCCGGGACGCGCCCAGATGTGCCCTCGGGACAAGCCCAGACGTGCCCTTGGGACACACCCAGACGTGCCCCTGGGACACACCCAGACGTGCCGCGGGGACACGCCCAGACGTGCCCTTGGGACACACCCAGATGTGCCCCTGGGACACGCCCAGATGTGCCCCTGGGACAAACCCAGATGTGCCGCGGGGACAAACCCAGATGTGCCGCCGGCTGCCTGGAGGATTCCTGAGCGCTGCGTCAGCGCCGGCAGGAAAACCGCGGGGAGGGAGAAACTCCCGAGCAGGTCGGGGGAGGGGAGGGGAGGGGAGGGGAGGGGAGGGGAGGAGAGGAGAGGAGAGGAGAGGAGAGGAGAGGAGAGGAGAGG
>JBBMKD010000074.1:3035194-3046526 GCA_037834095.1 Argya squamiceps | reverse complement strand
AAGCGGCCGCGGGGATGTCCCGCACTGTCCCTCACCCGGGCCGGCTCCGTGGGGACGGAGCTCGGGGCTCGGGGACGGAGCTCGGGGCTCGGGGACGGAGCTCGGGGCTCGGGGACACGGCTCGGGGCTCGGGGACACGGCTCGGGCTCGGTCACAAAGGGCCAGGATCACCCCGGGAGAGCGGCTGGACCCGTCCCCGTCCCCGGGTTCCCATCCCTCTGCCCGCCCGGAGCCTCCCGCGGTTCCCCCGGCTCTCAGCTCTGGTTTTTTTCTCTTTCCCTCTGAAAGTCTGGAAAACTTCTTTTTCACACGGCAGCGAGAAAATTCTGTCTGTTCAGCACCTCGGTGCGAGCTGCCTCGGGTTACAGAGCCCCGGGGCCGCCGGGGAGGAGGGGAAGGAAGGGAAGGAGCGGGTGGATGCCTTTGGTTTGTTGTCATCAGCTCGGAGCCATCCCGGGAAGGAGCTGCCTGCTCCTGCTCCTTCTCCTGCGCCTTCTCCTGCTCCTGCAGGAATTCTTTGCCGCTGGAGCTGCGCGGGCAGGGCCGGGTGGGTGGCTGGGAGGGGATGAACAAACGCGGGGGCTGCGGGAAATGCATCGGGGACCCCTGCGGGAAATGCCAACCGCACATGGCTGCGGCTGGATCGGCATCCCGGGGCCTCGGGAAGGGGTCTGGCCGTTCCCGGGGACGGGAGGAGGCTCTGGCGGGGTTGTACCCGCTCCGTGCCGGGATCGGGAAGGCGTGGGAGGGAGGTCAGCGCTGCCCGCAGGCCGCGCAGCTCCCGCGGGTGCAGCTCCTGGAAAGGCAGGGATTGATCTGGCTGGAAAAGCAGCGCTGAGAGAGCGGCCACGGCCACGGCGGGAGCCAGAGCTGGGCTGTCACCGCTCCTCACGGTGACACTGAGCGCTGGGGGACAGATCTGCACAGCCCAGGGCTCCGGGGAGGGGGGATAGAGCACGGGGACAGGTCCCAGCAGGCGACATTCCCGTCCCGGCTCAGCCACCTGAGCGTTCTTTGCACCGTGACATCTCC
Organism: Argya squamiceps; assembly: GCA_037834095.1. NCBI lineage: Eukaryota > Metazoa > Chordata > Aves > Passeriformes > Leiothrichidae > Argya > Argya squamiceps. The sequence continues at coordinate 3,045,494 of JBBMKD010000074.1, read as the reverse complement.
GGAGGGGTTGGGCACTGCCTGGGCTTCCCCTCCTGGTTCAGGGTCCTTCACACAGGACAGGCCGGCCCCCGGTGACCCCTCCAGGGTCTGTGGGACCCCCAGTGCTGATCCCCCCCCACCCCTGGGTCCTGGATGCAGGGGTGCACAGCAGCATCCCAGCCCTGCATTCCAGCCCTGCATCCCTTTCTCCCGGGGAGTTTGGGATTGGTTTCCTGCTGTCCCCTTCTGCCGCCACCCCATGTCCCCCGTGGCTGCCCCGTCCAGCCCTGGGCAGGGAATTGGGGGCACCCCCTTGGCCACAGGGGGTTTCTGTGGTTTCTGTCTCTCCCCTCTGCTCACCGTGACCTTCTCCTCCCCTGTGCCCCTCGAGGGACCAGTGCCAGGCCCATTTTTGGGAGCAGGCCCCTGCATTTCCACAGGAGCTCCCAAATCCCTCCCCAGAGCTCGTTTACCTCACCAGAGTCTGCAGCGAGAGGAAAACGAGCAGGGAAAAAAAAACAAACCAAAAATACCTTGGAAAAAAAGACCTCCTCCACTATCAGCCATTGCTCCAGACACTGATTTACCTTCCCTGGGGAGCTCTGGTGGGATTCCTGGCCAGGGATTCCCACCCCAGTCCTGGCCAGTGTCGCACAGTGTCCCCTGCCTGTGTCCAGCCCCAGCCAGGCTTTCCCCGGGCCCCGTTAATCACCAGGGCCAATTAATGAGCGCCACAAAGAGCTGCAAGTGCGAAATCCTCTCCACAAGCGTTGGGGGCAATTAATGGCAGCTGCAAAAAGCGCACTCAGCCACACAATCGCGGCTCCGGGGACGCTCCCGGCTCCCGCTGCGGGACTCCCCCGGCCCCTCGGAGCCCCTCTGGCTGTGCCCGTGGCCCCGGGTGAGCCCGGCAGGGCTGCAGAGCCGGCCCGGAGCCGTGCCGTGCCGTGCCGTGCCGTCCCACCCACCCGTTAGTCACCGTTCCCTGGCAAGGCAGCGCTGCCGAGAGGGGGGAGGCGGAGGCAGGAGGGGCTCAGGCAGCGAAATGAGAGTTCCAGAACATCCCCGAGCCCCTGCAGAGCCCCCCAGAGCCCCCCCAGCCCCGCCAGGTGTGCCCAGGCGTGCGGGGCAGGATGGGGACAAGGTGGCAGCGGAGGGGACAAGGATCTGTCCCCGGGAATGCCGCTCCTCCTGCACCCTTTGCTCTCTGCTCAGCCCTAAATCCCATTTTTCCCCCTCCTGGAAAGGCTCAGTCTGCAGCGGGGCAGGTCCAGTCATGCTCAGGTGAGGCCCAGGTGAGGCTCAGGTGAGGCTCAGGTGAGGAATCCTCGGCACGCAGAGATGGGCAGCACAGAGCAGCCCAGGCTGGGGCAGGAATCCGATCCTTGGGACCATCCCAAACCCCCCCGAGAGGCAGAGCCGAGCTGCCGGGCCCCTCCCCGGGACACCGGGCCCCTCCCCGGGACACCGAGTCACCCGCGGCCACCGGCAGCGCTGCGTGGCCAAGTGTGAAACCGTAGTAGCAGCTGCAGCTATTCCGGGAGCTGCCGCCAAACCCGCCGCTAAAACTGCTCCTGAAATTGCTCCTAAAGCTGCTCCTGGAGCAGCCCAGCCTGGCAGGGACACGGCTGTGGCCCCACACGGCCCCGTGGCAGAGCTGTGGGATCTGAATCCTGAATTTAGGGAAAGCTCAGCCCCCACAGGAAGCTTGGAGGGTTTTGGGTTTTTCCCCTGTCCCCCCTGACCACTGCCTGGAGTGTTTATAAATATTCCCGGCTCTTGGGAGGTCTCAATTCCACCCCCTGCCCGATTGATTCAGTGTTCAGCTGCCCCTGGGGGTGATTTTTCCAGGAGCTGGGTCAGGCAGAGCAGCAGGGAGGGAAGGAGCCAGGCCGGGGGTGGGCAAGAGCATCTCAGAGCAGGAATTTCCATCCGGGATGAGTTAAAAATAGCAGGGAATGCACAAGGATTGAGGCACGTGGGTCACTGAGGCTTTCCCTGCGCTGCTGCCGGGGGTTTGTGCTCGTTTTCCTTCCCTGGGAGAAGCCCCTGGGAGCAGGGAGGCTCAAACCATTCCTGAATGTTTTTGTGGGAAGCTCTGAGCTCGCCCATTCCCTGGATTTCTGGAGCCACAAATATGCACATTGTGCTGCTTTGTATTGCAGTGTTCCCAGCCAGACCTTCCTCCTCTTCTTCCTCCTCCCAGCCAGAACCTTCCCTGCTGGGCTGAAAGATTCCCACAAATTGGGATTTGGGGAGCCACAAATCTGCACATTGTGCTGCTCTCTGCTGCAGCATTCCCAGCCAGACCTTCCTCCTCTTCTTCCTCCTCCTCCTCCCAGCCAGGACTTTCCGTGCTGGGCTGAAATATTCCCATTTTCCCCTCGTGGCAGCACCAAGGCCCAGCAGAAGGCAGCTCCTGCCAAAAAGGTGGTTTTGATCATTTATGGGAGAGCCTCATCCCCCGAGCTCTGACCTGGAGAGGATCCCCCAAGGCCTGGGGGATGGAGAGGATGCAGCTGGAGCTCCCTGGGAAAGGAAAAGCCTCCCCAGTGTCCCTGCTGCCATCCCAGGGCATTCCCTGGCAGTTCTCCCAGCCCTCCTGGACGCAGGGCTGGGGATTTGGTGGGTTGGTGGGTTTGCCCAAGCCAAGATCAGAGGTTCCAGCTCAGGATCCAGGAACATTTAGATCTTTAATTCCCCTTTTTCCAGCAGCCAGTAAAAAAACCTCCTTTTTCTGTCTCCTCCCAAATCCTGCTCTCAGTATTTGGAACAATTAAGTGACACCTCCGGGAACCACTTAGGGAAGAGCTCCTTTAAAGGTTAATTAAATATTCCCTGCAACTCTGCTGCACATTTCCCTGTCGGGAGAGCTGCTCTATTTGGCAGCCAGGCATTAAAGGGGTGGGTTTCACCACGGGCCAAGTCTGCACAAGAGAGGAAGAGGAAAACAGGAAGTGAGAAATTGAATTTGCCTTTTTATATTTTCCCCCCTTCTGCTGCACTGGAGCGTTGGGATGGGATGTGACACTCTGGGATGAGGAGACAGCAGCAGCTCCTCACAGCCAGGACTGAGCTTGGCACCATCAACCAGCACAAGTTGCCTTTTCCCAGCTCTAAGCACCAGGCAGGGGGAAAAAAACCCAAATTTGGACAACCCGGGGTGTAACTGGTGCCACGGGCAGGGAGGGGCAGCACAGGAGGACCCACACTGAAGCCCAGCCTGGACCTGGCACGGGGTTTAGTTTGAGGAGGAGTTTAGGCCCAGCCTGGGAGAGGTTCTGCCCCTGACTCTCTTTCCCTCAGACAGAGATTTGGGGCTTTCAGCTGCTGCCAGGGCCAGTTTCTCCCCCTCCTGTTCCTCAGGCAGTGTCCAGCCCTTGGCTTTAGGACAAAGCCCCCAACCAGCCCAATTTCAGCCCCTGTCCCCCATTCCTGGCTGTCCCCAGTGGGCAGGGACAAGGGGACAGCAGAGGGTGGCTCCTGCCCCTCTCAGCGCCCACCTGACCCCAACAAAACTGAGGGGAGTAGCCAAAATTCGCTTTATGGTCCCCAGGGACCGCCAGGGGGTCCCCAAAATGACCCAGAGAGGGGGTGAGGGATCCCAGGGGGGACCCAGCTGGGCACCCCGGGGTGCTGTGGCCACCAGGAACAGGGTGACAGTGCCAGGGGAGGTGACAATTCCAGCCCTGCTGCTCCCGGGCTGCTTTTCAGCCGCTCACTCAGGGGAAGAAGAGGGGGAGAGACAATAAAAGGCGCCGAGATCGCAAACACGGCCCCGTCTCCATGGCAGCCCCAGCGCCGCTGCTAAATTTTGCCTGAGCACGGGGAGAGGAGGATGCTGCTCCCCTCCGTGTGCCCGGGGGAGGCACAAGGCACAAAGAGCCTCGGCCCAGGGATTTCCTGCAGCTTTTGGGGGGCTTGTGGATGGAGCTGCACCCCGAGAGAGATGGGTTTGCTGCCCCTCATCCCGGTTTGATCCATAATTCACGGGATGAAGCCACGTGCGCAGCCCGTGGAAGAGGAAAGAGCTGGGGAGGAAAAGTATTTCGGGCTCATCTCGAGTTACACCGAGTCCCTGCTATTTTTAGCCGGGCACACAAAGCTTTTCCATCAAACACAGCCCGGGGACAGCGCGGGGGAGGCGTGTGGGACACACACCCAACCAACCCCGCCGGGCTCGGTGCTGCTGCACGGGCAGGAATTCAGGGATTCATCCCCCAAAACCTTCCCCGGAGCCGCCTGAGGGCAAAGCCGGCGCCGGGAGCCGGGAATTTGCAGCTCCCGGCCCGGCAGATTGTGCGGAGCGAGGCTCGGGAATAGAATTCACTTTCCCCAGTGAAAGCCGCGCTCAGCTGTCACCACCCCGGCACCACCTGCCAGCCCCAGACGGCTCCCAAAATATCCCAGCCCGGGCGGGGGGGCTCGGGCAGGAGGGGCCGCTCCTCACCTGCCGCTGCTGCCGCGGGGCCGGGACCCCCTGCGAGCTGCCCCCTTTTCTGGGGGGTCCCTGTCCCCACACAGCATCCCCGGGAGCCCAAATTGTCCCCAAATTTGGCTGCTCCCCATGGATGGAGGGTGAACTATCACTCTCCCCGGCACGGGAGGGGTGTAAATTCCTCAGGCTGGACGTGGTGCCACTTGTCACCCTTCAGGTTGTCCCCAAACACAGCCGAGCAGCGAGCGCGCTGCGCGCGGCATTGTTTTTTTTTCGTTGCCAATTAGCAGGGCTCTAATTGCCGTCTCAGTCGCTCATTAAGCGCGAAAAGCCAGATGCTGCTGGGAGGAATTACAGGAGCTGAAAGGCTCTTTCTCTCCGCCCCGGGGATGTTTAACGGTGTCTCACACGCGCGTTCCCTTTGTGCCCGCACCGTGAGCGAGTGACGCGGCTCGTGTGGGCGCTCCGTGAATCACCCAAAGCCCGGCGACAGCGACAGCAGCGGGGACACAACCGGGCGGCTCCGGGTGGCACACGGAGGGTCTGGCACGTGGTGGGGCCGGGGCTGGGAGCTGAGAGGGGTCTGGAGTGGATTTAAGCTAAAAAAAGAGGGAGGGAGAATTGGGGTTTTACTCTCTGGGCACGGCCAGGGATGAGACTTGTTCACACAAATATTGGTGTCAGGAGGGTGGAAAGGAGCCAGAGGGGCCTGGAGTGGATTTAACCCAAAAAAAAAGAGGGAGAATCGGAGTTTCGCCCTCTGGGCGCGGCACGGGCAGCGCTGAGGTTTGTTCACACGAATGTTGGTGTCAGGAGGATGAAGAGGAGCTGAGGGGGGTGGAACAGGGATGTCTCAAGAGGACACGAAAAGAACCACACTCCCCTGTCAGGATGTGAGATGAAAAGGGAAGTTTATCTGGGAATCTCAACTTCTATAGTTTTTAGGATTTAGTCAAAGACTGGGGGACAAAAGGAACACCCCTCTGACCCCAGTGGTCAACTCAGAAGTCCATCAATTTGTCCTTCCCCCGGAAAGGAATGTGTTATTTACAAAATATCAGTCTTTGGTTTTGTCACAAAGCGTGAGGAAGCTCCAGTAGAAATGAAAACACCAGAAGGCTGAAAAACCAGGGTGACACAGGGATCTCCAAGCTCTTGGGACATTCCCAGGCTGTCCTGGATCCAGGAGGGAACCTCCATCCCATGGGGCCAACTGGGAGCAGCCCCTGCCCGGTGTCAGGCCGGGACACAAGGCTGTTCCCAGCCCAGAACCCAAAAATGCCCAAATTTTCTGGGCTCTGGAGCTCTCTGACACAAACTGCAGCTGCCTGGAGAGACCTGGGGAGGTTTGGGCCCCAGAAATCCCTCCTGGCTCAGGGCACTTACACAGGGTCAGCCCCAGGACTGACAAATTCTCAAACTGATTTTTGGGGACCCCGTCCCAAGGCTGGCCGGGCTGGCAGGGGGGAGGAGGTGAAGCCAAGGGATGTTCAGTCCCTCATCACTGATGATCTGGTGGAACCCCAGAGGATTAATTCCAGAATTCCAGAATGTCCTGAGCTGGAAAGGACCTGCAGGGATCAGAGTCCCACCCCTGGCCCTGTACAGACACCCCAAAAATCTCATCCCTGGGAGCTCTGGCAGCCTCAGGGCCATGCCCAGGACCCTCTGGGGGGACAGAACATTTTCCAGCCCCATTCCCCCTCTTCTCATTCCCGCCTTTCCCCAGGGCTGTGATCCCTGCAGGATCCACGGGGACCCAAAATCTTCTGGGGCCTTCCAGGGCTTGTGTCAGCTCCCTGTCCCCTGGCGATGTGAGGCACAGAGGGGAGAGGAGCAAATCCCTTCTCCAGGCTGGGGGGGAACAGATCCCTTCTCCAGGCTGGGAGGGGAACAGATCCCTTCTCCAGGCTGGGAGGGGAACAGATCCCTTCTCCAGGCCAGGGAGGGGAACAGATCCCTTCTCTAGGCCGGGGATTTGCTGGGCTGAGGCTGCAGAGAGCAAACAGGAGGCTCTGGGAAGCTGCTGACCCTGATTTTCTGCGGGTTGAGCAATCGATCGTCCCCCGGGCAGGGCCGGGAGCCTCTCCCTGCTCTCCCCGGGGGCAGCGCTGCCCTTCCCCGCCCGGGGCCCGGCCGTGAATCACCGGGAGTCGCAGGAATCGCTGCTCGGTCCCGCCGGGGACGGTCCCGCCCGGGGCTCGGTGACACATCTCGGGCGGGACCCGCCGCTCCTCGGGCGGCCGCGGCTCCTGCAAAGCCCTTCCCGAAGCTGCTGCTGAGTTCAGCGATCATTTTTGGCTTGCCCAGCAGGAGGAAAGGTGACATAAATGACCCTGACCCGAGCCACCCTCCCACAGGACCTGCTGCTTCCGCTGCCGTTGCTGATTGCTGCAAATTGCTTTTTATTTTTGGCCTTTTTTGCCTTTTTTTCTGCTTTTTTTTGGCCTTTTTTGCCTTTTTTTTTTTTTTTTTTTTCCTTTTTTTGCCCTCTCTCCCCAGTCCTGCAGAGCTGCCAGGGGACAGTGACAGAGCCCAGACTGGCACGGAGCCCACCCAGCCCCTGGCACTGGCCCTTAACGAGCGGCGGGCGCGAATTCTCCCGGTGCTCATTGACAACACCCGGAGTGTGTGATGGACTCCCGGGGCCATTCGAGTGCCTGGAACGTGTCATCGAGGCGGGTTATTCTTCTCCACGATTGTCCCCCCGTCCCCCGGCCGATGGCAAATCGCGGGGGGGACACACGGGGAACTCTTTGTGCTCCATTCACCGCCGGGCCGCGATCAAAACCAGCCCCGAGAATGTCGCCGAGTGAGCGGGGACAATGAGTGGCAGTGAATGAAAGGCTTGTTGTGGGGCCCCGAGGTACAAAGGAACCGGCGCCTGCCCGGGCAGGGCATGAATTCAGCCCCGAGAGAGCCGGGAGGGGCCCGGGCACGGGCTGGGGGAAAGGTCGGCTGAGCTCCGGGGCTCGGAGAGAGCTGGATGGTGGGGTTTGTTTGGGGAGAAAAAAGGGCAGAGTTTGGGGCAGAAAGGGCAGGGTTTGGGGAGAAAAAAGGGCAAGGTTTAGGGAGTAAAAAGAGCAGGGTTTGGGGCAGAAAGGGCAGGGTTTGAGGAGTAAAGGGGCAGAATTTGGCGAGTAAAAAGGGCAGGGTTTGGGGAGTAAAGGGAGCAGGGTTTCGAAAGCAGAACCAGCACGATTTGGAGAGGAAAAAAAAAGCAGGGTTTGGAGAGCAAAAGACCAGGGTTTGGAGAGTAAAAAACAAGATTTGAAGGGCAGAAGGAGCAAGGTTTGGAGAGCCTGGCCCCAGGTGGGTGCGGGGAGAGAGGCAGGAGCTGGAGCAGAGCCGGGCAGACGCCCACACAGCCCAGGGAAGCTCAGTCTCCTCAGCCCGGGGGGGGTCAGTGGCGTTTGGGGGTCCTGGAGGCTCAGCCCGGGTTTGGAGCAGCTCCCAAACCCAGCTCCAGGTTCTGCACTGAGCCATTCCCTCCGTCAGGGCACAGCTCAGACGCTCCAGGTAACACTTTTCCCCTTGGAAATATCCAGATTTTCGCGCCCAGGGCCGCATTCCCGGTGTCCCGAAGCCCCCAATGTCCCCCGAGTGGGACAGGGACACAGCACCTGGCAGCCCTCGAGGGGAAGGGGAAGGAGGCTGAGAACCCCGAGCCGGGCTCCTGGCAGCTGCTCCGTGTTATCCGTGCATCTCCCAACGAGCACCCAAATGTGTGGGAGCATCTGCACGGCGAGGATGAATAATAATCCAGGAGGGAAAAGGAGTGGGCGAGAGAGCTCGGGGAAAAGGGGGGGAAGAAGAAGAAGAAGAAGAAGAAGAAGAAGGAAGCTCTGGCATTCCAGAGGAGGAGGAGGAGGGAGAGGAACAACAGGACGGGCAGGGAGCAGAGCAGCAGCTCTGGGAGAAAAACCCGTGAGGAAATCAGGGCTCTGTCAGGGTGAGCTGGTCGGAAAGGTGCAGGAGGAGCTGCTGGAGCGGGGAAAGGGGAAAAGCTGAGGGGGATCAGGTTGAATTCCTGCCGCCCGCGGGGGAAGGAGGGGCGGGAGCGGCGCTCCCACGTGCAGGGGAGGCATGACTGCGGTGATGAGATGCCATTCATTCTTTTTCCCCCTCTTTCCGCACAAGCCCGAGTGGGTGAATCCACGTGTTTTTCCCCTGATCCATCCCGTGGGTTCAGCCCGTGCTGTTTGTCGGGATCTGCCCGCCCAGGACCCCCCAGACTCCCCCCTGAGGGGCTGCAGGGGGTGATGTCCCGGTGACCGTTCCGGGATTCCTGATCCGGGGGGATTGGAAGGTCCTGGAAGGGTCACGGGCGCTGCTCGGGGAGGGGACACGGGGCTGATAAAAGACCCTTGAAAGGCTCATTTGCTGCAGGCACAGAGGGGCAGGGGCACAGTCTGTGTCTTTTTTGGGCTTAATTAATCGATGAGTGACAGCTCGGGGTAATCACACCCAGCACCGCAGCCTGGCAGTGGCTCTGGGGACAGTCAGGCTGGGAGGTGACACCACGGGACCCACCGAGGACACCGTGACCCCACACACAGACCCAGTCACCCTCTCACTGAGGGGGCACTTTTAGGTCACAGGTTTACTCGATCTCAAAGGTCTTTTCTTTTATTTCTGTGGGTTTGGGACCTCTGGCCATGTCACACCCCCGGTGCTCCCCAGCTGTGCCCTCCACCCATGGGACACGCCCAGTTTCACTCCCTGCACTCTCCGTTTCATTCACATTTATTTTTTCCCCCCTTTGACGTTTCACAAGGTGCCTGAGCTGGCCCAGCCAAACTCCCAACCCCCTCAAACTCCCAACCCCGATAAATCCACATGTGGGAATGTCCATAATGACGATTTTGGTGGCTCAGCAAACCCCTGCAGAGCCTCAGCATCCCTGCATTTCACACGGAAGATGCTGAACAAGGAAAGGGGATAAATCTGACCCTTTTTGGAGCTGCTGGAGCAGGAGCCTGTGCCCTCCCAGCTCTGCTGTCTCCGGAGCCTTTCCCCTTTTGCTGTCCTTGCCCGTGAGCTCCAACTCCCCCGCGGCTTTCAAAGTGCTCATTTTTAATAAGGAAGGAGAGGAAAAACGTGCCCAACCCTCTGGGGCGTGCGTGGGAGGGCTGGGGTTGATGGAAACGCCTCCTGCCAAGCGGCTGGAAAGTCCCAGCGCTGCCTACCCCCTTTTCCCAAAATCCCCTAAACCAGTCCCCTTTACAAGAAAGCAGAGTGGGTTTTTTCTCCTCAGAAAGAGCCAGGCAAATAATGAAGGCTTCAAAGCGAGGAGTTTGAACCTCCGTTTCCCATGTACAAGCTGCTGAAGCCCTGCAATGTACTCTCAGAGACAGTATAGCTCAGATGATAAGGAAAACAGCTCCGCTTGGCTTGCCCAAGTCTAAAACCCTGCTTCATTGCTCCCAACAGAAAAACCTACATCAGTAATTTAATCCTCAGGAGCCCCAGATTCCCAACACCCAGATGAGGATTTAATAACAATGAACAGAGGTCTCTGCAGCAGGAGGACACTCTTACAGGCTGGCTTTTGTAGGTTTCCACTTGCCTATTTTTCAAATAAATCTAAATATGTATTTTTCCCTTGTGCTATCCACAAAAGCCTCACCAGTTGCTCAGAGCCCTCCCCTTTACTCCACTTGATCTTTTTCTTTTTCTTCTTGTAATCTCCAAGTAGACACCACAAAGGCAGTGATCACTTTGCAGCCTCCATGGGTCAGCGTGTTCCAAGAGGAAACCGTAACCTTGCACTGTGAGGTGCTCCATCTGCCTGGGAGCAGCTCTACACAGTGGTTTCTCAATGGCACAGCCACTCAGACCTAGACCCCCAGCTACAGAATCACCTCTGACAGTGTCAATGAC
>JBBMKD010000074.1:2970171-2982871 GCA_037834095.1 Argya squamiceps | reverse complement strand
GGGTTCCTGCAGCCCCTGCCCCTGCCTGAGGATGAACCCCAAATTTCAGCCCGATCCTGTTTCCCTGCAGCCCCTGCCCCTGCCTGAGGATAAACCCCAAATTTCAGCCCGATCCCGAGTCCTGCAGCCCCTGCAGGGTCTGGGTGTGAACACTCCCTGAATTGATTCCTGTCAGTCACAGACCGTGAAGGGCCTGGAGACTCCTGCAGATGAAAAGCCCTGGAATAAAACAAAAAACCCAAAAAACAACAGAAAAACCAACCCAAACCAACCAGGAAACATGAATCATTTATCTCTCGGTGTCATTATTGGTTGGGGTTTAAATTACTGCCTGAAGATCATTTCTCATTACGGTGTGCTGTCATCTCTGCCCGCACAGAGGGAGAACTCCCCTCCTCTGGTGTCTGCTCTGCACCAGCCTCTGATAAATTCCCACCTTTATCTGGAATATCAGGGAAAAAGGAGCTCCTCTCCCCTCCTCCCGTCCCTCCCAGCAGCCAACTGGATCGGGCTGGACTAAATTAAAGAGTCGCCAAAAAAATAAAAGCTGGGAAGAAAAGGAGAGAATCGATACAGAAGAAGAAATAATTATTTAAAAATTGCTCCGTTGAATTTGTTTTTAATCTGTGGAGTTGTAAAGTGCCTAAAGTGCAGATCCCACACTCCTGATCCACCCGGGGAGAATTCAGAATCCAGAGCTCAGGTTTTGTGCCGGGGCACAGGAAATTCAGTTTATTTTGTGCCAGTCTGGCTGGCACGAAGGGGGGAAATGCAGTTTATTTTGTGGCAGTGAATGGGGGAAGCCCAGCGGGTTCTGTGGATCTTCCACCCTCTTTTCCTGGTTTTTTTTTCCCCCCTTTCGCTGGTGAATTCTCTTTTCCTGAGCAATCCATCCTCGGAGCACCTCAGTGAGGTGATGAATGGTCGGTCCCTGTTATCAGATGGGTCCCTGAGCTCCCCCTGCATCACATCTCACCTTAAAAACAAAATAAAATCTCCTTTTTCTTCAATATTTCTCCCTTTAAAAATTTTTCCCCTTTTTATGTTTATTGTTATTTTATTTTATTTTCTATTTTTTATTTTAATTTTAAAATTTTATTATTTAAAAAATTTATTATTTTTTATTTTATCCCCCTTTTTATTATTTTTCCCATTATTTTTTGCTTTCCCCCTTTTTAATACTTTTCCCGCCTTTAATAGTCTCCCCTTTCTTATTATTGATTGGGGGAAATCAATAATTATTTATTATTTGATTTTTGATTTTTTTTTTTTTTATTATTGATTTTCCCCTTTTTATCATTGATTTTTCCCCTTCGTTATTATTTCTCTTTCCCTTTTTGGGGTCTCTGTTGGCACCAGCTGATCTCCGGGTACAGATTCTTGCCTGGGGCCAATCTGGACTTGGATAATTCAAATTTGTCCTTCAAGACTCGTGACCCCGGGCTGAGGTTTCTCTCCACGAGCTGTTTTGCATCCTAGTTGAGATGTTTGTGGATTTGTGCATAATTTAGAGCCGGTTATTTTATACTCAGGGCAAATCTTTTTTCAAGCGTTGAGAATGAATTGCGAAATTTAATATAGGGGGAAAAAAAAAGAAAAAATAAAAGGAAGGAACTTATAAAGGGAAAAATAAGTCTGGGTTTGAGGAGGAAAGCGGAAAGTAAATAACGAGGATTATGCCAGAGCCTGGGGATAGAAATGTAATAAAACGCTGAATTGAGACACAAACAAACTGGAGACACGAGCTGAGGTTTGGGCACTCAGTATTTCCGTGAGAGGGTGATGAGAGAGGGCGGAGCAGGGGCTGGAGGGGAGGGCAGGAATCACAAAAGTGCCTGTGGAGATCCTTGTCCTTATCAGATGGGCCGGCACGGAGGGGATCTCCGGGTCTGCACACTGAGAAACCATCCTGGAGATCAGCTTTGGTCCCGGGGCATTTCAGGGATTTCAGGGATTTCAAGGATTTCAGGGATTTCAGAGATTTCAGGGATTCCAGGGATGTCAGGGATTTCAGAGATTTCAGGGATTTCAGGGATTCCAGGGATTTCAGGGATTTCAGAAGTGCAGGATCTTGGAGCTCAGTTGTGGGCCCTGGCTGATTTCAGGGATTTCAGAAATTCAGGGCTGGTTTGGTGTCCCCCAGGCTCAGGGGGGATCCTTGTGAGTGTGACTCCACTCCTGGCTCTGCAGAGCTCACCTGGGATGGGCAATTGTCCCTGGGGTGGGGAATTGTCCCTTCCCTGCAGGGCTCACCTTGGGGCAGGAATTGTCCCTTTCCTGCAGAATTGGTTCCAGGATTTGGAGGTGGAGGGGCTCAGGCTGGTGGTGGTTGGTGATCTGGGCCCTGGCAGATGTGGGGCTTGGCAGGTCCCTGTCCAGGTCAAGGTCTCTCGGGTTTGTCTCTCCTGGAATCTCCTGCTCCTGCCCTAATCCCTCATTCCCAGTCCCTCATTCCCAGTCCTTCATTTCATCCCTCATTCCCAGTCCCTCATTCAGTCCTTCATTCCCAGTCCCTCATTCTCATTCCTTCATCCCATTCCTCCTTTCCTAATCCCTCATTTCCCACTCCCTCATTCCCATCCTTCATTCCCCAGTCTCTCATGCCCAGTCCCTCATTTCCCAGTCCCTCATTTCCCAGTCCCTCATTCCCTTCCCTCATGTCCAGTCCCTCACTCCCATCCCTCGTTCCACAGTCCCTCATTCCCCAGTCTCTCATGCCCACTCCCTCATTTCCCAGTCCCTCATTTCCCAATCCCTCACTCCCATCCCTCATTTCCCACTCCCTCACTCCCATCCCTCGTTCCCCAATTCCTCGTTCCCATCCCTCATTCCCACCCCTCAGCTGTGCAGAACCTCCCTGTGATTCAGCATCATCTGCCCTGACACAAACACAACCCCAAATTCCACATTCCTCCTTCCCTGCCTGGCTGAGGGCTCGGGCTAGGGCCTGGAAAATAAAAACCTTGTGGTAATTTTAAGGCTGAAGGAAGAAAATTAAATGGTTTTTTTTTCTAGTTTATATGGGCCCTGTTAGAAAATAGAAATTCTAATTCTTCATTAGAAATTCCCTGCGGAAATTCCTTCACTCCCAGATTCCCTGCATTTAAATGGACACCTGGATAAAATCTGGATACTGGAAAAGCTGTTGTACAACTGCTGTCAGCTTTGGCTTTCTGGTTCTTTTCCCCTTCACAAGTTTCATTCCCTACAATGGAGAGTGGTACAGGAGGGAAAATATTTTTATTTTCTCACAAAGCTTCCAAATTTAAGCGCTTTTTTGGTGGTAAAAAATGCAAGCAATTCAATTCCCAGCTTAGCTGGTTTTCCAGGAGAACTTGACAAGTGTTCCTTGACAAAGGGCTTTGAGCCATAAGGAGAATAAATGTGAGGCTAATCCCAATTAATGTGTGCAAACAGAAGCCTTAAAACACCGGGTCTCTACTTAAAATGCCCCTGTCTCCCTCCTCCTGTGCTGCAATAAAACCCAGCCAGGGCTGAGCTGGGAATTTTGGAGTTTATCAGCCTAAAAACAGCACAAGGAAAGTGGTCAGACACAATTCCTCAGCCGAGGAGAGGCAGCCTGTCAAATTAACAGCAGCGGGGCAGGAGGCTGGAAAATCAATCCATCCTCCCCGAGCAGCCAGGGATTTCTGGGAGGAAACACAGATTTGTGGAAAGACATTTTCAAGGGGGTTAATTTTTTTTTTCTCCTTCCAATGTGTCTGTCTGGTTTCAAGCTGTTCTCTCCACTCTGAGGAAACATTGCTTTTTATTTTTTTTACTATTTTATTGTTATTGTGGCTGCTTTTTAGCTGAGAGGGCCCAGCTTTGCTGGGCTTGGCCTCACCCAGAATCCTCCTGCCACAAGCTGTGGGTTTGTTTGAGCAGAGCTTTAATTACCACGGATCCCACACAGCCTGTGGGTTTGACAGGAATATCTCAGGAATGTTTCCCTTGCTGATTGTCTCTGCAGCCTGGACTCTCATCCCTGATAAATAAATGGGGGTTTAAACCGGTTCCCACCCCCCCACCCTCAAAATATTGTTTTTTCAGCTCTGTCTGCGCCCTGGGCAATGGGAATCCCAAAAACGCCCGGGCGGATGTGCCAGGTGTGAGAGGGAACGGGCTGGGAGGGAATCTTCCCTGAAAAAAAGCCAAAAACGGGTCATTGTGGAGCCAGAGAGGACAAGGACTGGCGGGAGGCTGCAGGGAGGTGAATTCTGGTGGAGCAGGGTGACAAAATCTCCCGGGGACTCTTTCCCACACTCCTGAACTCGATACCCGAACGGCAGCAGCTCCTGCAGTGAATTCCTCCAATCTGAGGGAACAGGGATGATATTTTGGGAGCAATTAGCCTGAAATTCTCTCTTTTTTGAGCACAGCCTCGCGGGATTGTTGGGTAATGGGGCTGGGCGTCCGTCCCTGCTCCATCTCCGGGGCTGGCAGCCCAAACGGGGCTTGGAAAGCCTGAAATTCAAATTGAATTCGAATTCAAATTGGATTTTAAAAAGCCTGAGATTCCAGGGCTAAACGGGGAGAGGAAGGGGCTCCTCAACTTGTGGCAGGGTGTGCTGGAATAAAGATGTTTTTTTGGGGAAAAGAGTACCCTGGGGGCTCATCGCCAAGTATTTTTTGGAACAGGGTGCTGTGTACTGGAATAAAGATATTTTGGGGAGAAAGGAGCACCCTGGGTGCTCATCCTGAAGTATTTTTTGGAAATGTTCTCACAGAAATTGATATAACCCAGTGCTGGAGAGGTGCCCTTTGAGATCAGGCCTTCCAAAAAAAAAAAAAAAAAAAGCAACAAGCAAAGCTCAGCAGTGGTTGGGAATTTTGGGCAGGAGTTTTGTACAGAAAACAACCACAGAAACTTTTTGGGCAATGACTCGTGTCAGAAAAGCTCCAGCTAGTTTTGGTTTTTTTCCCATTGTTAGTGTTTTGGAAGGTGAATTTATTTCCTTCAGGCTTGAAGCAGCCTGGCCCCCCAGGCTCCACGTCCAGGGATTTGCTGGAGCAGCTGAACATGAGATAATTCAGATTTTTCTCCCTCGCTGTCCCTCCGTTGTTTTTAGCAGAACAAATCACTGCTTGTAGTGAAAAACCCCTGAAAAACAGGAATTAATTGTGCCTTTAGAACCAAACAGGGGAGGAAGATTGACAAAAAGCACGGGTCCAAATTTCCCAGCTTGTCAGCGAGCCCTGTTTCTCCTGGTGGCCTGTCTTGGGCTCGGCTCTCCCATCTGTTAAACGCCGCCTATAATTAGCCCGTCTTTCACAACTTTTCAGCGTTTGGCATTCCTTGATCCTGGGCTCGCTGTATTTTCATTCCCGGGGAATAAATGTGAGAACAAAACAAATTATCCGCCATCCCAATTCATTCCTGGGTTTTTCCTTCCCCTTTCCCTCCGTGCTGAGGTTGTGTTAGCATTGAAACAAAAAATCACAGAATGATTATATGCAGGTACTTTTATTGGAGAGGTCTGGGAATCAGGGGTGCAGGGTACAGACCCAAATCTGACTGCCACATGGATTGGAGATGGACATGTTTTTATACCCTTCGTTATATTAACATATATATAAATATATAATATATAATATGTAATATATATTATATAAGATATATGATATATAGGTTCTTCCACCCTTTTTATGTCCCTGCCACAGCTCAGCTGCTTGCTCTGCCCTTTCAAGGTGCTTAAAAACCCTCCTTCGTCCCTTTGTGCCTTTGCAAAGTGGGAACAAACTGCCCCCGAGCTGGATTTATTTTTTGGAGGCCGAGCAGCCTTGTGCTGCTGGGTGATATTGGGTAATTCAGAGATAAACTCTCCCTCAGATCCACCTAGGAGAGAACCAGATACAAATCGATTTCCTTTCTCCGTTTCTTTGTTCAGGGGAGAATCTGTGGAGACACAGCATTAATTCAGCCAGGAGAAAGTGCCAGAAATAGTGTGGGGTTGGGAACATCCATTTAATTACCCAGCCCTCAGCTGAGGGGTGGGAAGGGCTCTGGCCTGTCTTGATTACTGGAACCACTCTGAATGACAGGAAATAATAAAGAAAAAAAAAAAAAAAAGAAAAAAACCAATTCATCCTGGATAACTCCATCCCACAAGGAATTTGTTCTGGATAACCCCATCCCCACCCCACAGGGAATTTCATCCTGGATAACCCCACCCCACAAGGAATTCATTCTGCATAACTCTATCCCCATCCCACAGGGAATTTGCCCTGGATAACCCCACTCCATCCCACAGGGAATTCATCCCGGATAACCCCACTCCATCCCACAGGGAATTCATCCCGGATAACCCCATCCCACGAGGAATTCACCCTGACTAACCCCATCCCCACCCCACAAACCCAGCAGCCGCCCCGCTCCGAGGAGGCTCCTGAAGACCCAGGAAAAAGCAGAAATTCCTCTTCCTGCTGCCCCCGCGCCCTCCAGAGCTCGTTTTTCATCTGCCCGGGAGGTGGGGAACGGTAGATCAGCGCCTCGGAGCCCTCGCCGAGGCCGCTCCGTCCCTGCCCCGCGGCGATCCGTCCCCGCCGGGCTCCTCTCCCCTTCTCCCGGCCGGGATCCAGGCAAGTGCCGCCCAGGCTGGAGCCGCAGCCCCATAAAAGCGCTGACCTTGTCGTCTGCAGCGAAAATCTACAGCCCGGCTCAGCCAGGAGCCGAGGGCTGGGGCTGTAAAACACGGCCCCGGGGTGAGGAAAACGTAATTGCGGAGATGAAGGTGTAATTACAGAGCTGAGCTGCCCCACGGCAGCATTTCCCGGCCGTGTTTGTGGCCTTTAGAACGGGTTTGAGTCATTTTGGGGTTTGTTTCTCAGATCTAAAAACGAAAAATGTGGAGGGAGGGAACAGTGGGAGCAGGATGGTGTGGGGAAGGAAGAGTTCCTGCATCCAAGAAGGGCAGGAATTCATGGAATAAGATAAATTGATGGAAATTAAATGTGATGGCACTTAAAACAGCCCTTAAACCACTTCTCCAATGCTGTCCCCCACCGTCTGGGAGCTCCTGAGCCTCCCCAGAGCTCCCCAGGTGAGGCATTTCCACAATTCAGGGAAGAGCAGCAGAGAATTCCCTTTGGAAAGAGGTTGGGTGGAGATCCAAACCCCAAAACTCCTGGGCATCCCCTGGGACGAGCAGCCCTGTTTGTGTTGGGTGACCCCAGCCCCTCGAGAACCCGAAAATCCCCCAATCCAGGTGGGTTGGGAGCAGCAGTGCCCTCCCTCCTCCTGCCCAGACCCTGGGTGTTGTCCCTCCTCCAACCCAGCCTGCCAGGCCTCACTCAGCCACTTGAAAAGGAGGAAAAAGAGTCCTCAGAGAGGCCCTTTTTAATACCAAACTTATCTGATCTGACAGTGGCACGCTCCGAAATTGAATTAATAAATCATGGCCGGCCCTGGTTGGAATAGTTAATCCGTGTTTTGTGCCCCAGCAGAGAGGAAAATGGCCCAGCCTCGCTGCCTCTGTGACATATTGGGCCTAAATAGAATTAATGATGAGCTTTCCAGCTTTATTTGCTGTGGGGAAGAGCCGTTCCTGAGGCGATGGGAAGGGAGGAGGGCAGGGATGAGCTCTGAGTGGATTATTTGGGACAGGGAGGAGGGCAGGGATGAGCTCTGAGTGGATTATTCCCCAATTTTGGGGCTCTAGGAAGCTCCTCTGGCTGTGGCAGTGGGGTGGGACAGGGAGGGGAGGATTTGACACCGAATTCAGTGGAGCCACAAGTGGAACTTCCCCGTGAATTCCTGGTGGGAGCATGGAGAATTCCCACCAAAAGGGAAATGAACAAAACTCTCCAGCTCACTTGTACAGATCCCAGATTTTTGCTGCATAAAATGCCGGGAAAATCTGAAAAGAAATGGTGCCTTTGGGGGCATAAAAGCTGAAATTCCAGTGAGAGGTTCAGAGCTCTGCTCACCCTCCCTTGGTGCTCCTGGCCCTGGGATCAGCAGGACTCTGGAAAACCAGGACAAATAATGAGGGAATATTGGATTATCCCTTTTCTGACCCAAAGATGGGGCAATGAGAGGCCTTTTAAAAACTTTTATTCCATTTTCAGTCTCATGTGAAGGGTGAGACACTGAGAATTTTTCTTTTTTTGAGAATTCTCTACAAATTGTGTGAATTCTCTACAAATCCATTTCCCACAGGGGACAATGGCTGTGTCCCAGCTCTGGGCAGGCTGCAGGGAGCAGGATTTGTCCCTGGAATCGTCCGAGGCTGCAGAGCAGAGGACAGGGGGAGATAATCAAACAGCTGAAGAGGGAAGTAAACAGATAAATCAGATTTTCCTTGCCTTGCAGTAGAAGTTAATTGTTGGAACATTAAAGGTATGTCAGGCAGAATTAAACCGAGCAGTGAATGAAACTTGTGCCACGGAGTGGTGGAAAATCAGGTGTGCTAATTCTGTTCCTCTGACACCAAGGTGGGTCCAAATTTTTTTGGGGAAAAGGGTTTTTTGGAGCTGGGATGTTGGCTCCAAGCTTGTCCCTGTTTCCACCTGCCCGGGCAGGGAGCAGAGCTGTGGGATCGGGAATTTTGGCCAATCTGGACCCAGAAAAACGCGACCAGCGAGGGGGGGCCGGGCTGTCAGGCGCTGCAGCACGCTTTAACCTTTCCCTAATTACGCAATTAGCGCTCCTCAGTCTTTATTGTCTCAGCGAAGCGAGAGCGGGATGCGGATTGCAGGCGCCAGCCTGATGGATCCTCACCTCTCCTGGTGTTTGGGTTCATTAGTGCCTCTAATTACCGGGAATAAAGCGGGTTTCGCATCTCCAGGACCGAGGGAGGGCAGAAAATTCGGAGATAAATCGCTGCAAAGAGATCCTGACTCCTCATTAACCTTTCTGCTGCTTTTGCATGAAAGCAAAACAAACCCCAAAAATAAATTTCAGCGGGAACAGCTCCAGTTCGTGGCGACACCCAAGAGTTAAAACCTCTCAAACGCCGCTTGGTTTCTGCTGAATTTTGGAGCAAAATGGGTTTTGAAGAGCAGAAATCAGCGTGGGGCCCTGGGCTGGCTCCCCCAGGGTTTGGCCCTTTCCATTTCCAGCCCAGCTCTGAATGGGCCCCAGTGGGTGAAATGGCCTCAAATTGGTGCCAGGAATTCTCTCTGCAATTTGGTTCTTAACAGGGTGAAAAAAGCACAAATGGGAAGGAAAAAATTTAAAAAAATAAAAAAGGCCAGAAAGTGGTTTTTATGTAGATGAAAATAAGGGTTTTTGAAGCCAGCTGTCTTCTCTCATTGCAGGCCACGTTTTTTAGGGGAGGATTAATGAAATCATCAGGCAGCGCTCCCCTCCTCGTGAACTCATCCTTCAGTGATTCATCCCGCCTTTATTAGACTTGAAAGAAAGTTATTGTCAAATTAATTCATCCCTTAGATGTTATTTGGAATCAATTTATGCTCTCCAGAAGTCAGGCCCTGAGAAACTGCAGAGTTCCTCAAGATTTGTGGCTCCAAACGTCTCCGAGCAGCCGTGGAAGGTCAAAGTTGTTTATTTAGGCCCAAATAAACACACTCAAAGGGAACAGGGGTTAGTTTTTTTGCTGCATCCAAGTGGAATAATTGAGTTTTCCCCCCTTTTCCTGAGCAGTGTGGGCTCCATCAGGTAATTCCTATCCACCACAGCTTCCAAAAACAGAGCAGCTGAAATTTGAGGGACCTCTTGAACTCATCTGAATTTCATTCACCTGGAATTATCCCGAGATCTCCAAGCTGCAGCTCCTCATGTGCCAAGTGGAAAACCAGCCTGGGCTGAGAGACTATTCCATCCCTTTCTCTTCCTCCACCTTTCCCTGCCATTTTGTTTTCTGCATTTTTCTTTTCTTTTTCTGAAAAAAACCCATCTCCCAACCAGCCCATCTGCCTCTGTCACCGAGACACGAGCTGAGGGAATGTCAGCTTTGGATTCTGCTCTCCCGGGGATAAATTCATTAATTCCTTGTGTTTTTCCTTCCCCCAGGAGCGGCAGTATCCAATATTTACATTTTTTTCCTGGTGTTTAGAGCTGTTTTGGGTATTTAAGTTGGGTCCTGGTGCAGAGGGAGGGAGCACAGAGGGTTTGGGAGCAGCCAGGGAGGGTTCAGAGATTTGATGTCTGAAGTTTTATGGAGTCCCCGAGTCCCCTGTGAATCCTCCCAGGCTCCAGTGAGGTCACTCTGGAATTTGAATCACTCGATGGAATCATCACCTCTTAACTAAAACTGCCTCGGCAGCGATTGCAGGGAGTCTTTAAAACTGATAAAAGCTTTGTTGTCACCGTGCCAAAATTCTTCCCGCTTTTATTTCTGCACGAAATTTTTTTTTTAAATTATTTTATTATGGAGCAGGGATGAGGGGAAAGGAAAAGGAATCCTGTGCAGGCAAGGGTTTGGGATTAATTTGATTTATGAATCGTGCCGGTTGTGGCTGTGCTGGGGCAGCAGCACCCGGGAAAAGGGAATTTGTGAATTCCCAGGAGTCCTGCAGGAGGAGGTGCCCAGCCCTGGAGGTTTCCAGAGAGTTGGAATCACTCTGGTTTTGGGGGTTTGATTTAGGGCCTCGTGCCAAGGACTTCACAGCCCAAACCCACAATTCCTGCCCGTGGAGGGTCTGATGCTGAACCCCTCCCTGGTTTTCCCCTGGGAACTCAGATCCCTTCAGGACATTCAGCCCCTTAAACGCCTTAATCCTGAAATATTTACCTCTATTGGAGAGGTAAGGCTCATTATTCCTAATAAATTGATATTTTCCTCTGGCTGACTTCCTTTAATATGCTAATTAGCCAAGACAATAGGCTGGGAATGAACATTTCTATCAACAGTTATTTTAAGCGTGGGGGAAAAAACAATCAGCTGGTTTTGCCTGGCTTTGATGGCAGACTAATGAAAAGAATAATCCACGAGGACAAACCCACCCTGGGAGTGTGAGGAATGCAAAACTGCTTTATGACAGGCGGGGAAAAAACCTCCTCAATCGATTTATCCCGCTCGTTCCAGCAGCTCTGCCCAGAAAAGGTGTTCCATCTGCTCAGGGATAAATCAATGGCTCCAGTGATAAATACCGGGGGCTGCAAATGGATTCAGAGGCTCTGAAAAGAGCCTCTTGGTCTGGAGGTAATATAATATTAATATTATTATTATTATTAATAATAATAATAATAATAATAATACTTGGCCATGGTGTTTTGAATTCTGCTTGGTCTGGAGGCGTTGGAATCCCGGATCTCTTTTCAAAAGTGGGGTTTTTTTTTCCCTGTCTTGTGTCCTTTAGTGTTTCTGTCCATGGGAAGGGCACTGCCAGTCAGGGCCTGGTTTGTGCTCATTATGGGATGTTTTAAAGGATCTTTGGCCATCCTCTGTCAGGGAGGAGTTTTATTTCCCCCCGGGGTCCTGATCTCCTCGCTGGGTGATGGTTTTGTGTTGGACACTCAGGGATTTCCAGCACCCTGCAGCCCTCCTGCTGTCCGTGTTTAACACCCACAAACACCAACGCCACCCGTTAATTGCATCTGCTAATTGGGTTCCTGGCACCCCCTGTGGCAGAGCAGAGCAATTCCCAGTGGGATTCCCATCTCTGGAACCCGTGTTCCTCTGGTTTTACCAAACACACTCAAAATGTGATCTCATCCCCTGAGCTCATGCTCCTCTGGTTTTACCAAACACACCCAAAATGTGATCCCCATCTCCTGGGCTCGTGTTCCTCTGTTTTTATCAAACACTCCCAAAATAAGATCCCATCCCTTGAGATTGTGTTCCTGTTTTTATCCAACACCCCCAAAGTGGGATTCCATCCCCTGAGCTCATGTTCCTGTTTTTATCAAACTCCCCCAAAATGTGATCCCCATTCCCTGAGCTCATGTTCTCTGAATGTTCTGGTTTTATCCAACACCCCCAAAGTGGGATCCCATCCCCTGAGCTCGTGTTCCTGTTTTTATCCAACTCCCCCATAAGATCCTCATCCCAAGTTTGTGTTCTGTTTTTATCCAACACCCCCAAAATGAGATCCTCATCCCAAATTTATGTTCCTGTTTTTATCAAACCCCCAAAATGAGATCCCATCCCCTGAGCTCTTGTTCCTTTAGAGTTTTTTGGGGGGTTTTTTGTTTTTGTTTTTAATCAAACACCCCCACCCCAAATTCATGTTCCTGTTTCTATCAAATCCCCCCTAAATGTGATGTCCATCCCAAATTCACATTCCTGTTTTTACCAAACTCCCCCCAAAATGTGATCCCCATCCCCAGAGCAGCCCAGCCCCTGGGGCCCCCCCGCTCCCCTCCCGGCCAGGTCAGTGCCGTTATCTCTGTCAATTCGGATCCATAATTAACAGCCTCGTCGCGGCGCGGCGGCGCTCGGCGGTGAGAGCATCGCTTTGATTTTAACACGGGCGGCTCTGCCAGCCTTTCACGGGCTTGAGCACAGCAATAACAAACGGCTCCTGCCTTGTGGAGGCCGCGACGTCACTGCCGCGCTCGGGGAGCAATGCTTGACCTATTTCCAGCTGGATCTGCGCCCCGCCGTGTCCGCGCCGCTCCACGAGCCTCTGTCACTGTCACCGTCACCGCTGTCACCGTCCCTCCGTCACCCGGGGTCGCTGCCATCCCTCCATCCATCCATCCATCCCTCCATCTCTCCATCCCTCCATCCATCCATCCATCCATCCATCCATCCATCCATCCCTCCATCCATCCCTCCATCCATCCCTCCAT
>JBBMKD010000074.1:2954933-2970071 GCA_037834095.1 Argya squamiceps | reverse complement strand
TCCCTCCATCCATCCATCCATCCATCCATCCATCCATCCATCCATCCATCCATCCATCCATCCATCCATCCCTCCCTGTCCTGTGACAAACCCTGGCCGTGTTTTGTCCCTGCCCTGTGACAAACCCTGGCCGTGTTTTGTCCCCGCTCTGTCACCCCGGGGCTGGTTTTAGAGGAGGGGTTGGAGAGCCCCAAATTCCTCCTCCTGTGGTTTCCCTGGAGATGTTCCCGCTCTGCCCCAGAGAGGATCGAGCCCAGCTCTGCTCCCTGGAGGGGTGCGGGAGCTCTCCATGGAAACCTGGAAACCTGGCAGGAAAATGAACCCATGAACACCAGAGGTTTGTGCCCAAAAAGGAGAGAGAGGAGCCCTGGGACTTTATTTGAATAAAGGGAGATGTCACAGGGTGTTTCCCATGGAGTCTCTCCAATTTTTGGAAGGCCCAACCTCCTTTTTATTCCAGTTTCCCTCTCTGTTCCCACTGGCTGAGGTGCTGGAGAGGCACAGAGTCCCCAAATCACCCAACACAGATCCTAGTTCCAAATCACCCAATCCAGACCCCTCCTGATGTATCCCCCCCTTTGTCCTTTCCTTGTGTCACTCAGTGCAATTCCTGTGGAATTTATGCTTCTTCCCACTGTTTATTCCATCTGTCAGTATACAATTGAATTTATGTATTTTATCACAGTTTGTTTGTGAGGACAAATCCCTCATTCCTTTCCCCAGCTGGGGCTGGACCTGCCCGGGGGGAGATTTCTGCTGCAGCAAACCCGAGTTTGTAGCCAAAAATACGTACCTAAATGGAGACATGAAACATCTCCAGAAGTGGGGCAAGACCTCGGAGTGCCCGGATTTCCCCCTGGAGGTTGGGAATTCTGTGGTGTTGGAAGGTCCTGGTGTGGCCACACCATCCCAGGGGTGCAGATTGACCTGAGAAAGGGAGAAATCTGATAAAACCCTGAACTTGAAACTCACCTGGAGGTTGAGGAAACATCGATTCTGCTCTGGGAGCTCCTCTCCTCGCCCTGGAGTGAGGAGTTATTTCTGGACCTGATGGGAATTTTAAAGGCTTTAACTCCCGGGCTGTGTCTGTGCTGCATTTGCTGTCAAAAATCACCTTTAGAGAAACTCTGAGTTATTTCCAGCATGAAACTACTCCCCAGAAAAACCTTCAGGTACCTGGAAAAGGTGGCTGGGCCTCAGCACTGGTGTTGTACACAGATATTTGTGTGGGGTTATTGATGCTGCCTCCTCTCCCCGGGGCTGGGTGCATTAATCCCGAGCAGGGAAGTGAGGGGAAGGGCTGATAAATCAAGATCTGAGCTTGTTGCTAATGAACACACATTGTGTGGAATAATGGCAGCGTCGAGAGCGGGAGATAATTTAATTAAAAAGACAAAAGAGTCAAGAGGAAAGCAGGAAACTCTTTTTATAGTTCATTTTATCCAGTGGCAGGGAAGGAGCTCAGCTCTGCTCTGTCACTGCAGGAGTTGCTCCTCTCCCCCAGAGGGGATCATTTCCCAAATCCTCTCGTGGGATCATTCCTAAATCCTCTCATGGGATCATTCCTAAATCCTCTCACGGGATCATTCCTAAATCCACTCGTGGGATCATTTCCCAAATCCTCTCGTGGGATCATTCCTAAATCCTCTCATGGGATCATTCCTAAATCCTCTCACGGGATCATTCCTAAATCCACTCGTGGGATCATTTCCCAAATCCTCTCAGCAGCAGCTTTGGGTGTCTCAGGGTGTGGCTCCCCCACAGCCACCCCGGACAGCCCCACCCATCTCCTGGCCCTGCTCCAAACAGGAATTTCCTGGGGTTTGTACAAATCCTGACATTCCCAGAGCAGAGCCTGTCCTGCCCTCGCTGTTCCTCATTCCCTCAGGGAATTCCCTCAGCGTTCCCATCCCCCTGCAGGGCCAGGGCTGCCTTCAATCCATAAAAGCTGAAGCGGGGGGAGATGTGCAAAGCTGTATTTTACACCCCACAGCGACAGCAAATCACTCACCCATTTATCCATTGAGACTCAGACCTATTAAAAATTGGAGGGAAGTTCTGCAACCTTTAAATCCTGTCACAGCCCTTTGTGTCGCTGCTGTTAAGCTTTTTTTTTATTATTATTTTTTTTTTGCTGTGCTCGTGTCATCCAGGGTTGGGGATATTTACAGCACCGAAATCAATGCTGAGGACATGCAGAATATTGAGGGATCAACTCTACTTATTTCAAATGCACTTTAATATTTTGACTGCCCGAGCAGAGTTGGGGAAATCGCTGTGCTGGAATGATAATGAGGAGTTTAACAGTTTTATGATGGTTGGAGAGAACTTTATGGAAGTTGATAAATCTCATCTTGTAGGTTTCAATTTCTCATTCCCTACAGAGAGATGGGCAGAATACATTGATACTGCATTTCAAATTGGCCAGATCAGGAGGAACAGCAGCTAAAATCCATTACAACCCAATTACATCCATCAGCTGAAGCTGTGTGCACTCACTCGTGAACATCAGCATTTAATCCATAAAGAGGAACTAATGAGAAATTTGAAAATGGAATCCATGCATCAGTGGCTTTGGAGAGATTTCGCCGGGATTAATGAACTGCCAGGGCTGTTGTCAACACTGCCCGGAGCCGTCCTGCCCGGGTTTGTTTACTGACCACAGAACGCCGGGCCCGCCTTTGTTCTGCCCTCCCTCGGCCCGCCCTTTGTCCTCAGCCTTGTCGCTTCTCCCCGGGGCGGGAAGGGAGGTTTTATCCACTTGAAGGATCAAACACTTGTCCCTGTTCCATCCTTCTCCCCTGGACATCTGTCGCCCTGATTTTTCAGCCTTCTGATGTTTTCATGATGCACTGGAGTTTTCTCAGGCATTGTAACATAAACAAAGAGGGATGTTTTGTAAATCGTGCATTTTTTTTTCCTGGGAGAAGGACAAATTGATGGATTTCTAACCTGACCAGTGGGGTCAGGGATGTTTTCATCCTGTACTGGAATTTTCTCACGCACTGTAACATAAACAAAACCTGATGTTTTGTAAATCGTGCATTTTTTTCCTGGGGGAAGGACAAATTGATGGACTTCTAAGCTGACCAGTGGGGTCAGAGAGGTGCCAGCCTCATGGCCCAATTGCTGATCAAGTTCCAAACACTCTTTAAACCCTGATCCAAAATAAACTTCCTTCTTTCTGCTCACACAGCTGGACAGTGTGTGTGGTTCTTTCGTGTCCTCTGCTGACAGACATCTGAGTGCCTGCAGCATCTCTGCAGAGATCTCACACACTGAAAGCTGAGCCCCCGTGGATAAAGCCAGGCTCAAGCCGGGCTCGGCAGCACAGGAGGGGAGTGGGGATGCCAAAAATGCTCTTTGTGCTGCAGGAGGCTCGATGGGGAGGGCAGGGTTGGGTCGGTCAGACTCTGGGTGATGGATTTGCTGATTCTCTGGAGGTGTTTGTGCTGAATGAATGTCAGAATGCAGCTGAAAGTGAGCCCAGGGAAAGGGAAGAACCCTGGTGGGAGCTGGAACTGCCGGGATTGCAGGGCCTGGGGGCTGCCAGGGGCACTCTGGGGTTTGGGGGTCAGGGGACAGCCACGGGCTCCATGCTGTGACATCCATCTCCACCCCTTAATGACCCAGAGCTCTAATTTGGGTAAAATACACAGGAATTCCCACCTGCCTTTCACCTGCAGGTGCCTTCAGAACACATTTCAGCTCCAAGAAACTCCCTCCCAGCTTTTTTTTTTCTTTTTTTTCCCCTTCTATCTGTTAAAAAATAATCCTCCTTTTTACTCCCAGCCCTGTTCTCCCCTGCTACCCGAGCGGTCTAGCAAGGTTTGACGGCTTAATATCCATTCCTGATTTATTTTTGAAAGATCCCTGTCACATCCAGCAGCTGGATAGAGTTACTCTGCAGCAGACATGAGCTACTCTGCTCATTCCCCTGCAGGAATTGCCCAGCTGGTCTCGGGCAGAGGTGTCTGACAGCAGCCCTGGGATCCCTCTGCTCAGATCTCCCTCCTGATGGGATGGGGAGGGGCAGGAGGAGGGACAGGGGAGGTGTCACCAGACAGACAGCAAAGGAAGGACACTCGCAGAGTCAGAGTCAGCGCAAAAAAGAAGGAAGTTTATTCTGGGGTTCTGACTTATATAGCTTTTGGAGTTGTTTGATCAGCGACTGGGCCATGAGGTTAACACCTCTCTGACCACACTGGTCAAACTAGAGGTCTGTCAAGTTGTCCTTCCCCCTGCAAAGGAATGTATTATTTACCAAACATCACTCTTGGTTTATTTTACAGTCGTGGGAGAGCTCCAGTAGTAATGCAGGACATCAGAAGGCAGAAAAAATCAGGGTGACAGGGAGGGAGGACAGAACTCAGCGAGGCTGAGGGAGCTGGGGTTGTTTATCCTGGAGAAAAGGAGACTCAGGGGTGACCTTATCACTCTCTGCAACTCCCTGAAAGGTGCCTGTGCTCAGGTGGGGTCAGTCATTTCTCCAGGCAGCACTGAGAGAAGGAGAGGACACAGCCTCAAGCTGCACCGAGGGAAATTTAGGTTGGATATCTGGAAAATGTTTTTTATTGAAAGGGTAATAAAGTATTGGGATGGTCTGCCCAGGGAGGTGGTGGAGTCACCACCCCTGGGTGTGGTTGACAAAGACTGGGTGTGGCACTGGGGCCATGGTTTAGTTGAAGTGTTTGGGTTGGGTTGGACTTGATGATCCTGGAGGTCTCTTCCAACCTAAACATTCTGTGCTTGTGTGAACTGACAGGAGAGGACACAGTGTTAATCTGCACCGAGGGAAATTTAGGATGGATATCAGGATAAAGTTTTTTACAGAAAGGGTGATAAAGTATTGGAATGGTCTGCCCGGGGAGGTGGTGGAGTCACCATCCCTGGATGTGTTTAAAACAGACTGGATGTGGCACTGGCGCCAGGGTTTAGTTGAGGTGTTGGGGCTGGGTTGCAAGAAGACAAAAAACGAACCACACTCGCCCATCAGGATGTGAAATGAAAAGGAAAAGAGAAGTTTATTTGGGGGATTTTAACTTCTATAGTTTTTGGGGTTTAGCCAAAAATTGGGGGACAAAAGTAACACCCCTCTGACCCCAGTGGTCAACTCAGAAGTTTATTAATTTGTCCTTCCCCCTGGAAAGGAATGTGTTATTTACAAAATATCAGTCTTTGTTTTTGCCACAAGCCTGAGAAACTCTAGTGAAAATGAAAAACAATCAGAAGGCTGAAAAATCAGAGCAACAGGGCTGGGTTGGACTCTATGATCTTGAAGATCTCTTCCAACCTGGTAATTCTGATTCTGATCCTGATTCTGAATCAGCTCTGAGAGAGGCCGGAGGTGATGGTGTCAGGAAAATTCATCCACAAACACCAGAGGTTTGTGTCCAAAAAGGAATCAGAGGAGTCCTGGAACTTTATTGGAATAAAGGGAGAGGCCATGGAGTGGGAGGATGAGAGCTCCCATTAACACCCACCCCTGCAGTGCCCAAACACTTTTAAAGGGTTGAAAAATAGTTGAAAAATGTTGAAAAAAGCTTGAAAAAAAGATTGAAAATGTTGAAAAAAAGTTGAAAAAAGTTTGAAAAAAAAAGTTGAAAAATGGTTGAAGGAAGGTTGAAAAAAGATTGGAAAACCTTAAAAAAAGGTTGAAAAATGGTTGAAAAATTTTGAAAAAAAGGTTGAAAAAAGGCTGAAAAAATGTTGAAAAAAGACTGAAAAAAGGTTGAAACAATGAAGAATGTCAGTGTGTTCACCTTTTTTCAGTAAATGCAGCCTTGCCATGGATATTTTCTGACACCCCCGAGGGCTGGAGGTGGAGTCACGTCCCAGGTCCAAGCTCAGATCTCTCTGTGAGATTTTTCCTCCCGAAGTCTGAGCAGCCCAGAGCCGAGTCCAGCTGGGCCCGGGCTCCCCGTGGAGGGCTCAGCTTCCCAAAAAAACCCCCACAGATGGCTCCAGGTGGAGAAACAGCCCCAGGGGCATCACTCACCCTCCCCAAGGTCACAAAGTTTTCACAGCCTGACACCTGAGCAGCCAATTAGAGACAAAAATCTGAATTTTCCAACTTTACTGTACCCTCAGCTCCTCCACATCCTTCCCTTCCTCCGTGGAAATATTTGTTTATCCCCGTGATTTCCTTGGAAATCCAGCAGTAAATAAATCAATCTCTCTGGTCCCTGCTGCAGCCCATCACTCCCAGGTCAATATTTGCTCTCTGAGCCCCGACCCTGGCAGGAGGTTGGGAGATAAATTCTCTGCTCAGCTCTGCAAACACCGAGGGTTTATTGGTGCCCCTGCAAATAAATCAGGTGTGGAGTCTGTGGCTGGGGGACACTCAAAGGAGCAATTTTTGGGATTGATTTGATGACACAGCACATTGGGATTGCTCTGAGGTCTCCCACCCCTCCTAAAGAACAATTTGCCAACAATTTTTGTCATCCTGGGGCTGTGCAGAGGGAAGGGGACGTGCCCAGCTGGAAATTCAGAGGGTTTTTTAGGGTTTTAATTAATTTCTTTGTGCTGTGGAATGGTGATGGTGAGGCTGGGCAGGGGGAACATTCACCTTGCAGGTGGATTCAGAAAATATCCACGGCAAGAAGGTGGACACACAGAGATTCTTCCTTTTTTCAACCTTTTTTCAACCATTTTTTCAACCTTTTTTCAACCTTTATTTCACCCTTCTGCAGGGTTTTGTTCTAAATGAGCTTTTAGGCAGCACCGAGCTCATCCTCGCTCTGATAATTAG
This sequence comes from Argya squamiceps, assembly GCA_037834095.1. NCBI lineage: Eukaryota > Metazoa > Chordata > Aves > Passeriformes > Leiothrichidae > Argya > Argya squamiceps. Next base: position 2,963,317 of record JBBMKD010000074.1, on the reverse strand, counting down.
CGGGGATTTGGTGAGGGAGGAGCAGGAATTGTGTGATCACCCAGAGAGGAGCTGGTCAGGGCTAAGTAGAAATCTTTAAGCGGGTTAAAAAAACCTCAAATGGTGGAAACTTTGCTACTTATCTCAGTAAAAGGGAAGGGAAAATTGATTTGGAAACGGGCGAGCCACTGTGTTGTTATTGTTGTGAGGGAAAAAATTGGTTGTAATTTTACCATGAAGTCAAATTTTACCCTGTGAGTTTTCAATTTGCCTTCACAGAAGGCTGAGGAGAAATGAATGTGTTCCAGAGATAAGGTTTTTCTTCTAAGAAAAATCACTTTAATTGGAAAGCAGTGAATGAAAACAGGTCGTGATCACCTCATTCTTGTCTTGCTTTTATTTTATTTTTTCCCTCCCTACTGGACTCCTTCACACTTCCCAGCTCCACTTTTCTTTTGTTGCCACTCCAATTTCTCACTGCTCCGACGGGCAAAGGAACATTTTGGTCAGGCTGGGCTAAGGAATGAGGCAGATGTGAGTGCTGAGGGCTCTGATTGCACCCCCTGCAGTTCTGTGCTTAAAAAACCCCAACAAACAACAAACCCCATGCTGAACAAAGCGAGGAAATTCACATTCCTGGCTTTTCCAGAAGTTTCTAGACAGATTAAACCCATTTTCTTTTCTAACTTATGATGGAACTGTTCACATTTCCTCTGTTCCTGCTGCCTCCCCGAGCTTTGTTCAGAGATTTATTCTTATTTTTGTTATTCTGGAGGGGATTCGGGGCAGCATCCTGTGGGGCTGAAGGGTTTTGAGGATGTGGGAATGTCTGAGGGGAGAATTTGGGTTCCCTGGCCTCGGCTGCTCCTCCAGCCCCGGGACAGAGTGATGGGGAGGCGACGGCAGCAGCTCCCCACGGCTGCTTTGGGGTTGGCATTTGGGGTTGGCATTTGGGGTTTTCCATTTGGGGTTTGCATTTGGGGTTGGCATTTGGGGTCGGCAGTTTGGGGTTTGCATTTGGGGTTTGCCTTTTGGGGTTTGGAATTTGGGGTTGGTAACTTGGGGATTTTCCATTTGGGGTTTGCCATTTGGGGTTAGCAGTTTGGGGTTTGGAGTTTGGGATTTTCCATTTGGGGTTTCCATTTGGGGTTGGCAGTTTGGGGTTGGTAATTTGGAGGTTTTCCATTTCAGGTTGGCAGTTTGGGGTTGGGAATATGGGTTTTCCATTTGGGGTTGGCAGTTTCAGGTTTTCCATTTGAGGTTGGGAGTTTGGGGTTTCTGTTGGGGGTTGTCAGTTTGGCATTGGCAAATTGGGGGTTTCCATTTGGGGTTTGCCTTTTGGGGTTGGCATTTGGGGTTGGCAGTTTGAGGTTGGCAATTTGGGGTTTTCCATTCGGGGTTGGCAGTGACCCCCTCCCCATCCCTGATGGATTTCTGCTCCTGGCAGCACCCAGCTGGGGGAGTTAATAGGTGGGAAAAGTCCGTGGAATTCATCAAAGGCGCTGAAGACAGATTTCCTTCTGTTTATCAGAAAAAAAAATTCAAAAAGTGACTTTTGGAACACCAACCCACCAGGTGCAAATTACAACATCTGGTGCATTGCTGGGCAGGAGCCAGGAAGGATCAAAGGAGGAGCTGTGATGGAAAAAGTAAAGTTATTTATTAAATATACTTATTATTATGTTTATTAAATAAATTTCTTATTGGTTCTATGTTTATTAAATATATTACTCTATGTATTTATTATTATTTTGTATTGATTACATATATTTATTAAATATACTTATCTTTGTTTTTATTTATTAAATATATTTATTAAACACACTTATTCTTGGTTTATATTTATTAAATATATTTATTAAATATACTTCTCTTTGGTTTTATTTATTAAATATATTTAATAAATATACTTCTTTTTGGTTTATATTTATTAAATATATTTATTAAATGTATTTTTTATTGTTTGCCCAGTCCTGAGGTGCAGCAGGCACATGATTATAAACAAAATATCCCCCAGCTCTTGGCTGTTTATTGCATCCCAAACGCTCCTGAGGGTGAATCCCCAGCAGCCCACGAAGTTCAGCTGAATCACTGCAGCTCCTTTCCCCAGTGATGATTCATCTGGCCGGGCTGGGAGGAGATAAATCCAATAGAAATCCCCATTTCCCGAGAAAAGAGCCGAGTTTAAACCTTTGCAATAACTTCCCCCCCTTCAGTGGTGAGGTGATGAGTGTTCCCCGTGCTCTGAATAATCTGCTCAGTGCCCCCGGCCCCGCGCTGTTTGTCTCACATCTGGAGCACCCCTGGAAATGCAAATGAGTGAAATGCATTTCTGCTCCGCTCGGTTGTCTGAATATTCTTTATTTACACCAGCCTCGAAGGATTTTTGAGGGGTTCCTGTTGATTCAAGCATTAAACCTCCCCCTTGTTATTCAAAAACATCGTCTGGGATCAGGTTTGCAGCTGCTGTAAATCCACCTCCAATTCCAAGGGCCTGCACAAAGAGTTATGGACAATTTCTGGCCTATTTTTAAACCTCAGAGAGGGCTGCACCAGCACATAAAGATCCATAATGTGCCCAGGGCTTTGTGTTTTTAACTCCAGCTGCCTGAATTTTTTAGTCAGAACTTTGCCAGCAAGTAGAGGCGTTTTCATTTACATGCAAAACTCCTGCAGGAAGAAAAAAAAAAAGGGAAAAAAGGAGCTTTTAGCAATTAACCCAAAAGAATAATAAACATTGGTGTTCACCTCTTGCATCCTAACAACCCAACAGCCAGGTTCTTAGGTTAGGGATCATTTTGTTGTGGAGATTAAATGGGGTTTTGACAGAATTTTGCCAGCTAAAGGAGAAAAGGAACTTTCGGGGTGAAGTTGGGGGGGGTTAAAAATCTCACAGCTCTGCCGCAGAACACCCTGAGCTCTGCAGGACCATCAGGTTCATCTGTTGCATTATTTAGGAAGATTTTAAAACCAAGCAAACCCCAAATCTCCAGTGGGTTGGGATGGTGGCCATGGGCTGGGTTTGATGAGCAAAATCTTTGGGTTTGCTGAGCAAAATCTTTGGGTTTGCTGATGTGGGTAAAGAGAGGAGAACCTCAGGTCCTCCTTGAACTGGGAGCACTGGGAGTTCTGGGGGCTTTTCCCTAAAAGTGAAAACCTCATTTTCACTCCCCAATTCTGGGGGAAAGTAAATTCCTTGGGAATTCAGAGGGAATGGAGCTGAGAGTTGTCCTGGTCCCCCACTGGGAATTCTGGAGGCTTTTCCCTAAAAGTGAAAACCTCATTTCCATCACCGCTTCTGGGGGAAAGGTGAATTCCCTGGGAATTTGAAGGGAATGGAGCTGGGGTTGTCCTGCCAGGAGCAGGTGACAGACAGACCCTGAGCTGCCCCGCCCAGGACTCCTCAGGATCCTCTGGAATTCGCTCTCATTAAGTCAGACCTTGCCAGGAGCTCTCTGCCGCTCGCTTCTGGAGCACCAAATGTTTCTGCACAGCCAGAGAGCCCATTAAATATTTAAACCCCGTCCTTTCCTCAAAAGCAGAACACAAAGATGATTTTCCGTGGAATTTAACATTAAACTCCGGCAATTTGTACAGCTGTGCATATAAATAGCTCGCACATCATCTCCGGAGGCAAAGGTCACTCTGCCTCATCCATTTCAATGCTGGAGTTTCATAGCAACAACCTCCCCTCTCCTCTCTCCCTGTTATTTATCCACAGGGACTTCAAAACTGGGAGAAAGCTCTGTTGGTTTTGGATAGATGAGTGAATGGGAGCTGATTGTAATATTTTCCCTTGATCGCTGGGTTTTTTCCCCCCATTCCCGGAGCTCTGTGGATGAGCAGAGCCCCTGAGCCGTGGGGACTGGGTGGCACAAAGCTTTTCTGAGGGAAGAAATCCGAACAGACAAGTGCCTGATTCCTCCTTAATGCAATTTGTTCCACGGCTGATCTTCAGCCCCTGCTTCATTACCTTAGACAAACTCAGACCTGGCTCCCGAGGAGAGGAGAAAAAAAAAACCCTTCTTATTTGCAATTAGAATCCCCCAATTACACAGCACATCTTGAGCTGCAGCTGATGGGAGTTGACTTTTTAAATGCCAGAGCCGTTATTTCCTCAAACAATCAATGTTTGGGAGTGAATGTCACGGAAGGATTGGGCAAACAAAGCACTGCCTGAGCTCCAAAATACCTTTAATTTCTCTGCAGATCACCCAGGCAGGACCTCATTTGGTGAAAAACAGGGATGGGGGGCTTGGTTTGGGTGGATTGAGGAGGTTTGGCCCGTTTTTAGGAGCAGGGGTTGATATAGGGAATCCCAAAACCCCAGAGTGGAAGGATCCCTAAAGATGATTTCAGTTCAGGAATTTCAGTTCCTCCCTCACTGCTGCACCCCTGGGATGGCCCAAACCCCATAAATGCTGAATTTTTAGGGAATTTTTAGGGACTAATCCCTGGTGTCTCCTCCATTTTCACCCACCATCTTTGTGTGGATTTCTGTTCTCCCCACAGGAATTGTGCATTGCACGTTTCTCTCCCACATTGTTTAATCCCACTCACATTTTCCATCTCTGCCCCTTTCAATCCCGTGCATTTGATGTCCTTAATTTATCATTTGGGTGGAAGGATGTTAATTGCCTGGCTGGTAATTCCAGGGCCTCCTGCTGAGGGTGAATCAGAGGGAATTGGTTGTTTTTGCCTCCTCTCTGAGGAGTTAATTGAGAAGTTATTCAATTATAGGGAAATATCCTTTTATTGCTAATAAGATATTCTGATACAAACAACATCCCCCACTCTGAAATGAAATTATGAGGAATTTGAAGATGCTTGGCAAAAAGGCTTCAAAAATGAACCTTAAGCTGCAAACACTGGAATCAATGCCAGCTTCAGAGGAGTGAAAGGAGATCGATAAAATTCTTATCAGGGTTCCTTTACTATTTATTTACTCTCACTTGTGATTGTTTGGACATTGGTAAGAACTGGTGCAGATGGATCAGGCTAAAAAGCCGTTCTTAATGCAGATTATCAAGCAGGATATCTAACCCCCAGTTAATAGTGCTCTCTATTATCTAATTTGCCAAGATTAGATTTCTTTTTATGCTCCGCTTCACAGGCTCGTCTCCACTCTGCCATTGGCTCCTCAAGTCGGGGAAGAGCATCTCCAGTAAATAAATATCAATTCTCTCCTTATTAATTTGCAAAGCAGCAGCACCTGGAAGCCCAAAGGGAGGCAGGGCTCTGAGGGGGACATGCAGCTTGCCTGGAATGAAGGACAAACCTTCCTTTGCTTCCCCTAAAACCTTCCTTTGCTTCCCCTAAAACCTTCATTTGCTTCCCCTACACCCGGCCTGCGGATCTTTCTGGAATGAAAATGAGGAGTTGCCAGGGCTCACCAGAAGGTTCTGGCTGATTCTGGCTCCTTGGGAGTTGTTCAGGTGGTGAGAGGGAGGAAATGAGCATCATCCCACAGCCCACCACGCACCCCTTCCTCCAGTGTCCCCAGAAAATGCCTCCAGTGCCCCAAAAAAATGCCCCCAGTGTCCCCAGAAAATGCCCCCGGTGTCCCCAGAAAATGCCCCCGGTGTCCCCAAAAAATGCCCCCGGTGTCCCCAGAAAATGCCTCCAGGAGTCTTCCCACTGGAACAGATGAATTTCCAGTGTTTAAAGGCAGAGAATGAATGAATTTCCCATCTTTTAAAGGCAAAGAATGAATGAATTTCCCATCTTTTTCCTCTTTCCCCAGAGGAATCTGGGCTGTGTTATCCGAGGAGTGGCACAGCCCGGGGGTTGGGTGGATTTTTCCTTTTGTTTAGGAAAAAACCAGATATTCTTATTTAAACCAGGGGAAAAGGACAAACCAGGAGGGTGATTTAAGCAGATACTGATTTTTACCCTCCCTCCACCCCAGCCCTGCCAGCTGTGAGTGGGAGCTCTGTGGGGAGCATTTCCAGGAGATTGAGCAGCAACAGTTTGGTTTCCTGGAGCAATCAAATGGAAGTTCTGAATGACCTGACGTAAAAAAACCCACAAAAAATGAACCCAAAACCCCCAACAAACAACAGCAGCAAACACGGGACTTGGAAGCTGCATCTCAGGTTCCAGATTTCAAGTGAGGAGCAAACCCAGAGTCCCTGGAGGGTTTTTATTTTTATTTTTTATTTTATTCTGCTGCCCTGGCTCTTTACACTCAGCCAGAGCCCGGCCTTGTTTACCCTGCAGAGTTCAGCAGCATAATTGAAATTAATATTGCCCTTAAAGAGGAGCTTGTTTCTCTCTGCAGTTCTTAGTTAGCATAAAATGTCATTTTTCAGCTGCGTTGGTGTGGGGATGAAGCTCTTTTACACTCAATTATAAAACCAGGGCTGTGATCCCGGGGAGGACTGCTAACAGCTCCTGTCGGGGCTGAGGAGCACTCAGGCAAAAAGTGTTTTGTAATAAGGTCAGAAAGGCTGGAAATTCCCGGGATCTCAGCCCCAGGAGCAGCTCACAGCGGGGCCGGGAGGGTTTCACTTCATTAAATGTGAGAAGTCACAACTTGCAGTAAATTATCATTAAACAAAGAGCAGCAGGAGCTGCCCGGGGTGGGCAGAGCTGCTCCAGCCCTGGGCAATCCTGGAGCCCATTCTGGGGCTGGAATTCAGCTCCTGTCAATGCCCCCCAAGGGAAAAATCTCCTTTAATTTATTTAAAATTGATCATCGCCGTGGCCTTGAGCAGGGCAAACTCCCCATCCTTTGTGATCCTCGTTCCTGGGGTTGTTTTGGCTGTGGTGGGAGGAACAAGAGTAGAATTCCCAGGGTTTTTTTAGCCAGAAGCAACTAAAAATCTACAGGACTTCCTGCAATAGATCTGTACATTAATATATTTATAATATATATGGTCAATAAGGGCCATTTGCTTAAGGGTTGGACTCGATGATCCTTGTGGGTCCATTCTAACTCAGAATATTCTGTGGATATTTACCTCACAGAAAGTATCTGGGCTCAAATATCTCCTACAGAAAGTACTTGGGCTCAGATTAACCCAAGTAGTAAAGGCACAGTGTGCCAAGGATTAAACATCTCAACAAAAAAGGAGGCAAGTTCTATTTCTTGATCAGATTTTATCTAACTTAACACTGCTCAGTCCTTCCTGCTCCTGGTGGCTTATTCAGCTGCTCCGAGAGCCTTATCAAGCCATCCCTTAACTGCTTTGTGAGGAGCCAAATCTCCTCTTTGATGAGCTGAAACTTTAGAGAAAACGGGAACAGCAGATTTGGGGAATGGCTCCCATCCCTTAATTGTCGCGGCTTTAATAATCAGAGCAATTCTGATCAGTTATTTTGGATTTTGTTTGAAATTGGGAACGGCTCTGAGCCAGCCAAGCCTGGATTTTGGCTCATAAATCACGGGTGCTTGGGAGAGAGGGAGCAGAGGGAGCAGGTAATGGGATTGCTCAGGTTTTGCTGACTTCAATAATAAAAGCTGCCACCCCAAAGGAAGGAGAAGCATTCCAGTGTGCAAAGGGAATAAAAAATATGAACTCATCCTGGCTAATGGCTCTGAGAAGTAATAGAAAGATATGCATAGATTATTTTGAGTCTTAAAGAAAAGAGGGATGCATCCAATTTGCATTAAATGTTCCTGGTAATCTTAGGGGGGAGAGATTTCCGTGGAAACACAGGGATCATTACAGGAGGGGAGTGGAGGTTTTGTCCTTGGGTAAAGTTTCGTTTGGATCCCATTAAACCTCGGCTTTGCTGGGCTTGGCTGATGATCCAAACGCCCAGAGCAGCTTTTTGTGTGGAGCTCTGCCCCGGGAAAGGGGAATGGAAGGTGTGAGCAGCTCCCGGAGCAGATTCCAGGGGGATGGCAGAACACGGAGCCACCTCCTCCCTTTTCAAACCCTCCTCTCTCAGTTCGGCCCTGCAGAGGGGCAGGAAGAGGGCAGGATGCCCATGGCTGTCCCAAAAACCCTCTGGGGAAGGTAAAGATGGGATTAAAGCCCTGGGACCTGAGATTAGAACTGAGATTTTACCCAGTTCCTGAATCCCCTCTGATTTTCTGGGACAGAGCTATTCCAGTGTGGAATTAGAGATCCTGAAGGGCAGCCCCAGCCTGTGCAGGGTGTGCACCCCATCCTTCCCAAAAACCCAAACCCAGCCCGTGCAGGGTGTGCATCCCATCCTTCCCAAAATCCAAACCCAGCCTGTGCTGGGTGTGCACCCCATCCTTCCCAGAAATTCAAATCCAGCCTGTGCTGGGTGTTCATCCCATCCTTCCCAAAATCCAAACCCAGCCTGTGCTGGGTGTGCACCCCATCCTTCCCAAAATCCAAACCCAGCCTGTGCTGGGTGTGCACCCCATCCTTCCCAAAAACTCAAACCCAGCCCGTGCAGGGTGTGCATCCCATCCTTCCCAAAAACCC
>JBBMKD010000074.1:2942250-2954433 GCA_037834095.1 Argya squamiceps | reverse complement strand
CATCCTTCCCAAAATCCAAACCCAGCCTGTGCTGGGTGTTCATCCCATCCTTCCCAAAATCCAAACCCAGCCTGTGCTGGGTGTTCATCCCATCCTTCCCAAAATCCAAACCCAGCCTGTGCAGGGTGTTCATCCCATCCTTCCCAAAATCCAAACCCAGCCTGTGCTGGGTGTGCACCCCATCCTTCCCAAAGATCCAGCCCTGTATTCCCATCCTTCCCCAAAATCCCCTCCTGACCCCTTTTCCATCTCCTGTCACTCCTGTCTCCCCCCACCCCACAGCCTCCCTGAGCTGGATGTTCATTTGCTAATTACCCTTTCCTTGCCTTGTCATGTCGGTATTATTGTTATTATTATTGTTATTATTATTATTGTTATTATCTGTATTATTATTATTACTATTATTGGTATGATTATTGGTATTATTATTATTGGTGTGATTATTGGTATTGTTATTATTATCATTATCATTACTATTACTTTTGCAATCATTTACCAGAGAAGTTCCCTCCCTCCTCCTCCTCCTTGCCCAAACACAAACACATTTTTATCAACACGGCCGACATGATTGCACTTGTGCTGTTATGTTTTATTTATTTCCATATAGGTTTGATTCTGTTGCAGTTTCTCATTTCTGCCTGATGCATTATTCATGATTTATACAATATTGGAGCTCATGTAGGACACCCTCAGTTTATTGGCTCTGCTCTCCTTCTCTGGGTGTATAAAAATAAAACATGGCAAGCCCTTTTCTCCCTCCACGTTCTGCTGCTTGCAGGGAAACAATAGCAATAATATCAGGTTAAAATAATTGCTAATTCCACTTTTAACACCTTGGTAGCTGAAATAGAATTGAAATGAGAGATTATTTTAGTTATTAATTTGTAGTAAATTCTCATCAATGCTTTAAGGCCAAGTTCTAAGATCCAGAAAATCGAGGAGGTTTAAGTTAGTCCAAGGCTGGTTGGTAATTTTTTTCCTCATTTGATTTGTTCGGCCCCAAATGGTCCAGATTAGCAGAGAATTTGGAGCTGCAGACACGTTTCCCTCCAATCTCCAGTTAAACCGAGCTGTCTTTGAGCTCTTCCCAGGTAAAATTATAAATCCCACCACAGCTGAAGGGGCAGGGAGCCCAGAGAAGGGGCTGGTGATGGGTTTGATTGGTTTTCTCAGGGTTGTGGGTGACTCTGGACCCGGCTGCCACCCCAAATCTCATTCCAGAGCTCTGACAAGGGCAGGACTGGGAGGAGAGTGTTGGATGCTGATTTACCAGAGTAGATGGGGCAGGAGCCTGAAATCCTGGCCCAAAGTGCCCTGTATTTATTTCATTTCCTCTATTTATTTCCTGTATTTTTCCCTGTATTTTATTTCCTGTATTCATTTCCTGTATTTAATGCAGAACTGTGGAATTTGTGACGCTGCTTGCAGGGACTGCAGTCAAATCCTGAACATCCATTTAACCTTCCCAAATGTAGTGCCCAGCCCGGTGCTGGGGTTGTTTTTGGGGAGCTGAAATGCTGCTGGAGCCCTGCAGTGCCCTCCTCTCAAATATCAACCCCCCCTGAGCCCCCCAGGTGCCCCCCACCCCTGCAGGGCTCTGCCCTCACCTGTGCCAAGGTGAGAAGGTTTCCCTCACCCAGCCAGGACAAAACTTTATGGCGTTACTGACGGGAGCACATCCCGGCCAGACCTTGGTGTTATTGATTTAATGACTCCTCTCCTCTCCTCCCTCCCCTCCCTGTCCTGCTCTGTCGCTAATTCCCGTTTTATTGGAGCTTTTTATGGCATTAGCACAAACTTCTCCGGATGAGCACGACCCCATAAATCAGCTGCTGGCCGTCCCCGGGCTGAATGGCAATGCAATAAATCCGGGGAAATTTGGGGAAGTTACACTCAGATCCGTTTGCCCTCCATCTCCTGAGTCAACCCCTCTCCTTGAACAAGTGTGGCAGCCGTGAAAAGAGAGATATAAATGTCACCAGAGTCCTGAGAGCTGAGAGTGCCTGGTGATGGAGCTCAGAAGGGAAGGAATTCAGCTGGAGGGGGGGAAAGCAGCCCCATCCCGGGGAGGATTCCTGATGTTTATCCTGATTTAGGAGATTTTCCCCATCCTGTCACGGGCAGGGAGCTGGTGGCGGGGACAAGGTGGCACAAGCAGCCCCATCCCGGGGAGGATTCCTGACGTTTATCCTGATTTAGGAGATTTTCCCCACCCTGTCACGGGCAGGGAGCTGCTGGCGCTGCAGGTGTGGGAACACTGACTCGCAGCATCACCTGTAAACCAGGTGTGGCTGCTGTAAATCTGCTCTGTGTGGATCTGGAGATGAGCAAACCCTTCCTCCAGCAGCGAGGGCTGGCTCGGATCTGCCTGGATCAGCAGCTCCAGATGCAAATTCCAGATGCAAATTCCCGGATAAAGAGTCGAGCGCGATTTCCATGGCGATGGCTGAGGAGGGGACGGAGCTTCCTGAGCTTCCTCCGGCCTCCCGCAGCATCCCCGGGAAGCTCCCCGGGTTGGGAACGGGCTCTCTGAAATATTCATGTGGTGAATAATGAATGGCCGGGCTCGGCAATGAGCTCCTGCTACAATTCCCAGTTTAAACCCCGGTTCAGGCACATCCCAGTGATTATTTGGCCATTAGTTTTAGTAAACATAAGAATGTGAAGAGAAAAAGAAAGGAGATCTGTAATTTCTCCATTATTTAGCTTTGTTTTAAATGAAACCCTTGGAAAGATGTATATCATTTCAATTTTAGTTCCGGAGGCTTTTATGTAAATTAATTGCATTAGAGAATTGGCAGGAACATTTATTCAATTTCCAACAGCCGTGATTATGAGCTTTACATTAATATAACAACAATTTAACAGTGGCTGATAGATGGGCCACAACCATGTAATTATCAAAAGTGAGCCACTTTCTTGATCTCTAATTAGTTCTATAAGCAAATACAGTTTTTGCTGGAACTAATTGCTGGCTTGCATTTGGAGCGAGGTGAGTGTGGGGTTCAGGTGCTCAGCTGAGGATTTCTCTGGTTTCTGATCCATTGGGGTGATTCCATTAGAGTGGGATTGCTCTTCTTGCTGCTGAGCAGAAGCAGGGCTTGTGCACCCCGGTTCAGTGCTTCACGTGCTGAAAACACAGAAAAAGGCCACTGAGGGATGGTGAGGAATTCCTTGGTGTGGGATCCACCTCCAGAGACATCCAGGGTCCTTCCCACCAGCAGGATCCCTTCCAGTCTCAATTCCTCCTCAGGAAAAGGATCTGGGACTGGAAACGGCTCTGCAGGATGGTGCAGGGCTGTGTGGAATTAATTTTCCCCCGTGAATAATGTGAATAATGAGCTGCAGGGACCCAGCCCAGTCCTGCCCTCGCTGAACTCCAGGGATGACCCCCAGTGCCTCGTTGAAAGTCTGTTTACTTTTGTCCCCGCATTGTAAATTGCGTTTTGCAGCTTTTGTTGCCTCTCTCCTCTTCAGAAATCCTTCTCCTCATTAGAGCAAACCGAATTACCGAGTGCCGGCGCTTTGTTCCGATTGAATCTGAGCAATTGGCGCGGCGCTAATTGCTCGAGGGCAACTTCCACGATCTATCAAGATCACACCCAGGCAGCACTAATGCATTTAACGGGGACTTTATTGGATTTATTAAGCCTTTGGCCCGGCGCAGCTTCTCACAAACGCATTTTGTGAATATGACAGGCCCTGGCCAGTGAATTCCTGCCTCGTTACCGGGGCTCTGGGTGGAACTCAGGGCTCCTGTCAGGGCCATTATCCCCTGCAACCAAAGCAGGGCTGGCATTTCCTGCAGCTCTGCACAGGGCTCGGGCTCCAGACACACTCTGGGCTTGTGATTCCTCTGGAACCTGAGATTTCCCATCCCTTGATGCAAGGTGGGCCCGGTCTGGCAGGAAAATTTCTGTAATTTCTCCTGGAACCTGAGATTTTCCATCCCTTGATGCAAGGTGGGCTGGTGTGGCAAGGAAAATTTCTGTAATTCCTCCTGGAACCTGAGATTTTTCCATCCCTTGAGGCCAGCTGGGATCTGATGTGACAGGAAAGGTGTTTCTGTAATTCCTGGTGAAATCTGAGTTTTTCCATCCCTTCGGGTCTGGTGTGACAGGAAATGTTTCTGTACTTCCTCCTGGAACCCGAGTTTTTCCATCCCTTGGGGGCTGGTGTGACAGGAAAGGTATTTCTGTAATACCAGTAAAGTCCAGCCTGGTGGGGTTCAGCTGACCAGTGCAGCCAAGGAATGGGAATTAATGCTGGGCCCAGCTTCACTGGACAGGGAAATCTGGAGTTATTTCACAATTGGGCTATAATGGACCATAATAATCAGACATAATTATGAACTTTGCATTATTATAAAAATGAGCCTGGCTGAAGCAAACTTTGCTCTGCATTTTAAAGGATTTGCCTTTTTTTATTTTAAAGTGCTTGTCCTTTTCCCTGGAGTGAATGCAATTTATAGCTCTCCTTGACCTTTAGATAACAGTGAATGCTGTTATTTTTTGCTCTATTAATCCTCTTATCTTCCTGCCTGTGAACTATTGTTCACCCCAGATTGGCCACTGCTACAAATTGTGCCCTGAAATCCAAATACACACAGGAAAAAAAAAATAAAAAGGAGAGAACAGAGCAAATGATGGCAGGAAGGAGCTCAGTAATTTCCATTGTGATCACTGGGGCAGGTTCAGTTTGTGAACTGAATCCCAGGGAGGAGCAGAACCCTCCTGCAGCTCTGGTTTGTGCCTGAGCTGTTTTGGTTACTAAAGGAGAGGACTGTGACGTTGTGGAATTTAGGAGTTGAGGACAGCAGGTTTTGCTTGCAGCAAAGAGAAATATTCTGTATTTTCCACATCTTTATGGATTTTTATTTCCCTTTTCCACGCATGCAAAGTTTACCTTTCCCAGGTAAACTCCCGTGGCTGTGATCCCCACTCCTCTCAGAGTTCAGGGACTGGGAAGGAGCAGGGATATTGCCAGTTCTGCTAGCAGGGGTTCTGCCAGCCCCAGGTGAGGAAGGGAGAGGAGCAGATGGAGGAATTTAAAATTCTGTGCAGCACGAAGACCTTGAAATAACCAAAGGGGGAAAAAATAAAAAAATCAAAATGCAAACTGACTCCTCCAATGCATCTTCAGGCAGGGAAAATAGGATGCAATTAAGTTTTCTTCCACCAAGGCTCCAGTTCCTCTAATGATAAGCTTTAAACGAGCAGCTTAATGAAATGTCACAAGGACGGGGCTGGAACAATCCCCACGTCCTGGCAGCTGAGCAGAGCTGCACCTGACGGAGGAGGAATTACAGGGGGGGATGAAAAGGGAGTTTTGCTGCCCTGTCCCTGCTGTAAATCCAGTGAAACCTCTGGGGTGGTACCACAGAGGGATTTGGCTCTGGAGTTTCAAACAGGAACAGCCCCCAAAAGTGAGGATTGGAGTGGAAGGTAGCCAAAGGCTCCTCAGATAAATGGGATTTTTTTCCATTAGATTATTGGTAATTCCCTTTAACTCTGCCCATGGTGTTTGCCAGTCTTTAGGGTGATGGGGCTGGGAACTGGATCCCCTCAATCCCCCCTGGATCCCCTAAATCCCTGCCTGGATCCCTCAATCCTTCCCTGGATCCCTCAATCCCCCCTGGATCCCCTAAATCCCTGCCTGGATCCCTCAATCCTTCCCTGGATCCCTCAATCCTTCCCTGGATCCCTCAATTTCCCCCTGGATCCCCTAAATCCTCCCCTGGATCCCCTCAATAATTCACTGGATCCCCTCAATCCCCCCTGGATCCCCTCAATAATTCACTGGATCCCCTCAATCCCTCCCCGGTCTCTCTGAACTGGGGTTCTGATGGATTTGGGTGTTTGGGAAAGAGATTTTTTGAGTGGACATTTGGTCCAGGTGAGATTTTGGGAAAGAGATTTTTTGAGTGGAGGTTTGGCCCAGGTGAGATTTTCTGCTCCCTCCCCTCCTCCACAGGCCCTGCCAGTCCCAAATTGGGATAAAAACAGGTAAAAAAGCAAATCCAGCAGGCAGTAAACTGTCCTGGAACACATCAGCAGCTTCGTGTCTTCGCCCTACCTTGGAATAAAATTCTCCCCCGGGGCAGGAGAGAGGAACTCTGAATTCATTTCTCCTGACGAGCACATCAACCTGCTCTGCACAAAAAAAAGAAAAAAATAAAAAGAAAAAAATAAAAAACCTATATTTAGAATGCATAATGCAAGCATATCATCTTCTAAACAAGAAAGTAGGACACGTCCTCAGCCAGGATGAAAAGAAAACGAGGAAGGGGAAAAAAGAAATAAAACAAAGCCGAGTCTGCATTAGGAAGGGGGAGATGGCTCCCACATAAACGCGGTGTCAAAGCGGCAGCTCGTTCTCTAATAACAGTCATGTAAATACAAACACAAACATCCCCGCGCACGCTCCCGTAAACACGGCGACACGGAACAAAAAGGTGACAAAAAACAAGCCATGAATATTTCCCGAGTGTTTCTGCGCCCCGCACGGAGTGAGGGAAGGGCTGGCTGGGGCTGGGTGCTGACTCGGAGCTTTCCCAAATTCCCGGGGCTCGTTGGGCTCCTCTCAAGTGTCAAATGTAAAAAAAGAGGGTTGAAATACCCGAATTCTTCTCCTCAATGGGCCTTTAACAGGAGTAAAGAACATTTGTTCAGGCAGGTGCCCAAAGAGGCGATGTCCCGGCGTCAGGACGGGAAGTTTCACCCCTGGGTTGGGACTTTTAAAACCAGATCCATGAAAAAAACCATGAAAAACCATGGTCAGAGTCTTTGTGTCGTTGTGGTGTAAAACAGCGTCACAACCCCAAAGCTTCTCCCCCAGGAATCCCAAAAACCTTGGGCTGCTCCCTGCAAGTCCAGAGCTGGCCCCGAAATTCTGAGCTGCTCCAACAAACCCCAGCACAGAGCCCTGTGCTCTCCATCCTGACATCCCCCTGTGCCTCCCAAAGGAGATAATAAAATAAAATAAGATAAAATAAATAAAATATAAAATAAAAAATTAAAATAAAATAAAATAAAATAAAATAAGATAAAATAAATTTAACAACTGGCCCAGCAGAACCTCCTCAGGTGAGTGCTGCCCTTGCAATTCTCCTTTTGGCCCCTCCTCAATGGCCCTGTCAGCCCAAAGCACTCGGGGCCACAGCAATTGCTCCCCCAAGAATAAAAGAGTCTCAGAGTGACCTGAACTCCTCCAAGCCAGGTCTGCTTTTAATCAGCTTTAATATCAGAGCAGCAGCAGCATCAACCTCCCCGCTCAGGCCGCAAATGACAGGTTTATTATCCTTCCTTTTGAAACTGAGAAATTGGTTCAGACTCTGGGATGGCTTTTAGCCACCACCAAGAGGAAAAAAACCCCAAATAAACAAACAAACAAGGAGAAAAGAAACCCAGAAAGGAAAAAAAAAAGGAGAATAAGAAGGGAAGGAATAAAGGAAGTGGGTTTCTTGTGAGGTTTTTGAAGCTCTGTAGGAAATGCAGACAGACAGAGCAGTCCTGCTGCTGTCATCTCGCTTCCACCCAACTTTGGGCAACTCCAAGAGATAATTTTTGGGGGTTTTAACCCTCTCCACGCCTGGTGGGTGGATCTGCCCAGCAGCTGATCTCCCTTTGCAAAGGCAGACATAGCTCCTGTAGATCAGAGGTGCTTTATTGCATCATGCAGGCTTATATTAGATTTATTCCTAAATATTTAATGGTTATTTGGTGTTCAGGTATGGGGAATTAACAGGCCAGTGGTGAAAAAAACACCTAAAAAACACCTAAAAGCAGTGACAGTGTCCCTGAATTACCTTTAAGCCCGACATTAGTCCCAGTAAAGGCAGCAGGATTATTCCAGGGCTGATTTTCCCGGCTGATGAACTGTTCCATTGGACTGAACCCACTGGATAAACATCCACAGGGCAGCCCTGGGAAAGCACAAAGGAAAACAAGCCAGCAGCAGGAGCAGGTTCCTTCCAGCAGACTTTGGATGTTCAGGAATTCTCCCTCCTCCCCCGAGAACCATGGGCAATCAAAAACTTGGCACTTTCACAGTGTCAGGGAGGAGCAGGATTGCCCTGAGAGGGGGAAAAACCACATTTTGTAGCCAGAACAGCCCCTCCCTGGTTTTCCAGGAGGAATTTTGGCCTCCTGGCACCCCCGTGGAGGGGTGGCTGCCCACAGGAGGAGACTCAGCAGGGGGAAAACAGAGGGGAGGGAGCAGCAGCTCCTGACAAAGAGCAAATATTTATTTATTTTAATAGAAATAGATAGTAAATAAATTATAAATATATATTTGCCTGCAATAATCTGCTCTTTGATATCACATCCCTCCAGGAGCAGCTCCCAGTCCATCCTCGGGTGAGACAGGACCAAACCTGGGGGTGTTTAGGTCCAAAGCTGCAGTGAGAATTGGGGACCCCTCTGAATTTTAGGAGCAATTAAACCCAACCCCACCTTTCCCAGCCGTCCTCCCAAGGATTTATCCACACTCAGGATGGGACAGATGGAAAATCCACCAGCTGGCAGCCACCAAGGCACCAAACACAAACCACCACGAGAGGACCAGGAGATCTTTAACCACGTTGGATGTTCCCTGAGCTCAGGGCAGAAGGAAAAGCTCTGGCTGAAGTCAGATCTGAACTGAGCAAGTGATGGCAAAACCACATTTATCCACATTTTGTAGCCAGAGCAGCCCCTCCCTGGTTTTCCAGGAGGAATTTTGGCCTCCTGGCACCCCCGTGGAGGGGTGGCTGCCCACGGGAGGAGAATCAGCAGGGGGAAAAGCAGAGCAACTCCTGACAAAGAGCAAATATTTGCCTGGAGAGGCTCTGCAATAATCTGCTTTTAGACACCACGGAGGAGAACTCCAAAAGCTCAGCAATGTTTAATCACCGTGTTTGAGCACGAGCAGGGAACGTTCCCTCACAAACCTGAGAGAAGCAGAGTGAGTTTATGGACATAACCCTAATTAATTCGGGGTGTTTGGATAGGGGGGGCCCCGCTGAGCAGCAGCTGCAGCTGGGCTGTGGGAACAGCCAGCCCTGCCCAGATCTCTCTGTGAGCTCCACTCTGCAAATATTTGAGGCTCCTGCGTGGGCAGGTTGACACAGCAATGCAATCAATTAAACAAACAAGGTACCAGGGACCATTGACTGGGAGAACAGCTCCAGCCAGGCTGGGAATGAGAGCAAAAATAGGAATTTTTTAAGGGTTTTTTGGTCCAAAAGTAGGACTTTTGTTAGGGTTTTTTACCCCCAAAATAGGATTTTTTTCCTCCAAAAATAGGAATTTTTTTCCTCCAAAAATAAGAGTTTTGTTAGGGTTTTTTTTTCCCTCCAAAAATAGGAATTTTGTTAAGGTTTTTTTCTCCAAAAATAGGGGTTTTTAGGGTTTTTTCTCCAAAAATAGGAATTTTGTCAGGTTTTTTCCTCCAGAAATAGGAATTTTTTAGGTTTTTTCCCTCTGCCAAGGAACCCATGGTTGTGCTCCGCTCCAGAACAACCCGAGCTCCTGATTTATTCGTGGCCGCATAACAAACGGTGAGGAAATTCAAGTTGTGCCGGTTTGGAAATGACTCCGGCAGCGCCGGGAGGTGACCGCAGCCAGCTGGAGATGAGCGGAGCGGAGGAGATGCCAAAATTTTCTCCGTGTGTTCCTGGACCAACATCCCCAGGACTCAACGCCAAGAGCTTTTCCACTCCAAATCCCCGCCAGCACCCCCGGCTGTGCTGGCCCCAAACGCTGCCAGGATTCCATCCCCTGATGGAGCACTGATGGAGCTCAGCGCTCTGTACACTCATTTTTGGAGCAGTTTGTGCCCAGCTCTCGCCGCTGCAGAGCCCTGAGGGCTGAGCTGGGATCCAGAGCTGGGATCCAGAACATTCCTGGCCCTGCCAGGGACACAAAAGGGCTGGAGCAGCACCAGGATGGGGCACTGGGCTCTTCAGGGGGAGATGAGGAGGGAGGAGAGGTCTGGGGGCGAGGAGAAAACTCAGGGGGATCACAGGATTGTGGAATTGTGGAATTACAGAGGTAGGGAATTACAGAGGTACAGAATGACTGGATCTGGATCCCAGAAACACAGAATTATGGAGTCACAGAATTATGGAATTATGGAATCACAGAATCAGAGAATCCCAGAATCATTGAATCCCAGAATCATGGAATCACTGAATCAGAATTGCTGAATCACAGAATTGTGGAACCACTGAATCCCAGAATTATGGAATCACAGAATCAGAGAATCCGAGAATCATTAAATCCCAGAATCACTGAATCAGAATCACTGAATCGCGGAATTGTGGAACCACTGAATCCCAGAATTATGGAATTACAGAATCAGAGAATCCCAGAATTACAGAATCACAGAATTATGGAATCCCAGAATCACGGAATCACAGAATCACTGAGTCACTGAATCCAAACCCCTTCACCTTCAATGGAATTTTTTTTTCCCCTTTTTTCGTGGGATTTCTGTGGTGGGTGGGGAGGGCAGCTGGCCGTGGCAGCACAGGAAAGCAGGGGCAGAATTTGGGGACATGGAGTATTTTCAGGAGAAAACATCTCCTAAGTTATAATAACTTTATAATCACAGGTATCACTTGTATCACTCTCCTGCCTGGGTGACCCTTATTACAGCAATTCTTTAATTACTGTAATTGGTTTATTGCCTCATCCTTCTCTGAAATAGAGAATTGTTTCATCCTTACTTAAAAGGACGAGGCAGGTATTGATTCAGAGCCTTTGAAAAATTCCAGAACAGCGATTGTGTGGGTGCCAGAGTTTTATTCTTTTTTATTTGAAAATCAAGTGCTTTGAGGACAATGAGCAACGTGTGGTTGTGATTGAGAACACGAGCTTCAAATCCATCCATTTCAAAGAGGAATTCATTATCGGGGCTAATTTGCATCCACAAAAACACAGCTCAGCTCGGCATTGTCATCAAAAGGCGTTTTCAGTGCTCAGCCTGGTGTTAAATGCACTTTTCAAGGACTTGGGTGAGAAGAAGATGCTGCTTTGTTTTGTTTCCTTCCTCAGATTAAACGAGGCCTACACTGAGCTCTGGTCACCTTTTTTAAGCTAAAAAACCTGAGACAAGTTCAAGTTTTATTCCTAGAAAAGCCTGGGTTCAGTGAAATCCCTAAAGCAGGGGATTTATTTCATATTTATTTCTATTAAAATAAATATTAAATAAACCAGCCCTGCCCCTCCCTTGTCCCTGCCAGGCCCTGGAACTGCTCCTCCTGAAGAAAGCAAATTGCAGCCAGTCCAGATCAGTGTAAAACCAAACACAAAACAGGTGTTTGCTAATTAAAACTGAGATTTTAATGAATGACCTGTGTGGTTTTGGTGAATAAATACCACTCTCGGCATCTGCTCTGTAATTAGGTTCCAACTTCTTTTTTTTTTTTCCCTCCTCAAGTCCCAGTAAATAACGACAGAATGCCAGGTTTAACAAAAACCTGGTAATCTTTGCTCTTTAATGGGGGAAAAGCAGATGTTTCCTGCCCAGGTAATTCCAGTCAACAGAGGAAGGGGGAAAAAAACACCAAATCCTTCATTTTTTAACGTGTTTTTCTCTCTGGATTGTCCAACAAGGAAGAGATTTCCTAAAATCCTCCCAGTGCTGCAGGCTGATGCCACGTTTGTAGCATGGCTCTTGCTGCACCCCTTGGGGGTTTAGTTTTGCTAATTGGGTGTTTGCTTGGACAGATTTCCTCTTTGTTTGGGTTTTTTTTTTTCCACTTCTGGACTTGTTTTGCATTAAATGTAAATACAGATCCATGGGAATGGAATTATGGAGCCGTTTGTGCAGAGTCACTGTGGAAATTTGGGGAAAAAGAACAGGAATTGGGGAAGGCATTTGTGCAGAGTCACTGTGGTAAATTGGGGTAAAAAAACCAGGAATTAGGGAAGTCATTTGTGCAGAGTCACTGTGGAAATTTGGGGGAAAACAACAGGAATTAGGGAAGGCATTTGTGCAGTGTCACTGTGGAAATTTGGGGTGAAAACCCAGGAATTAGGGGGCCCGTGCAGGTGACCTGGGCCAACCCTGGCTGGTTGCAGCTCTGACAGAGAAAATGCGTGTGAGAGGTGGATTCTGGCCCTGCCTGAGATAAAATCCTGTTTTTCTGCCCCTTAACATCCTCTCCTCTCCTCTCCTCTCCTCTCCTCTCCTCTCCTC
>JBBMKD010000074.1:2920340-2937712 GCA_037834095.1 Argya squamiceps | reverse complement strand
TCCTCTCCTCTCCTCTCCTCTCCTCTCCTCTCCTCTCCTCTCCTCTCCTCTCCTCTCCTCTCCTCTTTCATATTTAAAAAACATAAAGCTTGAGGAGAAGGGGGAAATAAAAGCTTTAAAATGAGGTTCTGGGGGCTTATTTAGCAATTGACCCTTTTTTCCAGCACGCTCAGCCTCACACTCAATTACATTGCTAGGCAACTGCTGCTGTCAGCCCTAAGTGGATCCCGGGATTAATCCACCATCAGTCAAGATACACATTTATTCACCTTCCCTCACAAGAGTAATGGGATTTTTTCCTGGGCCCGGCTTAATTCCGTAGATGAGGCTGACACTGAATTAAAGCTGCTTATCCCGGCGGGTAATGAGGAGGTGAGATCCCAGGGGAGAGGGGAGGTGAGGGAGACACGGCAGAGACAGAATCTGGGATTAGAAACCCTGGTCGGGGGGGAAATACCATTAAATAAGAGTTTAAAACCCCAGTTCAGGCTCAGCTTTTGCCGGGCATTACACAGATCCCTGCTGTGCCCCTGCCTGGAGCAGCATCCACGACAGGTTATTCAAATAATTCCCCGTGGATTTCACTGGTCCTGTGATCCCTGTACTTGTACCCACCAAAAAAAAAGAGAAAAAACCCGACCGCGGTGGTTTCACTTTCGCCTGAATTCTGTTCGCCAAATTTAGTGAAGTGGTTTGGGTGTTTATTTTTCTTTTCCCCCCGGTGTGAGATAAAATCAGGAGAAGCAGAACGGGCCGAGCCATCGCACCCGTTTTGTCCTGCAAATGTTGTGCTGAGCTTTGACAATCGTGAGCTGAGTGTGGTGAATGAACAGGGCCAGGGCCACAGGAAACAAACAGGGAATTATTCACACTCACAGGGTGGAAAGGACACCCTGCAGGGTCGTGTTCAGCAGGTTATCCCCCCATTTCTGCGCTTTGGGGGTGCAAATATTCTGTGGGAGGGAGCTGGCAGTGCTCAGAACAGGGATCCTCAGGCTCCAGGCAGGGCCTTGAGGCCTGTGGGAAAACCAAGGACAAAACTCTCTCAGTCTGGGCTGGGAAATGGTGAGGAGGAACCCAAAACAATCCCTGTAAACAATCCCTGTACACGGATCTCCTCCTCCTGACACTGGTGTTTCTCCAACTCGTTCACTGGTGGAGATGTTCACAAGAAGGTGGTGCCCCAAAGGACCAACCCTATTCCTTGTACCCAAACACTGTATAGAAGAATCTGTCCTTCAATGAACTTTGCTGTAATGCCCTCCAAAGAAGTCAGAGTTCTACGTGTCGTTACATGAGCCCTCCTGAATGGTAACAATAATATTCCACAAAAATACCATTTACAGGATGGTCTCTTGCTGCAGGCAGCTTTCCCTGGGCTGTGATTCCCACCCTCCTCTCTCGCTGGAATTCCCAAGTGGGAAATTGCTGAAATTCTGCAGATTTCCAGCCCAGGAGCTGTGGGATCCCTGCCCTGCCCCTGCTCCTTGTGATGCGGGCTGAGATCCCCCAGGGTCACTGAAGGACATCTCAGAGAAGCTCTTTGAGCTGAGCCATTGTTTCTCAGCCTTTCCCTGGCACAACCAGATGACATTTTCGAGTGGGGAAAGGTCTATTAATCTATTATTAATTAATATTCCATGTGCTGCCTGGGAGGCAGAGGGGAGCGTTTGAAGCCATCTGGTTTGTGGCTGCTCTGGAGCAAAGCCATGGTCTGCTGTCTGCTCCTGGGAGTGCTCAGGAGATGGAGATGTGCTGTGAGCCCGGGCCAGCTGCCCCAGTGTCCCCAGTGCCACCAACCAGGCACAGCCCCAGCCCCACAGGACGTGGCAGCTGCACAGAAAAACCCCATTTGCCCAAAAATTCGGATTTTTAATGGGATTTCTGCCCCTCTTTGCCTGGACAAGGGCGGTGCAGGGAGGATTTTCTCTCTGGGCAGTGCAGGGAGGTGACACACTGCAGGAGCTGTGACACCCTGGGCAGTGCAGGGAGGTGACACACTGCAGGAGCTGTGACACCCTGAGCACTGCAGGAGCTGTGACACCCTGGGCAGTGCAGGGAGGTGACACACTGCAGGAGCTGTGACACCCTGGGCAGTGCAGGGAGCTGTGACACCCTGAGCAGGGCTGTGTCACTCTGTTTTTTTAACCTACCCGTGTAGGATGTGCACCATCAGTAGGGATTAAACCCAGCACCACTGACAATAGTCCATAGGAGACCTTTAACTCCTAAAATCCTGCTGGATGACCACAAGGATCTGAGCTCCAGAGCCAGGAACCCTCCTCTGGGTTGTTCAGATCTTTTTAACAGCACAAGTTTTCTCCTTTAACTCACCCACCAGTCCCTTGCACTGTGATTTCACAGCAGCTTTCAGTTCTAGTGACCATCCATCAGCAGAAAAATTACAATTCCCCAGTGCTACACAGTTAACTAATTAACTAGTTAAGCAAGATGATTCTGAGTATCTGAGACACAGAAGCACAAATCCTTCACAAGGTGCCACAGGGAAGGTTGGAAAGTCTAAATCAGTCTTTGGTTACAATAGAATGATTTATAGATTCGGATTTGCTGGAGCTGAAGGGTTTTGTGTGGGGTTAAAAAGATGAGAAGAACACAGGAGGATTCCTGGGTGGCTGCTCTGGACTCAGATCCCTGTGGGCGTCCAGCAGGGTTTGCTGCTGGAACGGGGAATGGCTCGGGATGGCGGGGATGTGACATCACTGCTGATGTCCCTGCTGTCCCCTCGTGGTGTCACAGCCTCCAGCCGCCGGCTCTGCGCGGTGCCGAGAGGAGATCACGGCTCTGCCCGGCGCCGAGAGGAGATCCGTGCCTGCCGGAGGGCAGTTTTGGGATTCCAGCTGTACAGGCAAACGGCAGAGCCAGCGGTGCTGCAGCTCCCTGGGGTGTGCTGAGTGCCCCTGAGGGGAGGCTGTGCCTGCATCCCCACCCAGCCACACCTCCCTGAGCTGGTTAAATCCCATCAACCACCCAGACCCCGCCAGAAATTATAAAAACCCCAAAAACCTCGGGGCAGGTTGGTGACAAAATGACAAAACCCTCGGGGCAGCATCCCCGGGGACGCTCTGAGGGCAGGATTGGTGTCACTGGTCACACAGGGGGGTTGTTCTCTCTGCTCCACGTTTCTCTGCATGTGGAACCCAAAATTTGGAGTGATTTTCAGCTCCTCCACTGGGCTTTGCCTCCAAAAAACATCACCCAGCTCACAGCTCAGAGGCAAATCCTCCACCCCAAACTGCCCGTGGGGTGGGGGAACCATCAGGATTTTGGGATTCCAGGAGTGTGGGATCCCTCCCAGCTCTGCTGCCTGAATTTCCTCCCTGCACAGCTCCAGCTCTGCTCTGCATCTCCAGCATTTCCAGCACAGGGATTTCACCCCCTAAATCACTTTCTCCCCCTAAATCACCACACCAGGCTGCAGCAGAATCCTGAACGAGGCACCAGGCAAAACCACGCTGCTCCGAGTGGGATTTACATCAACTGAGCACTAAAAACCCCTAATATTTAAAGTGTTATAACAAAGCAGAATAAAACCTCCTCTTTCAAGCTCTATGACAACCCCATGAATATGCAAATTAGAGTGCAAAGACAATTTTCTACTGGCTCCCAGTAAATATTGAGGCAGAGCTGCAGAGCATTAAGTGGCAGATTTAGGTCCGGGTTCATTCTTTTTTTATTTATTTTTTTTAAATACCACACTTAGAGACCAATTTGATCATAATGCAGTGAATATATGGAGGATTGCAGCCAGCTGATGGCATTGTTAAATCATACTTATTTTGGCATTTCTTATTGAAAGCAATAGAAGAGCAACCAGTGGTGATAAATTTGTTTGTGGAGAGCAGTGTTGCTTGTCAGAGTTGTACACTGTTGTAACTAGGGCAAAATTACACTATAAATTTGCAGGTTTATTGCTCTTTTTCTTCTATTTTTATTTTGTTGTCGTTGTTGTTAGTGACCTGCTTTCCATATTCTACATGCAAAGGGAGCTCTGGCAAGAGAGAATTGTAAAATCTGGGGTTGCAGTGTGGGATCTCCCAGGTGCCTCCACTGAATTCACCTTCTTCTGACCCCCAAAAATGAGATCTCCTGGGAGAAAAGGTTTACTGGATTCACCTTATTCTGCCTCCCCAAAAATGGGATCTCCCAGGAGAAAAGGTTTATTGGATTCACCTTATTCTGCCCCAAAATAATTCCTGGAAGTGACGCTGAGAGCTCTGGGCTGGGGATCAGACACAGCTTGGACTGGACTTTGGAAGTCTTTTCCAGCCTCAGGGATCCTGGGATTTCCCCACTCACCTCCCTGTGCCACCCGGGTGCCATCCCTGTCCCCTTCCCATCACACAAACCCCAAGCTGAGCTCCCACCCAGACCATTCCAGCAGGCAGGATTTCCCCTTTGGGACTGAAGGCACTTCGGGGTCTGCAGCTTTGTCCCCCACTCTGTGGATTTCCATCACGTGTAACCCCCCTGAGTTAAGGAGGGTCCAGTGCTGGATCCCTGGAATGTGCAGCTCATGGATCAGCTGCTCCTCCTGGCATGAGAGCCAAAATTCAGAAGTTCTCTGAGCTGGAATCTCTCAGGATTTGTTGCATACCAGGCAATAAACGACTGCTGCAATTGACTGAGTGCCACAGCACAGCAGTTTATTTTAATTACGCTGCAAAGAGAGGGATATTATTGTTCTTATGGCACGACATAACAAGGGAAGGAGGAAAGGAAATTGTATCCCGCTCTCCTCCTGAGAAGGTTTAGCAGCAGCAACTTGTTTATCATGGAGGGCTCAGGGCAGCAGGATCCAGAAATAAAACATGAGGAGGAACAGGTTTAGAACATTTGGAACATTCAGGGGATTTAAAAAGTTTTGTCCATTATCTGCAGAACTCACCAGCTTTCAGTTGATGCTGGGAAAGAGAAGGAAGTGGAGAAAGTTCTCAATTCCCAGTTAAATTGGGAATTTGCTCCCTGTGCAGCTTTCCCCCAGCAGTTCTCAGTTTGTCCTTGATCCCACCTGATTCCCTCTGGCTTTTCCCCGAGCCTGGCACATCCCCAGCTGTTCCCTGCATCTCTGGGAACATTTCTCTGAGTCAAAAAATGAGGTTTGAGAGCAAACCCCACAGAAATCCTCCAGTCCAAAGGGAAATTCCCAGCAGGTTTTCCTGCTTGTGTCTGCACAGCCCCGGTAAATCCAGGGGATTTCCAGCACCAGGAACAGCAAATCTGCCCTGGCTGGCAGCTCCAGCTGTGGGATTTGGTGGGATTTGGTGGGATTTTTGGTGTGTTGGCTGTAGCTGGGTGTGTTTGGTGTGGGAGTGACACGGGGGCAGACATCGGCATCACCGGATCTGTGGGGAGGGAAAACCCACCCGGGGTCCCCCAGGAGGGGATTCCCTGGGAGTATTTCCATCAGGATTAGCACAGGCAGCTGCAGGCTCCTCAGGAGCAGCAGTTCCAGCCAGAGGCTCAGGGAGCAAAGCCTTGGTGTGATGGAATCACCAGGATCAGCCCTGCTCCAGCTCTGCAGGGTGGAAATTGGAGGGAATCTGGAGTTTTACTCAATCCATGGGTGAGCTGGCTCCAGCCCTCCTCCTGGGTCTGCAGGGTGGAAATTGGAGGGAATCTGGAGTTTTACTCAGTCCGTGACTGAACTGGCTCCAGCCCGGTGTGCACACCCGGCCAGGTCTGCCACCCCAGGATCCCTCCCTGCTCCGGGGTGTCCCTGGGGAGCAGGTCCCTCTCCAGCCCCGGAGCCAACCCAAACCCCTCCTCGTTCAGATTTTCTCAATCAGTTCCCTCGTGCAGATCTTAATCAACTCCCGTGTTTTACATCACCTTTCTAATTGCTCTTTTAATTATTTTTCTTCTCCAAAGCAATCTCCTGCCCGTCCTTTGCCGGCTCTGTGTCCCTCCCCGGCTCCCCGGGGGTGTGGAGTGCTGCGGGGTTTCTGGTGAGCGGCAGGGAGAGATTTGTGTGCTGTGGAGCACCTCCCGGTAATCCCGGCTCCGCGGATCCAATTTCAGATAAAATTACTCCTCTTGAGGAGTGGAACGAGCCCCTGTGATCCTCCCTGTGATCCTCTCCCCGGGCGGGGTTCAGGGGCACTGCTGGGGATAAAGACGTGTCGGTGGCAAATGGGAAATGCACAGAGCTTGTCTGAAAGCCGGGATACAATAAATTCAGAGAGAGAGAGGAGTCGTGTCTGGAGCTCCGGGCTCCAAATCACTTCAGTGGCTTTGGCTTTGTAGTGTGACAAAGCCCAGGAACAGAGGCCATTACCCCGGCTGGGCTGATCCTCCTTCACTCGGGACATTCTGGGAGTCTGAGAAAAGGGAAAAGCTCTGAGTTCAGTGAGTTCAATGAGTTCAGTGTGTTCGGGGCTGGTCCTCCTGCATCCCGTTCACTCAGGATATTCTGGGAGTCTGTGAAGAGGGAAAATCTCTGTGTTCAGTGTGTTCAGTGGACTAAAGACAGAAAAGCCTCTGAGTTCAGCCTCAGCTTTGAATTCCTGGCAAATATCGCTCCAAATGGTCATGGACACGGGATTCAGACTCCAGGATTCTTCTGAGTTGATTTCTGAGATGTTTCTGGCCCCTCCTCAGCCTGACCCACTGAATTAATGTGTGAAATCCTGATTTTATTTGGATTTTTTTTTCCTGGATGCTGTTGGTGAGAACAGCAATCCTGGGCTGTTCAGAGCTGCCCATCCTGGCAAAAAAAACAACGCAAAAAATGCAAAATGGGCCCTGCTGGAAGGTCCTGGGTGTTCCCAGTGCTGGGAGAGCCCTGGGGCAGAAATTGTGATTTTATTTGAAATCCTAATTCCCACTTGGGGAGGTTCAGTTCCTCGGAATCTTCTCCTTCCCTTGGTGCTGACAGCAAGGAAAAAAACCCATAAATGGATATTTAGGATTCTCTGACACTCTTCCCCCAACACTGAGGCAAAGTCAATTGTCTTTCCCAACTTTAAACTGAGTCAACATTTTTAAAAAGATAAAACATTTCTATTTAAATCTTTACCTGAATTTACCATCCCGAAGTTTGGGGAGATACAAATATAGGTTTTGTCACCGAGTGAGCAATGTTAGAATCAAAGGTAATAAACCCATTGATCTCCAGTAAGACAATATTAATATTACCATACAGCTTTTATAATTAATTTGCTGCCAGATGAAAGGGAAACACGAGGTCCTTTTAATGCTGGTGATTAAAGCAAAAAGCAAACCTTTGAAAGGCGGATTTGCATGTACAACATGTTGCACTAATTCCAGCAGATCAGGGGGAATTGTTACTGTGCAGTCGGAGTCACATTGCAAAGTTTGGGATCAAAGAGCTGCTGACTTGGGGGAGAAAAGTCTGGGCAGAGTTGGGATATTCTCTTTGGGATATTTTGTTCCAACTGGAATATTGGGGAAGGTGTGTAAACTCCTGTTCTGGCTTGGTTTGGTGCTCTGTCCACTGCTGGGCAGGGTTTTGGCCAAAGGAGTTTCCACATTTACAGAAATGTGCATAAAAACTCCAGTTCTGGCTTGGTTTGGTGTTCTGTTCACTTCAGGGCGGGGTTTTGGCCAAAAGGGTTTCCACATTTACAGAAGTGTCCAAAGACCACCTTGTTCTGTCTTGGTTTGGTGTTCTGTTCGCTTCAGGGCGGGGTTTTGGCCAAAAGGGGTTTCCACATTTGCAGAAATGTCCATAAAAACCTGCAAAGGAGCAAAGGAGGCTGCCCAAAGCCAGGCAGGTTGGCTTTTTTCACATTAAACATCAGAAATGGGATTTTTCCTCACAGATCCCCTCAGTGGGGCAGAGGGAGGAGTTTCTGTGGTGAGCCAGGCAAACCTGGCTGCAGTTCCCTCCCTGAAATCCCCTTCCCCACTGACTGGGGCCACGGAAAAGTTCATTTATGGGATCAATATCCATTTTCCTCCTGCCTGCCCCAGGAGCAGCTCCCGCAGTCAATGGCAATTAGAGACACAGCCAGGGACAGGACATCGATGGAATTCAGGGCTTTCCACCTGCCCCAGGACAGCTGCTGGTGGGGAAATGTTGAATTTGGGGAGGAAATCCCAGCTCCAGGGGGCTGGGGACAGGAGCAGGGCTGCAGTGGGGGAGAATTTGGGGACCAAACTGGGACCAAACTGAGTGTGGAGCCAGACTCTGGGGCAGGGGATTCCTCCAAATACTGCAGGAATCAGCTCAGTTCTGTAATTAGGGGAGGGGGAATGGTGTGGATAATTAATTAGTGATGTGAATAATTAATGAGTGATGTAGATAACTCACAAATGAAATGGATAATTAATGAGGGAAGTGAATAATTAATGAGTGACGTGGATAACTCATTAATGATGTGGGTAATTCAGGAGTGACGTGGATAATTCATGAATGATGAGGACAATTCCTGCAGGGATGGATAAATCTGGGGTTAAATCCCTGCTCCACTGGGCCCTGCACTCTGTGAAGGGGAAGGAGAGCTCCCACTCGGGTTTCCAGCCCAAGGTCCTGGCCCAGCTCCTCCTGACGGGCTCAGGACCCTCAGGATCCAACCCTGGAACTCCCAGCACTTATAAAAACTCCCCATGAAGTTCTCAGGACCCTCCTCAGGAACAGCTGCTGTAATTTATTCATTCTCACCCTGAGTTCAGCTCCCAGGCACCTTCCCCTCACCCCTCACACCAAACCAAAGCCCGGCTTTGTTCTCCTCTGGCACAAAAGCTGCTCCAGAGCCGGCCCGGGTGTTTTATTCTGTCAGCCACATGTTTTATTCATGTGTCACTCCCCTGTTCATCGCTAAGGGTTTACAAATGCTTCATCAATTATTAACAGCCTGATACCTGCTCGGGGCTTGTTGTTGCTGTTGTTGTTGTCTCTTTTATTTTTTACTTATTTATTTATTT
This sequence comes from Argya squamiceps, assembly GCA_037834095.1. Lineage (NCBI taxonomy): Eukaryota > Metazoa > Chordata > Aves > Passeriformes > Leiothrichidae > Argya > Argya squamiceps. The sequence continues at coordinate 2,928,805 of JBBMKD010000074.1, read as the reverse complement.
AGTTTACATGAAGAGGTGTTGGGAGGGTGGAGGAGAGAGAGCTACAAATGTAAGGAAACAAATTAAAATAGGAATTCAATAATTCAGGGCCGATTCCCAGGCAGTTAATGTCTCGGGGAGAGCAGCTGTGGCTGAGATAATTGAATTAAGGGTTTGCAGGCAGAGCTCAGCAAAGGGGAAACGCACACACCAGGAATCCAGGAGTGTCACAGCCTGTGTGAAATTCCAGATGAGGAATGAGGATGAGGAGGAGGAGGATCCCATCCTTGCAGGAATGAGAGGACACCAGGAGTGTGCTCATCCCTGTCACAGCCTGGTGTGAAATTATAATATATATATATATATAAAATAAATAAGATACATATAGGATAAGATATAGAAGATATATATATAATATATAAGATTATATAAGTTATATAATATCTAACTTATATAAGAGATGTATAAGATATATATAATATAAATATAATATATAAGATATAGATATATATAGATATATATATATAATGAATTCCAGATGAGGATGATGAGGATGAGGAGGAATGAGGATGAGGAGGACGAGGATGATGATGATGGTGATGATGAGGATCCCATCCTTGCAGGAATGAGAGGACACCAGGAGTGTCCTGGTGGAAATCCCAGTGCCTGGGGAACTCCCCCCCAGCCCCTTTGTGCAGCTCTTCCCCTGCTGGTTCTGCTTTTCCGTCAGGTGTCATCCAGGGAAACTCCTCAAACCTGGGAGTTCTCCATCCTCTCGATGTTAAAAAATAAAAACTGGTCGTTTATTTAAAAAAGAAAAAATTAAATATGAAATGTTTATTTTATAGCAATACAAAAGGAATCCCCCTTTTCCCCAGTTCCTGAGGTGAAATAATTCCTGCTGAATCACCTCGGTGCTTCCATCCTTCCCTGACTTCCCCACTCTTTGTGTTTAGCAGGAAACCAGGAGCCAACACCAAAGAGTTTCATGATATTGAGCAGAAAAATTATTGCAGGGCCAGGAATATTTAAAAAAATCTCTTTGCACTTTTTCTTTCCTTCCTCTCTGAGGTTTCTGCTCTGTTTTTCCCTCAGTGCCGCTGCAGGAAGAGGCACGACAGAGGAATAAATCCTGGCAGATTCTCCAGAGCCTCCTCCCCCGAATTCCCCAGGGAGACACGGGAGACGGAGCCCCTTTTTCCTGCTTTTCATTCCCTGGAAGGCAGCGGAACAACAAACATTTGCCTTTTTAATTTCCATTAGCGGCACGTTGAGATGTTTATAAACTCCCCGGGAGCTGCTCCTTCCAAAGGGAGCAGAGCAGAGCTGCTGCCTCCTCCAAAGGAACAAACTCTGGAGGAAATTCTTGCAGAATTCAGTGAAAATTTGGGCAGATGCCTTCAGGGTTGGTTGGGGCAGAAATCCTGATTTTGTTTAGATTTTTCCCTACTGAGTTCCGTGGGTGCTGTTGGTGGGAAGAGCAATCCTGGGGTGATCAGAGCCTCCAATCCTGGCAGAAAACAATCCCCAAAAAGTATAAAATGGGCTGTACTGGAAGGTCCTGGCTGTTCCCAGTGCTGGCAGAGCCCTGGGGCAGAAATCCTGATTTTATTTGGATTTTTTTCCGCTGAGTTCAGTGGGTGCTGTGCCCACGGGCTGTTGGTGGGAACAGCAATCCTGAGGTGATCAGAGCTGCCCATTCTGGCAAAAAACAACCTCAAAAAGTACAAAATGAACTGTATTGGAAGGTCCTGGCTGTTCCCAGTGCTGGGAGAGCCCTGGGGGTGAAATCCTGATTTTATTGGGATTTTTCCCCACTGAGTTCCATGGGTGCTGTTGGTGGGAACAGCAATCCTGAGATGATCAGAGCTGCCCATCCTGGCAAAAAAAAAAAGCCCCAAAAAGTACAAAATGAACTCTGCTGGGAGCTCCTGGCTGTTCCCAGAGCCCTGCTGGGGTCTGAGTCTCCCTGGCCCACAGGGATTTCCCTTTCCCTGGAATATCGGGATCCTTTTTGGGGTTCCCTGGAGCGTCTTGGCTCCATAATTAATAAATTAATGCTCTGCTGGCATTAATTTATTTCCACCTTGGTCATTCCCGAGCTGGTCCCATCCCTGGTGCCATTCCCTTGATTACAGCAGCCAATTAGCACAAGTTCATTAGCACAGCCCCCCCGGGACTCATTAACACCTTCCCTGTCCCCCGAGGTGTCCCCAACCCCGTCCCAGCCCATCACATTCCCAGCTCCAGGCTCAGCCAAAGTTCCTTTTGTTCTCCTCTTTTATTGCTTCTCTTCCCGTGTCTCCCACCTTTAAAATCTGAATTTTTCATTCCAACTCCAATTGTGGTTTATGATGTATTTATATAGTTTAAAACTAACTTTTATACTTACAGGCAAGCAATTACTGCTCCAGAGGAGCCCAGAGTTAATATTTTTGGGTTTGAAGCCTCACTTTATTTGAGACTATATAAATAAGGTTCTCATGAAGTATTTATACAGCCTAAGCCAGCTCGGGGAGGAAAACAAAAGCAATGAGTAAATAATGAAGAATCAGATTTGTGCTTTTTCATTTTCAAAACGGGGTGAATTTTTAAACTTTTTTAAGGGAGAGCAGAGCTTTGCTCCCGTGGTGTTTTCGCTCTGCCACTCCCGAGCCTTTTGTGCCGGATTTGGCCACAGTTATTCTCTTTTTGCCCTTAATTTGCAGCGTGCCCGACACCTCCAAGCCTTTTGTTCGACGGGGGGAGCTGAGATTTTCCAGGATGAGGCTCCAAATGATCCAAACTCAGCGGAGTAAACAACTGCCACTCCGCTCAGGTAATCATGTCTTCTGCAGATAATATCATTTGCATACACATTTCTACCTCCACCAGCGTTCTCGGAGACTTTAATTAAAAATTAGGCTTTCATTTCCATGATTTCATCCCTTTCTGCTACTCCCACTGTTTTTTAATTTCGTTTCAGGGGCCTTTTCTCCACAGAGGGGTTTTTGATGACCCTTCAATGTTTCCTAAAGACGTTTCTCCTGCAGGCAGCGAGCGTGATTTGATTTATCTCCATCCCCTGTTCCATGATTCAGCACTTTGCCAGCCCCTAAAAAATCAAATTTCAGCGATCAAATTTCTGCTGCCGGTGCTGAGATCAATATCTGGGGGCCCCCCTCACCCCTGGAGCCAGGAGTGACCCCCACGTCCTCCAGGAGCAGCTGGGATGGGAATTCACTGCAGCTCCTGGGCTCTGGGCCCTGCATGCCTGGAATAGAAAAGGGTTTTGGGTTTTTGTTTTATTTTAAGCTTTTCTAGCTCATTTTACACAAATTGGATTTCTCAAAAGGCTCCGAGTCCTTTGGGGTTTGTGCTCTGCCCCTGGGGGCTGCAGCCACAGCCCTGATCCCAAACGGATCCCACATCTCACCTGGGGAGCTGCTCCCTCATCCTGGCCTGGTCTGGGAATGTCCAGAGGGAATTAATCCCAAATTTCACCTGCTTTGGGAATATCCAGAGGGAATCCCCAAATTTCACCTGCTTTGGGAATGTCCAGAGGGAATTAATCCCAAATTTTACCTGCTTTGGGAATGTCCAGAGGGAATCCCCAAATTTCACCTGGTTTGGGAATGTCCAGAGGGAATTAATCCCAAATTTTACCTGCTTTGGGAATGTCCAGAGGGAATTAATCCCAAATTTCACCTGGGGAGCTGCTCCTTCACCTTGGCTTGGTTTGGGAATGTCCAGAGAGAATTAATCCCTAAATTGCAAATTTTGGCACGAAACTGAAAAAAATAAACCTTTTCCAAGCTGGTGTTTCATCCATCTATCCAAACTGCCTCTGGATAGAAACCTCTGGATAGAAAATCTTTTGGGTAGAAACCTCTGAGCCAAACCCTGCTGTGGGCTCAGCTCCTGTAAAATGTTCCCTTCCCACCCACCTTGGGGCTGCTTCTGCCCTCCCGGTGGTGCTGATGGAGCCCTGACAGGACCCTAAAACTGCCCGTGGTGCTGCTGGGAGGGAGAAAAGGGAAGGAAAAGGGAAAAGGGAAAAGGTAGAGGAAAAAGAGGAAAGGGAAAAGGGAAAAGAGGAAAGGGAAAGGGAAAAGAGGAAAGGGAAAAGGGAAAAGGGAAAAGGAAAAGGAAAAGGAAAAGGAAAAGGAAAAGGGTTCTGAATGGCCCAGCCTGGGATTTTATCTGAGGCACAACAACTCTGGGAAGTGTAAACACGCTCCACAAGGTGAAATTCTGGTTTTTACCTGGAGACTCCCAGACCCTGCAGGCCCATCCTTGTTTTTGCAGCCGTTTCTTGTCGGCTGGGAGAGGCTCAGGAGCATTTTTGGTGCCCACCTTTAAATGAGATGAGTTGTTGGGCTGGGAGGGAACACGGGAACACGGCTGGCTGTGCTGTAAACGTGCCTGTGGCTGCAACAGCCACCCTGGGCTCTTTTATTGATATTATTCTGTCTCGTTTGCTCTCCCGCTGTTTCTCCCCGTCTTCATTGGCAAAATCAATCTCTCCTGTCTTCCTTCCCCTCTCTCTTTTTTTGGTTTTATTAAGCCATTGTTGCCTTTTGTTGTGAGGGAGGAATTGATCCCTGGCGAGCAGGAGGGGAATAAATAGAGGAACCACAGCAGAGAGGGTTTAACAGGGGACAGCAGCAAAGGGCACACCTCGGGGTCCCAGGGGAGATCTGGGGCTGCTCAGGTGATCCAGGTGAGATTTGGGGGTATTCAGGTGTCCCAGGTGAGATTTCCCTGTCCAGAGGATCCATTCAGGGGTCCCAGGTGAAATTTCCCTGTCCAGAGGATCCATTCAGGGGTTCCAGGTGAGATTTTGGAGCTGTTCAGGGGTTCCAGGTGAGATTTTGGGCTGTTTAGGTATCTCAGGTGAGATTTTGGGGCTGTTCAGGGGTCCCAAGTGACATTTGGGGCTACTCAGGAGTCCCAGGTGAGATTTCCTCACCCAGAGGGGCCGTTCAGACTCTTTTGGGCTGAACCTCAGACAGCAAAATTTGGGATCAGCAGAAGTGAGGAGGTGAAATTTGGGGAATTCCCATGTTGGTCCTATCAGAGGGAAAAGCTGAAATCCCCCAAGAGTCTTTCCAGCAGGGTTTGGCCACAAAATCTGCACCAGGGGCTCCTAAACAAAATCCCAAAATCCTCTGGGTATCGGAGGATATTCAAGGTAACACCCCCAAAGTTTGGAATTCTGCAGTTGGGGTTTTGTACCGGCCCCTTCCCAAATTTCCAGAGTGGAAATGAGGATTTAAACCCTTGGCTTGGCTGCTCTGAGGTTTGTCCCAACAATTCCCAGTGTTCCACTTCCCTCTGCTCATCCAGCACTTTGGGTTTGGGTTTTTTTTTATTTTCCTCCTGGAGTGAGAGAAATTACAGCAGTACAAAGAGCCACAAGTTCAACTGCTCCTCAGGTATTTCATTCCTGCAGAACTGCCTGGGCTCAGGACTCCACAGCAATTAAAAACGAGTGAATTGCAAAGAAAAATCAGCTGCGGGGACGCCAAGTAATTGGGCTGCAAGGGGGGAAAAATAATGAAGTGGATTCGTATTTTGAGGCGTTCTCCCAATAAATAAAAAGGAGAGGAGCTCTCCAGCCCTGCTCCATCCCCAGCGCTGCTCAGGGCAGGGTGATTCATGTGCTCACAGACACGATCTGAGCAGATAATGCTCTGCCAATTCCCCCAGCTGCTGGCAGGACACAGAAGGTTGTCCAATTAATCCCTCTTGTTTGGATTAATCATCCCAGGCTGCTCTTGCGAGAACAAGAACAAGGAAATGTCTCTTAGGAGGGATTTCACTCAGGGAAAAAGAACTTTGGGCTCAATCAGCGCCCTGGATCCATCCAATTCTATTCCCAATTAAATCAAAATCCCTCTCCTGCTCACGCCCAGGCTCTGGCAGGTATTGATTGAAATAAATCGTGTGCAAAAACTGATCCACCTGGGGGGTACAGGAATTATCCTCCTGGTGGGGGACAGGAATTATCCTCCTGGTGGGGGACAGGAATTGTTCACTGGTGGGGCACAGGAATTATTCACTGGTGGGATACAGGAATTATTCATTGATGGGGGACAGGAATTATTCACTGATGGGGGACAGGAATTATCCACCCTGTGGGGCACAGGAATTATTCACTGGTGGGGTACAAGAATTACCCATTTTGGGGAAGTTCTGTCCTGTTTGCTCCTCGCTCTGTCCCTCCCCCAGAACTTTTCCAGCTCCTTCCACGCCTCAGGCAGAACCAAGAGGAAAGCAAGGCTGGAAGGATTGAGACGGCCCCAAAATCAGTGGAATGAGACCCAAAATAAGAGCAGAGAACTGGGTTTGTGCCTGGTTTGTACAGAGCTGTGATTTCCCTTCTAGACGCTGATTCCTCTCCTTTCCCACCCCTGAACATCAGAGCAGCAGGAGTTACACTGCCAATCTTGGCACAATGAAATCCCAGGGCCTGCAGGAACCCTGCCCCAGGCTCAGTGAGATGGAAATTCAGATTATCTGAGCACGAGGTGCAGCTTCCCCAGGTGACACAGCCCCAGTTTGGTGTCCTGCACCTTCCCCAGGTGACACAGCCCCAGTTTGGTGTCCCCCAGGTGACACAGCCCCAGTTTGGTGTCCTGCACCTTCCCCAGGTGACACAGCCCCACCCTGGTGTCTGTGTGTGCACCCAGGTTAAATCTGCTCCCAACCCAAAATAAAAAGCCAATAAATCCAGCCAGGAACATTCCCCATCCCTGCAGTCACAACCAGCCCTGGGTTTCTGGGGGTAACAAATCACCTGCCCAGTGTTTGTTTAACCCCAATTCCCAACTGCTCCTGCTCACCCAGAATTGTCTTCTGGAGGATTTCTGCTGGGGAGGGGAGGGATGGATGGAGCTGCTGCTTCCCGTGGGGCAGGTTTTGCAGGTATTGACAGAGCCTTCAGCCTCCTCCTCCTCCTCCTCTTGAGAAATAAATGTGAAATACTCCTCGAGGTGCCACATGTGAGAATTCGCGATAAATAAATAATAAATATTAAATACTCCTCGAGGTGCCACGTGTGGGAATTCTCAGTCAATAAATGTGAAATACTCAAGTTGCCACATGCAAGAATTCTCAATAAATAAATGTGAAATGCTCTGCTAGGTGCCACATGTGAGAATTCCCCACCAATAAATGTGAAATCTTCCAGGGGCTACATGTGAGAATTCTCAATAAATAAATAATAAATGTGAAATCCTCGAGGTGTCACATGTGAGAATTCTCAATAAATGAACTTCAAATGCTTCTCAAGGTGCCAGGTAGGAGAACTCTCCATCAATAAATGTGAAACCCTCAAGGTGCCACGTCTGAGAATTCTCAATAAATAAATAATAAATGTGAAATGCTCCTCGAGGTGCCACATGTGGGAATTCTCAATAAATAAACGTGAAATCCTCAAGGGGCTACAAATTAGAATTCTCAATAAATAAATAATAAATGTGAGATCCTCAAGGGGCTACAAATTAGGATTCTCAATAAATAAACAATAAATGTGAAACACTCAAGGTGCCACGTGTGAGAATTCTTGACAATTAAATGTGAAATCCTTGAGGTGCCACGTGTGAGAATTGTCAATAAATAAATGTCAAATGCTTCTCAAGGTGCCAGGTGGGAGAATTCTCCATCAATAAATGTCAAATCCTCAAGGTGCCACATGCAAGAATTCTCAGTCAATAAATGTGAAATCCTTGAGGTGCCACGTGTGAGAATTCTCAATAAATAAATAATAAATGTGGAATCCTCGAGGTGCCACGTGTGAGAATTCTCAGACAACAAATGTGAAATCCTCGAGGTCCCACATGTGAGAATTCTCAATAAATAAATCAATAAATGTGAAATCCTCGAGGTCCCACATGTGAGAATTCTCAATAAATAAATAATAAATGTGAAATATTCCTCGAGGTGCCACGTGTGAGAATTCTCAGACAACAAATGTGAAATCCTCGAGGTGCCACGTGTGAGAATTCCCGATAAATCCAATCAATCCATAAAATATCTCGTGGAAACTCCGTTGCAATTGCAGCTGCAAAATCTCTTTAATGTCCACACTCTGTTATTAAACATGGAATAAAGAGCAGGGGATGGATTCTCCTCTCTCTGTGAGGGCAGGTCAGGCCCCTCTGGATTTCTGGATAAATTTGGGCTCTGGACAGGGCATGAGGAGATTTATCTGCTGCAGCCTTGCCTTTCCTGGAGGATTATTAATCCCCTCCATCAGAACTGTTTTCTGCCGGCGTTTTAATCAGCTGCTAATCCCCATCCCTTCCTGCACATCAGCTAATTAAATCAAGTTATTATTTTTAAGTGTTCCCTCAAAGCCAGTGATTCTTATGGAAATGGGCGAGGAGGTCTGTGAAATGTCCTGGACAGGGTCCTGGTTTTTGGGGGGCTTTTGGTGGTTTTGGGGGGCTTTTGGGTTTTTTTTTTTGGGGGGGGGGAAGTTTGGTGGTTTTTGGGGGGGG
>JBBMKD010000074.1:2913305-2920240 GCA_037834095.1 Argya squamiceps | reverse complement strand
TGGCTTTGGGGGGCTTTGGGGGTTTTTTGGGGGGTTTTTGGTGTTTTTGGGGTGGCTTTTGGGGTGTTTGGGAGGGCTTTTGGTGGCTTTTGGGGTTTTTGGGGGGGCTTTTGGGACTTCTGGTGGTTTTTATTTAACATTCCTGTGGCAGTTTAGGAAATTCCCTCTCCCTTCATGTCCTACAAGGAGCCACTTCTGCATTCTTGTTTTTATTCATGAAGACAGATAATGAAATGGATGTCTTTGGTGGTAGCAGCAGATCACCCCCCGCAGATCTCTGTGATAAATGAAGTTACTCGCCAAAAACAGCAATAAACAAATTACACAGGCAGGGTTCAATCTGCATCAAATCCCCACAGACCCATCTGGGAGAGCTTGTTAGAAATAATTGTGGGTTTGTTCTGCTGCTCCCTCCCCTCGGGTTCTGTTTTAGGGGAAAAGAAAAGCAGGCTCAAAAACTTAAAAGGGTGTAAAGACAGGTTTATTAACAAAAGTACAGGAAGGAAAAAAATATTAACAAGAATCATTTCAATACAAAACCAGCACAGGGATAGAGCCAGGGATTTAAAAATGGCTGGAATTCTGGAATACAGATAATAATATTGGGAGTTAATGCATTTGCAGTCGTTGCTTTTGCAGGTTTTAATAGTTAATTACTAAATATTATCTTGTTATCACATGGAGAGGTGAGGAAAGAGTGAAATAATGAAATTATTTGGATTCAGCTCCCATTGCCCTTCAGACACTGCTGGGAGCTCCCTCTTGTTCCTCCCCTCACCCGGGGAATTTTGGAAACTTTGGTCATGGTGGTTTTCTCTAAGAAAGGAGATTTTGTCCCGGGTCTGTCCCGTTTTTCCCTCCCTGTGTTTTCCCCATTTTCCATAGAGAGCAACATTTTGGCTGGCAATAACAAATAACAATCACAGCTGTGAAATCTCCTTGGTGACATTTCTGCAGAGGGGAAAAAAAGGAATTTATCAGGGAAGGGATGGTGGGAACACCAGCCTTGTCCTGGCTGACTCCCCGGGGCAAATCCTTTGGGATTTGGGAACAGGAAACTCCTCCCTGCCCTATTCCCGACGCCGGGGTGAATCTGGGCTGAAGGCAATTCCCTCCCACACAAACTGGGGTTTCCTCTCCTCAGACCTGGGGCTGTTTAAGGGTTTCGAGATAAATTTCACCTCGGGGAAATCTCCAGGTATTTCATCACGTCCCTGGAATAATCGTCCTCCCTTTTTGCTCCTTTCTAAGGGGGAAAGATAACACCTCTCCTTCATTAACGAGCCTCCTTTTATCTAAATTATTTAAACACCAGGCCGGGTCCTGCTGCAATATAAGCAGCCCTATAGTGAGCTAAGGACACTTCTAAATGAGATTTAATAATCTAGCAGGACATTTAGCAGATATTAATTAAATATCAGCAGATGGTGAGGGAGCCCTTGCTGGGAGTGAGTGTGGAGGGATGGAAGTGCCACGAAATTACCCAAAGCTGCAAAAACAATGGAGATGCAATTGCTTTTTTTATTAACACATTACACTGGTGTGCAATGCCCAGGAATTTAATTACTGCCCATCTCCAATCCTGCTCCAGTGGCAGAGCTGTGGAGGTGGAGAGGAGCACTGGGAAAGGGTTTGGAATCTTCTCTGGACTTGGAATAAAGTTGGCAAAGAGGTTTGGGAATAAGTCTCTGGTGGTCCAAGGCTGCACTCGTGGAAAATTGGGGTGAAATCTGGAAATTTCTGAGTGTCATTAGCACAGAAATCCCTGTGTGAAATCTGGAAATTTCTGAGTGAATCAGCACAGAAATGTGAAATCTGGACATTTCTGAGTGTGTCCACAGAAATCCCTGTGTGAAATGTGGAAATTTCCGAGCATCACCAGCACAGAAATCCCTGTGTGAAATCTGGACATTTCTGGGTGAATCAGCACAGAAATCCCTGCTGGCACCGTGGTGGCAGCCACACATTTGGAGTTTTTCCAGGCCAAAGGGGGATTTTTGTCCTTCCCTCCAAGGCAAGGTGCCCTCCAGCCTCACCCTCTGTGTCCTCCAAGCTCTTCCTGGGAGCTCCACCTTGGACTGAACCACAAACATCTTCTTAAGGATTAAAATTCAACTCTTACAAGGACTAGCACAAAACCCCTGGAGGTCTGGCAGGATTTGGGTTTTCCAGCCCATTTTCCAGCCCATTTTCCAGCCTGGAGCTGCAGGGACAGTCTGAGGGGCAGAATTCTTGTCAGGCAGGTTTTGGGATCCAGGTTTGTGGGCTGCTTCTCCTGGCTGGAGAGGTGGGAGTACTCAGGGCTGCCTCCCCTGAGACAGCAGCACTTACACAAAAATAAATTAAACCCTTAATCCTGCAGACCTTTTTTTTTCCCCTGCAAAACCCCCATTTGTGCCTTTTTTTTTCCCAGGGCACAGCAATATTTAGTGGCAGAAGCAGCTCTGTTAACTTATGTTGGTGGAGTCCCTGTTATATTCAAGCTGACATAAAATGCCAAGAAATGGCCAAGAATGACATTTAAATGCATGGAATCGACAGCCCTACCTCTGGGTGTGGGTTTGCTGAGGCTTTTTTCCCCCCCTAAATAATAATGTAAAGCTACATTGGCCATCCAGCCCTGCTACCTTAAAGCACCTTGTCTGACATTTTACTGTGATGAGTGAACCTTTAACAAGGTCATTAAGCTTTGAAGGATTTTTCTCCCGGGGCCCTGGCAAAGCAGTTTATTCTAAATAGCCAAGGAAGGGAGAATAAAATATAAATAAAAATAACACGGTGTAGCCGTGAAGGATTTCATTTGTGAGGAACATAAAGTGGAAGTCTCCACGAAATAATCCCAGCCCTTCAAAAGGCCAGGCAAGTCATGGGAATGAATGAACCCGGGCACAGCACAATAACTCCATAAAAATAATAACAACAGACTCCTCCAGGTTTATGGGACAGGAGTCCCTGCTGGGAGGGGAGCTGGGGCAGCTCTGACGGGAATGTTCCCAGAATTGCCACTCTGCTGGAGAGGGAATGGGGGCAGAGGGATAACAGCAATGAAAACGGGGGAGTCTCACCTCTAAAGGGGACGGGGTGGGATCCTATCCCGTGTTTTTCTTGAATTTCAGATGAAAACAGGTGGATTCTCACTTAAAAAGGGAATGGAGTGAGATCCTATGGGTGATCCATGGGTGAGACCCATGTTTTTCTTGAATTTCAAATAAAAATTGATGGATTCTCACTTAAAAAAGGAATAGGGTGAGATCCTAACCTGTGTTTTTCTTGAATGAAACAGTGTCAAGTGAGGACAAACTCCTGCAGGGACACCAGGGCAGAAATGGATTTCAGACTGGGATAATCCAGGAATTCCAGTCCCCACGGGGGGTGGGAAATGTCCCTGTGTGTCTCTGTCCATGCAGGACCTGCCAGGCCCTGGCAGCTGAGGGGGACTGTAGCCCTGGGTTTGTGTTTTGGTTTTCTGAGATTCTTTTCCCAGGGGATTTTCCATAAAACAGGAGAAATGTTTTTGTAGCTGTACCTTTGTTATTCATCCCTTTCCCTAGGAGGGATTTCTCCTTGATGTCCCTCTGCTCTGCCCAATGTGAGTGAAGAGGTTTGTCTTTGTGTCACCAATCCAACTGGTCTGTGTGAAATAGTATAAAAGGGAGACACATCCCAGAAATAAAGGAGTCATTTTCAGCCTCCTGAAATTCTAAATCTGTGTCGTTGTGGTGTGAAACAGCCTCAGGGGACAGAGGGACACCAAGGAAATGCTCCCAGATGATGCTGGAGGATCTCTGTCCACTGCCCTGAGAGCAGCCAGAGCAGAGCCCAGCCTAAATGGCACCTCATTAATTGCCCTGCTCAATCAGTCCTTATCAATGAGCAGGATAAGGAGTTTTCAGATATTTATTTGCTGCCCACAGCCCGGGAAACGTCTCCTGTTTAATACACAAATGTGTCGCCTCTTATCTCCCGTCTCACAAGGGATTTGTTTAACCCAGGCTCGGGCTGATAGGAGCAGGCTTTTAAATTGAAAAATTGCAATTCTTTCCCCCCCCCCAAGCTTTGATACAAGTCTTATCAGCGGGAGGAAGTGACAAAAACATATCTCTTCTCCAAAGACAGAGGGAGGATTAGCTGAGCAGCAGAGGAGGCTTCGTTTTGTGTCCTGGGAAGGAGAGGGATGGGAGGGAGGTTCAGTCCTTCACCGGGAGCAGGGGCTGCTGCTGTAGCCCTGGTTTGTGCCTGAGGTGTTTTGGTTCCTAAAATTCCTTTCCCAGGGAATTTTCTGTAAACAACAGAAATGTTTTGGTAATGGCAAATTTTTTAATGTAGTTTTTCCCAGGAGGGATTTCTTCTTGATGTCCCTCTGGTGTGACCAATGTGAGTGAAGAGGTTTGTCTCTGTGTCACCAACCCAATTGGTCTGTGTGAAATAGTGTAAAAGGGAGACACATCCCAGAAATAAAGGAGCCATTTTCAGCCTTCTGAAGTCAGAGTCTTTGTGTTGTTGTGGGGTAAAGCAGCACCAGGGCCCCTCTGGGCTCCTCCTCAGGCTGGGGTTATTGCCAGGGGGCTCAGGGGGTGTGACAATAACAGGGAGGGCAGGTGGGGCCAGGAGGGCTCTGCCAGCCCAAACCAACCCTGCAGCCCTGGTTTGGTGCCTGACGTGGTTTTGTTTTCTGAAATTCTTTTCCCAGAGAATTTTCTGTAAAACGGAATGTTTTTTTAAACTGTACTTTGTTTTTATTTATTTTTTTCCCTAGGAGGGACTTCTTCTTGATGTCCCTCTGGTGTGACCGATGTGAGTGAAGAGGTTTGTCTTTGTGTCACCAATAAAATTGGTCTGTGTGAAATAGTGTAAAAGGGAGACACATCCCAAAAATAAAGGGGTCATTTTCAGCCTTCTGAATCTCAGAATCTGTGTCATTGTGGTATAAAACAGCATCAAAGCCCACCCCAGGGAATTTCCTGACAAAACGCCCCTAAAATCCCCAATTCCCCTGGGACACTCCAGGCAGCCAGGGTGAAATAACCCAGAACAAACCCCGGGAGTTCCTGGGGGTGCAGCAGAACCAGCCCAGCAAGTTTCTCCTGAGGGCAGAGAGTGGCAGGGCTGGTAATTTTGTGAATTGTATCATTAATAAAATATATTTTATTCTATTTGATGCTGGCTTTGGAAGGTTCCTGGATGATTATTACATTTTTAAGCATCACGATTTTTTCTTTTTCTTTTTTTTTTTTCTTTTTCTGAAGGCTTTACTGGAGGCTAAATTGAGATCTAATACAAAATTCAAAGAGGTTCTGCTGAAACGCCATTAAAATTTTAACTTTATGTTCTTTCAGGGGTTTGAAAGTTATAGAGGCAAAGCAGTACAAGCCAAGAGGAATTCAAAAACCAGATTTCTGCGTTCTGCAACGGGCAGAACGTCTGGAAAAAAAAAAAAGAGACAAATTTTCTGCTTTCTGAGAAGAATTTGGTGAAAGAAACTGCTGAGGAGCGAGTCCTTGGCCCATCCCTGACTACAAATGACACAGAAATATCTGTAAGCGTTTAGAGCCTCTCAGGATGGGTTTAATTCACAATCCCGGGGTAGAAAAGCCCGGGGGGAGCTTTGCAGGCTGAACCAACATTCCCATTTAACAGCCGTGCCCCGCTCCCAGCTGGAATTCTGGCTGGAGCCTCATCCAGGAAAAGAAAAACAAAATAAAAAGAGAAATATCAGCGGCTGCTGCACCTCCCCGCAGCGATTGCACGGGGCTTTTAATTTCGGTGGTAGCCGCTGAAAAATTCATGGAGGAGTTTTTTTCTGCTGCCTCACGGGACTTTGGGGGCAGCAGGGAAACGTTCCCTGGCTCTGGGGGGAGTTTGGGTCAAGTCTCCCTGCTTCTAGCCCTCAAAAAGCACTTTAAGAAAGAAAAAAAAGCACTTCAAGAAAGAAAAAAAGCATTTTACAGTGCCCTGGGTGATGCTGTGCTGCTGTTTTGGGCTGTTTTGGACTGTTTTGGGCTGTTTTAGGCTGTTTTGGGTTGGTTTTGGGCTGTTTTGGGCTGTTTTGGGCTGTTTTGGGTTGGTTTTGGGCTGTTTTGGGTTGTTTTGGGGGGTGTTTATTAATTTCTGGGTTTTTTGGATGGGGGAATCAGCACCTCCAGGAAATCCTGGATAAACGAGGGCAGAGGTAAGGGCAGGAGCAGAGGGGGAATTCTGCCTGGGGTTGCTCACTGAGCACACAGGTAAAACAGGGATGGGCATCCACGTCCACACACCCAAATATTCCTGAATCCAGGGTTCTCCTGGCTCTGTTTCAGAACTCAAACAGAATTTCCCTCTCTCCTGCTCACTCTTTATGGATTTTGTCCTGCTTGTTCACACAACTGCATCTTAAAACTCTTGTTTTGACAGGGTCGGACATTCCCCAAGGGGGTTTCAGGCATTCATGTGGAAAAGGGAAGAAACAGTTCCTTGCTGCAGCAGGAATGGCCCAAAATTCCTGTGGGCCTGCAGGTCCTGGGGGTGCCTGGCCTGGCAATAAACTGAGGTAAATAAAACCAGCTTTAATTGAATTATTGCCACCAGATAATGCCACAAGAATCAACCCAGTGATTCTTGGAGTAGTTTTTAATTATTTTGTTCTCATAGCAATAAAATGGAACAGACAGAAACCAAATCTTTTTGGAGAAAGGGAGTGGGACGTGGGCAGGGGGAGCTGCTCTGGCCCCTTTAGGTTTATTCCTACTGCAGCCTCACATCTGCACTCCATGGAAAATTAAAACACAAACCACATTTTCCTGGCACAAAATGCTCTGGTGTCAGAGGCAGCGTTGGATGAGCAAAGCCCTGAGTGCTGAGGCATCAAATAGAAGGTTTTGATTTATATATAAATATATATTTGTGTTACATCATCCATCCAATATAGACACAGATCCTAAAACTGAAATTCCCAA
>JBBMKD010000074.1:2900805-2908305 GCA_037834095.1 Argya squamiceps | reverse complement strand
TTGAGCACCTTGTAAATTGGGATTTCATTGTCTGGATGGCAGAACACAAACGCGGAGGGCTCTGCGAGCATCCCAAAGACCAGGAGATGACAGTGGGTGAAAAGGCACCGGGAACCAGCTGACCTCAGGGAAAATAATTACCTCTGCTCAGCAAAGCTGAAGCTGATGTTTTTGAAGCGCTGAGTTGCCCGATGGAAACCTCCTCAGAGAAGGAGTTTTTTCCTCGTTAATCTCGGCCCTTTTTCTTGCTTTGTTTTATTTCTTTGCATGTGTTCTGCAGCTTTTAGAAGCTGAATGAAAGTGCTTTACATCCCGTCGTGCACGGCCTTGGAAGGAGAGGTTAAAGGGGATCTCTTGGTGGAGAATTTGTGGGGTTTATTCCCTTGCTGGGGATCTAAAGCCTGATGTGATGTAATGGAACACACGGTGGTGGGATTGGCTTTAATTTCATTTTTCATACCAAGGTCATGTCCCTGGCAGTGCAGATTTCCCCGACACCGTGCTGCAAGAATTGGGTTTGTGGCTGACTCTGCAAAACTGGATTAATTAAAAGATGGGAAATAAAAGCTTCCTACTAAAAAAAATCTGTATTTTGATCTGAAAGCACCGGTGGCCTGAACTGGAGCCCTGCACATTTCCTGGGCCTGGGAGAATTTTATTGCAAATCTCAGCTTGGCTCCAAATCCAAGAGCAATTTCCTGGCAGTCACATTCCCACCTTAAAATACAGCCCTGGCTTGGAAATGTGAGTCTCTGTCATAGTTCATTACAGCCACTCTTTAAATAACCAGCAATTACCAGCCTTTAACCTTTAGTGCAGACCTGAGACAGCAGTTATTTCATATTATTTTACCTTAAGTGTTGAAGACAGGAAAAAAAAAATCTGTATTTCAAAGCAATTTAGTCTTATGGTTTCACCATATGATCTGGGCTTTTAATGTTTTATAATTATTTTTACCTGGGCTGTCTCTTTCTGCCTCCCTTCCCACAAATCTTCTTTACAGCAGGATGGAGGAATTGTCTCCTTCAGCCTCTTGGGCACGGGGCAGGGAGGGAAACTGGGGCAGGAAGGGGGATTGAGGGAATAAAGGGAAACTGAGGCATTAAAGGGAAACTGAGGCATTAAAGGGAAACTGAGGCATTAAAGGGGAGTTTGGGCATTAAAGGGGAATTGGGGTATTAAAGGGAAACTGAGGCAGGAAGGGGGACTGGGGCATTAAAGGGGAATTGGGGTATCAAAGGGGAACTCGAGGCAGAAAGGGGGGCCCTGGCTCAAGGCCAAAGGGAAAACTCCACGGAAAACACTGAAATTCCCAAATCCGTGAATTTCACTCCATGCTCTGGGGTTTGTTGTGTTAAAATCTGTCACAAATTCATTGTCACCAGCAGTTAAAATATATCAGTGACGGCCTTGGATGGTTCCCTTGGGGGAATTCTGAGGAATGCTGGACCTTGAAGCCTCCTGGAGAGGTGGGGTGGGAGCAGGGCAGGGAAATTCCAGCCTTTTGTCCAGGATCAAACCCAATTTCAGTGTCCCTGACCTGCCTGGGAACTGCAATCCCCGTGCAGAAAACACCTCTGAGGGCTCTGGTGCCTCTTAAAATATGAAGGGGGAACGGGGGGTGATTAAATGCATTTAATTCCTCTGAGTTTTGGCATGACAAGCAGCAGAACTATGGGAGAAAAGGGTCCGAAGGTGAATTTTATGAAAAAAAAAAAAAAATTGTTTGGTTCCTGTGTGAAGGTAAATCACACCAAGGACATAAAATACCCAACTTTAAATACTTCAAATCTATTGTAGGCAAAACTTCCCCTCCTTTACCTGCCAGCAGGTGAAGCTGGGGATGTATTCCCACTCAGTAAAGCAGATTTATTGGTGCTGCTTAAGAGACTCAATTATTTATTGGTAATACTTGGGGGATTTTCATCAAATCTCAAGACTTGCTGGAAATTTTTGTGTTTGCAATAAGTTTTTGTGGTAAAACACCAACACACCTGAAGCCAGGTGTGGACAAGCAAAGGAAACCCCACATCCCACTTTGCTGGGTTCTTTTTCCTGAGCTCGGAGAGTTTTCCCTAAAATCAGAGGAAATTCCCCTTTGTCCTTCACCTGCAGAGAGCTCTGGGTTGTGCCAGAGCCCAGCCCAGGGCTGAGCAAAATTAAACCTGAACTGCTCCGGGCACGTTCCGGTGCTGCCTGCCTCCCTCTGCTGCACGGAGCCCGAAGTGCTCGGGAAGGCTGCAATTCCCCAAAACTCCGGCCAGAAGTGCCAGGGAGTGCTGAAATTTCCCAAAATTCTGACCAGAAGTGCTCAAGAGTGCCCAAATTCAAGCCCAAAGTGCTCAGGAATGCCAAAATTCCACAAAATTCCGGCCAGAAATGCTCAGGAATGCTGAAATTCCAGCCCAAAGTACTCGGGAATGTCAGAGGAGGTGGCACCAAAGCATGGATTTACGTGGACAAACCTAAAAAACCCCTGGAATTAAATAATAATAATAATAATAATATGAAATAACAATATAATAATTAAATAATAATTAAATAATAATTAAATAATAATTAAATAAGAATTAAATAATAATTAAATAATAATTAAATAATAATGAATGCTGAAGTGGGAATTCTTCCTGGCCCAGCTGGAGGAAAAGCTGCTGGTGAAATTTCAACCACGGCCGATTCCCCCAAATTACAAATCAAAGAGCAAATTAGGTACAAAGACAATGCCATATTCCAAATGCCTGGGTCTTGTGACGCCTGAAATCGATGAGTGAAATTCAGATTTTGTGCCCCCCTGGCATGTTAATGCACATGTCCCCACCCTGAGCTCAGCCAGCCACTCCAGCATTTGATTTTTTATCAGATCCACTTTGCTCTGCGCTCTGTGGAATGAGCAAACACGGGGAAATGCAAATAATTGCATTGTATTTCATCTTGGATTAATGGAATAAAAAAATAATATAGATTTCCAGCTCATCAGAGCTGCTGGCTTGTGACAGATCAAATGGGGACTTCACTTGAAAGCAAGTGGCTGGGAATTGTTTAGAGAAACATCACCAGGGGCTTTAAAGAGGTTTTTTAAAGAGATTTTTTTCTCATCTCTGAGGAGGATGAAGTTTATCCTTTGAAAAAAAAGGGGCTCTATTTTAGGGTTTTTTTTAATTGATTTGGAAACAAAACAACACAAAACTCGAGGGGACTGCAGAACCCAGAGTGGGGCTGTTCCCAGGGGCTGCATCGGGGGGTTCTGTGTAAATCCTGTGACAATTCCCTGTCCCAGGGCCCCTTTGGGGGCAGGACCCAGTTCGTGTCTGGCTGCTCGGGGCAGCAATTCCTTATTTGGTGAGATTTGTGCAGTCACATAAAGATACAGACCCATGGAAAGGCCTCCTGGAAATCCCAGCTCTGTGAGAGGAGGGAGGGGTGCTGCACAAGGGGAGCAGAAAATGAAAAATCTTCTTTTTGGCGTCACGAATTTTGAAAATTCTGCATTATGAATCTCCAAATTCTGCCCTGAGAGCTGTGGGAGGGGCAGGAGGAGGCTGGGGGTGCACAGACCCCCCTGGGCTGGGGGACACGGGGAGCCCGTGCTGGGGAAGGAATTCCAGAGGCAGGGATGGAGAGAGAATATCCAAATATCCCATTTGTGTTCTCATTGTCTGTGTTCTCACTGCCTGTGTTCTCACTGCCAGCCCGGCAGGGCAGGATCCTGGATGGGGCAGGGATGAGGAAGGAATTCCAGAGGCAGGGATGGAGAGGGAATATCCAAATATCCCATTTATGTTGTCATTGTCTGTGTTCTCACTGCCAGCCCAGCAGGAAGGGATCCTGGACGGGGCAGGGATGAGGGAACGTGTTCTGTGAACACCACGGGATCCCAAACTCCTCCATCTCTGAGTCTGGGACAGCAGGGGAGCTGGAGAGGGTCCCAAACCCCAGGACAGAGGAAGAAAAAACTGAATTTCAGCAGTTTTGGATACTCCTGGTGTCCTGTGGAACTCGACACTTTAATCTGCCCAGGAGCGGCTCCTGATGGGAATTCCTGTGATTTGTCCTGGCCAGGGATGTCCTGCTCTCCCTGGATGATTTACCTGTCCCTCAGGTCCCTCAGCTGCCCCGTGCCTGGTGCTCTCTGTGCAAACATCAATGGTTCAGGTGTGAACATCGGTGGTTCAGGTGTGAACATCAGTGATTCAGGTACCCATATCAATGGTTCAGGTGTGAATATCAGTGGTTCAGGTGTGAACATCGATGGTTCAGGTAAAATATCGATGGCTCAGGTGGAACATCAATGGTTCAGGTGAGAACATCGATGGTTCAGGTGGAACATCAGTGATTCAGGTGTGAACATCAATGGTTCAGGTGTGAACATCGATGGTTCAGGTGTGAACATCAGTGATTCAGGTACCCATATCAATGGTTCAGGTGTGAACATCGATGGTTCAGGTAAAATATCGATGGCTCAGGTGGAACATCAGTGATTCAGGTGTGAACATCAATGGTTCAGGTAAAATATCAATGGTTCAGGTGGAACATCGATGGTTCAGGTGTGAATGTCGATGGTCCAGGTGTGAACGTCGATGGTTCAGGTGGAACATCAAGGCTTAAAAGGTGCTTTAATTCTCTTTTATCAATGGCTCAGGTGCATTTATTGTCTTTTATCGTGTCTCCTGCTCAGAGCAGCAGCTCTGTCACCCTCTGAGGATGTTTCCACGTGCCAGAGCAGCAGCAGGAGGAGCAGCTGCCGTTCACCTGTGTCCCCAGCCCTTCTCCAGGTGACAGAAATCCTGATTTATGACACGGCACAGGCAGGGAGCTCCAAGGGCACCCTCCAAACAGCAAACCCTGCTCTCACCTGCCTGCAGAGCTCTGGGCAGACCTTTGCAAGCTCAGCTGGAACATTCTGCTGAGCCTCCAGGGCGCAGGAGCTGATTTGTTTTCTGTTTCCCCCACCCCTGCAGCCCTCTGGGTTACTGAAATGATCGTGGTATCGGTGTCTCCTCTCCACAGAGGTTCCTCTGCAGCTGCAAAGTGCCAAAGTGGGTTCAGGGAGTTGATGAAGATTTCAGGGATCTCCTCAGGCACAAGAACAAACCTGAGATGGGGGAAAAGGTGCCCAGAAGTTCCTGTGGGGAGGAGATTTTGGATTCCAGATCCTCTCTCAGTTTCTGGCTGGGCTGTGGCTGCTGGGTCAAGGCATTCAAAAAAGGCCAAACCAAAGCAACTTTCTCCTGTTAGATTTTGGTTTGGTTTTTTTTGGTGGGGTTTTGATGCAGCTGCCTCAGACTCCAGGCCTGGAGTTTCCAGGAAATGCAGGCTCCAGATGTGGAGCGTGGACCAGGCCCCCGTTCCTGGAATCACTGGAGTGCCCTGGTGTGCACAGAGCTGCATTCCTGGATCCATTCTGCATTTCTGGGATTATTGTTATTTATTCTGCAGCAGCACTTAAAGGACGGATAAACTTCAGCTGGAGCTGCGCTCACAAGAAGCTGCCTCAGCCCGAGATTTTATTTTTGTGGAATATTCTGCTTATTTCCATTTCCAAGTGCGCTGATTGAAGCCGCAGCTGCTGCCCTTATTTCTACTTTTGCTCTCTCCTTCCCATCAGAGCTGCCTTAGGAACCGAGGGCTGGGTATTTTTATCTGAAGCACCAAACACAGACTCCGTGGCGTAGGCAAAAATCCATAATTAGTGGGGCTCGAGGCACAAGTGGCTCCGTGTGCACCAGGAAGAGGCTGAGCTGACGTGGGCAGGGGAGGGAGGGGGCTCTGCCACCTGAGAGCTGCCCTGCTCTGCCCCTCCCTGGGGTTTGTTTGGGGGTTTGTTTGGGACTATTATTATTATTATTATTATTAATTTTTATTTTTATTTTTACTTTTATTTTTATTTATTTTCCTTGGCAGCATCAAACACAGAAACTACCTGAAAGGCTGTTGAGGAAAATGCATTTTTCCTGTATTTGCTCTCTGCCTTTGCAGCTCCTCTCCTCGTTGTGAGCTCCAGCCTGGCCAGCACATGTTGGCCAGGGAATGAGGAATCTTCTGATGTGATGTGCTCAGATATTGATTTCTGTCTTTTTTTTTTTCCCCTCTCTCTGAAAATTCTGTTTACAAATTCCTTTTGCTTTAATTGGGAATGGAAATGGAGTTTGTTTCCAAAAGGGGGATGGAAATGGAGTTGATTTCCAAAAGGGGGATGGAAATGGAGTTGATTTCCAAAAGAAAGGGGATGATCCCTGAGTGCTGCTCTGGGCTGGACCCCAATGGAAATGGAACTGACTTCCAAGAGGAGGATGGAAATGGAGTTGATTTCTGAAAGGAAGGTGGAAATGGAGTTGATTTCCAAAGGAGAAGGGGAATGGACACAGACATTGCAATGCCTTGGCTGTGCCCCCTCCCACAGCCAGAATTCCTCGCAGGCCCCAGGATGCAAACACGGCCCAGCTGTCCCTGCCCTGCCCTGGGGATCTGAGTGGGGATCTCTCTCTCCCCTCCTGAGATCAAATCTCCTTTTGGTGCCTTTCCCTGCCCCATTACAGGGTTTGTGTCCCACACAGCCCTGACACTCACCGTGCCCCTGCCCCTCTCCTCTGCCCACTGCAGAGAGAACCCCACTGATTCCCCCAATCCTGTCCCCAAAGGACAGAGCCTGGCAGTTCTCTATGACCCCAAATTCCTCCTCCAGCCATTCCCTTTCCTCCAGGTGCTGCCTTTGCTCCCCCCCCCTCCCTGGTGGGATTTGTCCCCAGCAGAGCATCTCTGGTTTCACCAGGGCACAGCCAGCAGGTTTTGGCCTTGGACCCTTGTGCTGTGTCCTGATCAGGCGTCTGATAAAAATATTGATGTGCAATTAGCTGGGGAAGGGAAACTGCTGCTGCTGCTGGCAAGAAAAGGAATTTTAGATCACAGCCCCCTGCAATATTGATAACAACAGCCCAGAGCGGGCTGGGGGGCTTTTCCATCCTGGGACTGGTCACAGGAACGCTGATTTTAGGGGTTTGGGCCCAAATGTGCAAGTTTAAAGGGTGGAGCAATCTGGGGAGGGTGGAGAGAGGCAGGGGGGGCTGAGGTGTTCCAGCCTGGCCTCGGGCTCCGGGGAAAGGTCAGGGCCGCTCCCACGGCAGTTCCGGGCCGGAGCTGGCAGGTCCCGCACCCCGGGGCGTGTCCCCACCCCGCTCACCTGGGTGTGTCCCCACCTTGCACATGTGGGCGTGTCCCCACCCTCTTCACCTGGGTGTGTCCTCACCTTGCACATGTGAGCATGTCCCCACCCCGCTCACCTGGGTGTGTCCCCACCTTACACATGTGAGCGTGTCCCCACCCTCTTCACCTGGGCGTGTCCCCGCTCACCTGGGTGCCCCTCCCCCGCCGCACTTTTGGGGGGGGGGAAGGGGGGAGGGGGGTGTCGCCTGTCCCCATCCCCCCTCCCCAACACCTGCGCGCGCGCCGCCGGCAGGACCCGCCCCGCGCGCCCCTAATTGGCTGCGGGGGGAGGTGCGGCTC
>JBBMKD010000074.1:2886920-2897434 GCA_037834095.1 Argya squamiceps | reverse complement strand
GTAAAAACCAGCAGCTTCTGGTTTGGGGTAAAAACCAGCAGCTTCTGGTTTGGGGTAAAAACCAGCAGCTTCTGGTTTGGGGTAAAAACCAGCAGCTTCTGGTTGGGGTAAAAGCAGCAGCTTCTGGTTCAGAAGTTCTGGTTGGGGCTATTTCTGCCCCACCAGCCCCACTGGGGCACTCGGTTGTCCCTGCATTGATTGATCTGCTCCCCAAATGTCATTGATAACCCAGCCCTGGGCTTGGCTTTATCCCTGGGCCTTGGGATGAACACAAATCCAGGCACAAACCCACCAATATTGGACATTTCTGTGCTCTTGGAGCCTCCCCTGGCTCTGCTCGAGTCTCCCCATGCAGACAATTCTGCATTTTGAGCTCAGACAATTCTGCATTTTGAGCTCATTAGGACGAAGTGTTAATTAAAATAACGACCCCACACTCTGCTCCCAGCTCCCCCTCCCCTGCAGGGCCTGTGTGGGCTTCTCCATCAATATTTATATTTAATTTGTAATTTCCCAGGAAATAAACTCCCTTCCCTGGTGGGTTTAGGAGCTGCCACCTCTCCAGGGTGGCCCAGGGGTGGAGGAGCTTTGCTGTCCTTTCCAGGCAGGAACACTCAGGGCTTGGATTGTTTATTGGTTATGATTATTTTCTCCAAACCACGGGGAATTTCAGGACTCTGGGGAGCAGGGTGGCAAACCCTTTGTTTTCTTGGGGGTTCTGTTCAGCCCTGCATTTTTTCTGCAATTTATTGCTGTGCCTTGATGTGCTGTGAGAATTTGGGAGAGAATTCAGAGAGGAAGTGGCAAAGCCTGGTTTGGACAGGAATATTTAATATTTGGCCTGGTCTGGAGCACTTTGGGCTCTGATTTAGGGCACTGACCCTCGTGTTCCAAACACAAACAATGTGATTTCTGCTGAGATGGAAAATTCCAGAGCCCAGCAGGCCTTGGGGGTCAGTGGCTGTGTGTTTTCTGTATTTTTAGCCCTGCTCTGGTGGAAGGTGGAGTCTGAGGGAAGCAGCAGAATGTTGACACCAGAGGCTGCTGTTTCAGAGGCTTTGGGATGCTGCTGGAGCAGATGGTCACATTCATCTGCCTCAAACACTGAAATGCTTCATTTTCTATTTATGATTCTGAATGGTCTGGCTGTGCCACGTGGCCCTGGGCACTGGGGAGGGTCTGTGGCCCTTCAGCCCCCACCAATAATTCACATTTTGGGGCAGGCAGGGGAGGGTTTGTGGCCCTTCAGATCCCACCAATAATTCACATTTTGGGGCAGGCAGGGGAGGGTTTGTGGCCCTTCAGATCCCACCAATAATTCACATTTTGGGGCAGACAGGGGAGGGTTTGTGGCCCTCCAGATCCCACCAATAATTCACTTTTTGGGGCAGAGGCCCATCAGATCCCACCAATAATTCACATTTTGGGGCAGGCAGGGGCTCAGAGGTGCCAGGGAGGAGCCAGAGCACCTGGAATTCACCTGCACAAAGGTGATGAAGGTTTCCACCACATCCCCATCCCCATCCACCCTTTTGTGGCCTTTTGAAATGCTCAAAAATGTTCTTGACAAAGAGATTTTGTTAAGTCCAGTGACTTCCCCATTATTGTTTAGTGCCAAATACTAAATACTTCCAGGAATTTCCGTGCAGGGAGTTACACTTAATTACACTTGGACATCATCATCCCTAATTAATTTTTTTTTCTGGGTGCTGCTGTGGGTATTTTTTGGATTGTTTTGTGTCTGAGATTGGGTTTAACCAAAAAAAAAGGGGATTCTGTGCTCTGAGGTTGGCTCTGATGCTCCCAGGGCTGATAATGACATTTGCAGCCCCACAGGAATAAAAATCCTCCATCCTGCAGACGACTTTCATTAATTTCCTGATAACTTCATCTGTGCCAGGAAGGTAAAATGGATCAAGCCCTAAATGAGGAGGATTTTTTCAAACAACCAAACCTTGTGTTCTGCTGCAGGCTGAGGGGCTGGGACGGTGCAGAGCAGCTCAGAGGGGCCAGTTTGAGTTTAATTTCTTAAATTGCACCCAAATTAGTGCAGAACTGGCCTCTCCTCAGCGACAGCTGCAGCACGGGACTCCTCGGGCACATTTGGTCATTTCTGGATCCCTGCTGAAGCTGGGCTGAGGCTTTGCTGGGATGGGTTTGGTGAGAGCCAGTTTAGCCCTGGAGAGCTGCTGGTGTCACTGGTGTCACTGGTGTCACTGGTGTCACGGGCTCAGCTGGGGACAAATGGGACTTTTTGGGAGTTTTTGAGCAGAGTTTGATCAAAAATTGCTGGATTAACACAGCAAATGGAGCCATGGGCTCTTCCCATTCCCACTCCCATTGCACTGGAAGTGCTGAACGTGGAGAGATTTGTATTTCCATTTTCGTCCAGTCCCCAGAGATTTGTATTCTTATTTCCCCCTTCCCATCCCTGTTTTCCTCCTTTCCCAAAAATTCCCATCTTTTCCTCCCTCCCCAGAGATTTCCATTCCTATTTCCCTCCCCAGACATTCCCATCCCTGATTTCCTCCTTTTCCAGAGATTCCCATCCCTGTTTTTCTCCCTCCCCAGACATTCCCATCCCTGTTTTCTTCCTTTCCCAAAGATTCCCATCCCTGTTTTCCTCCCTCCCCAGAGATTTCCATTTCTATTTCCCTCCCCAAAGATTCCCATCCTTGTTTTCCTCCCTCCCCAGAGATTTCCATCCCTGTTTCCTTTCCTCCCTCCCCAGAGATTCCCATCCCATCCCAGGTCACACCTGGGGATGGCAGTTTGGTTATCCCCAGGAGGCTTTTCCAGACGAAAATCAGGTTTTTATTTACAGAGCTCTGCACAGACAGCAATCCTCCGTGCTTAATTAGGCTTTGGATAATTGGCACAATCGTGCTGCTTCACCTGGAGGTGCTGCAGCTTTGGGGTTCTCTTTGCTCACACCCCCTCAGAATAATAAATAAATCAATCAAATCTGCTGCAGGTCCCTTCCAGCAGCAGCTGAGGGACTCCAGGGTGGGTCTGTGGGCTCTCAGTGCAGACAATTAACACACTCCAGGCTGGGAGTCCAATCACCTCATGTTTAATTAGCCCCAGAAATGTAATCTCAGGCTTTTTGTGGGGAAAAAAACCAAACAAACAAAGCCCCAAAAGTTTTGGGGTGGGCAGAGCCTTTCCTGTCCCACCCCAGTGCTGTGCCCTGAATTCCAGCCAGGATTGATTTGCTGCCAGGGACAGGAATTGTGTGGGGAAACATCAGGAATCTTTATTTGGATTATTCCAGGCCCTGCTCCTGATGGATCTGCCCGTTCCCAGAGCTCTCCTGGAACCCCTGAGCTCAGGTTTCCTGCCCTGGCTCTGTGTTTGCACAGAAATGAGGAATTTGGGGGAGCTGGAGAAGCGTGGCTGGGCTCTGTCACCACCAAAACACTGCTGGGCAAATTCCCCCGAGTCTGGGACAAAAATTCCTGGCCACAGCCCCAGGAATTAGGGAAATTTTGTAGTAAAGGGGCCTGGGGTGTGATTTCCCCCTTTTCCCTCAGTGTGACACCCTCAGAGGGTCCCCAGAACCCTCCTGGGCTGGCAGCAAATCCTCCTGGAGCAGGAAAACCCTGCAGGAAAAATCCCAGTGAGGGGAACCTGGGGTAGGGCAGAGGCGCAGAGAGGGGCTGGGCAGCTCAGGGAGAGGGTTTGGTGTGGTTTAAATGAAATTATTGGGACATCCTGAGCTCCTGAGTGCCCAGGGGGTGACAGGGACCGGCTCAGTGCTCCATCTCTGAGGTGCAAGCTGGACTTTCGAGGTGCAAACTGGATTTTTCCCCCTGGGAAGGGCCCCAGGGCAGGCAGGGAGGGAGCACAGAATCCCAGAGGAGTTTGCTCACAGGGCATTGCCCTGCTGAGGTTTTTTTTTTTCCCCTTTCAAGAGTGATTTAATTGCATGTGAATTCAGGTTTTTTTCCGCTGGATTGGGGCTGTCAGTGGATTCCATCAGCCCCTCCCCGGGGCTGGCACCGACCCCAGAGCTGTTTAACCGTGACATAATCGTCACCCACGTCACTGCCCCCGTGCCCCCGGCGCTGCTGCCGCTTGGAAATGTCACCAAGTGCCACCAGGGGCTCGGCGGTGTCGCTGCATCGTCCCCAGGCTGGGCTGTGCCCGCTGCAAACCCTTCAGTGTGCAGCAGTGCCTGAACCCCCCGCGGCAGCTCCAGAGCTCAGGATCCGTCAGAAATAATCCAGGGTGGGCCCTGTCCTCATCAACAATCAGCAATAAAAACCTGAGTGCTCTGGGGTTGGCGATAATTCCATCCCCACGTGGCCCGGGGTGGGATGGGGACAGCCCAGGGCTCTGCAGGGGGGACAAAAACCCACCTGGGGTTTGATCCTTTCCCCTTTAATTTCTGTTTCTGTCAGAGGATCGTGTCGAGGTTGGTGCATCTTTGGGGTTTGATGATGATGGTTTTGGTGTGCTGGCAGGGGATTTGGAAGCAAATGCTGTGGAGACTTTTCCAGGGTTTTATTTTGGCTGGATCTCCCTCTGTGCCCCCTCTGCCTCCCCGGGCTCAGGAAGGTTTGCTCCTTTCTTGTTCTTCTCCTGCTCCTTTCTTGTTCTTCTCCTGCTCCTTTCTTGGTCTTCTCCTGCTCCTTTCTTGGTCTTCTCCTGCTCCTGGAGATTTCCCTTCCAGGTGGATTTTGGAAGTGTTTTCTTTGCTCTGATTGAATCTTCCAGCCCTCCAGCGGCACCTTGGACATTCTGGGGCTGGGAATGTCCCAGCTCCTCTGCTCTGTTCCCATTCCCTTTCTCTTTCCTCGCTTTTCTCACTCCTGTTTCCCCCCCATTAATGGCTTTTCCCCTCCTCTTTTCAAGTGGCATTTTCAGATAATTCCTAAAATTAATCAGGGCAAAAAAAAAAAAAAAAAAAAAGCCGCTTTAAACTGTGGGTTTGGTTTATGGATACAGAAGGGACATTGGAGCTTTGGGCTGAAATGCAGCAGGTTTGGGTCTGATATTAAAAACTTTAACAGTGACCTGAGGCAAGAGTTGGGGTGAGCCTGGGATAAATCAGAACTTGAGGTAAATCTGAGCCTGAGATGAATCTGAGCCTGGGATGAACCTGAACCTGGGATAAATCAGAATCAGACAAACCTGAGCCTGGGACAAACCTGAACATGGGATAAATGTGAGCCTGAGATAAACCTGAACTAGGTAAACCTGAGCCTGGGACTAACCTGAGCCTGGACAAACCTGAACTAGGTAGATCTGAGCCTGGGACAAATCTGCCTTCCCAGCAATGTTTCAGTGAGCTGTGAGTGCCCAAGGTTGTGTTTAAATGAGTGTTCAGTTAAAATGTTTGATGGCTGCTGGTGGCTGCGTTTCTGCAAGCTCTGCCAAACGCTGGGCTTTGTTCTTTATTTAACCTGGGACGTGTCCTGGGGAGTCCAGGCAGATTCCTGGGGAGCTCTGGCACTGAAACCTTCAGAAAAATGGGGAATTTGGTGATTTATGGCAATATTTTCACAGGGCGTTTGTCCACTCAGCTTTCTGGGGAGCTCTGGCAGTTAAACCTTCAGAAAAATGGGGAATTTGGCCATTTATAGCAGTATTTTCACAGGGCATTTGTCCAGTCAGTTTCCTGGGGAGCTCTTGGCACTGAAACCTTCAGGAAATTGGGAATTTGGCCGTTTATGGTGATGTTTCCACAGGGCATTTGTCAGTGGCAGGCTGAGGGCTTGACTTACCAACAGAAGCTGTGCCAGGGTTGATTTTTGGGCTGGAATTCCCCCTTTGCTGAGGCTCAGGAAGCCTCTGCACACAGATCCCCAGCCCGGCGTCCAGGTGAGTTTTAGGTTAAAGCTGCTGGGCCAGAGCAGAGGAATTATTGATGGTCAGAGGGAACAAAACCCTCCAGAGCTCAGCCCTGAAAACCCCAATTCCTGCAGCTGCTCTGGCTGTGAACTCTGGGTTTTGCTGTTATTTTTTCTCTCTCTCTCCATGTTCCCATTCAAGGCAGTGGTGCTGTGGGAGGAACGAGGGGGATGAGCACAGCTCTGAGTGCAGAACTAATTACTGTCCTTAAAGAAGATAAAAAAGGGAAATCGAGTGTTTGTCCAGGCCCCTTTTATCTGCACCAGGAGCCAATTATTTAATTCAGGATGAAATTGGGTCGGGGCAGTATCAGGACAGTGAAAAGCTGCCCTGGTAACATCTGCTCTGAAAATTCACCTCTGGATCTGGATCCATTTTCTTCTCATTACTCTGAGAGGAAATGTGGCACGTAATAATTAAAACCAATTAAAACACTTGTTGACCTCCCAAATTGTTATTTATTCATAACAATTTGAATTGCCCTTGGTTGTAATTTAACTGATAATTCCACTTTAAATAATTGAAACCATCACTGAGCTTAATTTAAAGCTGAACGACGTCTGTGGGAATAAATTGCACGAAACAGTGGTTTCATCAATAACGTGTCAAAAGCCAATCAATATTTATGTCTCAGAGCTCTGTTAATGGATGGTGATGTTAAAAAAAATCTAACAACCTTCCTGAAGCCCTGAAATTTCCTCCTGGTGTGAACCCCTGGGCCAGAGCTCTGGCAGGGAGGCTTTGCCTGGGAACAAAGTCCTGGATTTGACACCTTTGGAGCCCAAAAACATCTTTAATAAGAAAGGATCAAACAAGGGAGGAATTCCAAGTCCAGTGGGAAAGTGAGAAAGGTTTGGGCTGCATTTCAGCCCAAAGCTCCAATGTCCTTTCTGCATCCTTAAGCCAAACCCACCCTGTCAAGTGGCTTTTTTTCACTGATTAATTTTAGGGATTATCTGAAAATGCCACTTGAAAAGAGGAGGGGAAAAGCCATGAACGGGAGGGAAAAAAAGGGAGAAAAGCAAGGAAAGAGAAAGAGAATGGGAACAGAGCAGAGGGGCTGGTGCATTCCCAGCCCCAGGATGTCCCAGCCAGCTCATTCCAGTGGGAAAGGATTTGCTGATTAAAATATCCCTGGTGGAGGGTTTGTGCTTCCCAAAGTGCATTTTCCTGGCTCCTCCTGGGCTTTCCGTGGTTTTCTGGGGGCAGCTGAGGAGGGGCAGAACCAGGGCTGTGGCTCTGTGGGGTGGCAGAGGGGTGAGAATTCCCAGTGCCCTTTGGGCAGCACCAGCAGCTCCTGCTGGGAACGGTCTGGGGACGCTCTGCACCTTGCCCCTCATCCAGGAGAGTTAATTGTGGTCCGGGGTTTTCTGGGAACCCT
Source organism: Argya squamiceps (assembly GCA_037834095.1). NCBI lineage: Eukaryota > Metazoa > Chordata > Aves > Passeriformes > Leiothrichidae > Argya > Argya squamiceps. The sequence continues at coordinate 2,890,197 of JBBMKD010000074.1, read as the reverse complement.
GGGATGTTGGTTTGCTGTCAGCTGTGGAGATCCAATGTCTGTAAAATGTAAAACCAGATCCTGAACCGGTTCCCTGAATCTCCAGCCAGTTTCTTTTTTTCTTTTTTTCTTTTTTTCTTTTTTTCTTTTTTCTTTTTTCTTTTTTCTTTTTTTCTTTTTTCTTTTTTCTTTTCTTCTTTTCTTCTTTTTTCTTCTTTTTTCTTCTTTTTTCTTCTTTTTTCCTTTTTTCTCTTTTTTTCCTTTTTTCCTTTTTTTCCCTTTTTTTTCCTTTTTTCCCTTTTTTTCCTTTTTTTCCTTTTTTTTCCTTTTTTTCCTTTTTTTCCTTTTTTTCCTTTTTTTCCTTTTTTTCCTTTTTTTCCTTTTTTTCCTTTTTCTCTGGGTGCAGCCCCAGCTGCTGCTGCGGAATGGGGCTGGAATTCCTGTGGAGGGGACCAGTCCAGGCAGGAATTCTGTGCAAGGCTCAGCCCCAAACTGGGCAGGGCTCTGCAATTTCCCTCCAGAGGGGCCAAAGGAGGATGGAATTGTGGATTTGGGGCCATGCAGAGGGCAGGGAGGGCTTCCCCAGACTCTGAAATCCCTGGATTGCTTTGGGATGTCTCCTTGCAATGGGACCAGGATCTTTATTTTCCTGCTCACACAATGGGATCAGGATCTTTATTTTCCTGCTCACTTGCTGGAGGCTGCTGGGTTTGTGTTTCCTCACCAATGCAAGCTCCCCTTTTTGTTGGTTTTTTAAAAAATTATTATTATTATTTTTCTGGAGCCTTTCTGGAGAATATCTTGCACGTTTGCATTTCTCTGGCTGCTGTCCCTGCTCGCCCTGGTGTCTGCCCTCCCTCTGTGCCTGCACTGGAGCTTTTCCCTCCCCTTTGTCCCCGCTGGAAAGTGAATTATCAGGTCAGCACGGTGAGAAATGGCCTGGAAAACAATTTAAAGAGCAGCTCAGCTGAGCTGGTGTGATGCCTTTGGATTCCTGGATGGGTCCTGGAGGGATTTATCTCACCTGGGTCAGGAGTTTCTCAGCCATTTCCAGTTCCAAGCAGCGATTTCCAGTTCGTTTAAGCCCTTGGCTTTGTGTCCTGGGGCGGCACTGGGTGAGGAGACCAGATTTGATTTTCCTGGGGTCTGTCCCTGCCCTTGTCCCTCTGTCCGTGGCCCGGCCCGGGGGCGGAGAGCGAACTGAGAGCGATAATTCCGTGTACACAGGGATTTGGGAAGCCTGGAGAGTCCAGTGACCCACGTGCTCCAAATAAAACTCTTTTTTATGATTATTTTCTTTAATTGGAATAGGACTGGAACCGCTCAGCCTCTCTCCTGGGTCACCAGAGGAGCGCACAGGGATTTTGCTGAGCAGCAGCTCTGGAACATCAATCAGTGATTTTTATGAGGAGTTGGGAGCTCTTCCCCCGACACCTCGGGGCCGGGGCTCGGCGGCGGCGGCGGCTTCTTTGTCAACCCTTTAATGGCAACAATTTCCTAAATCAAAGCAATCTGCGCTTCCCCGTTTACAATTTCATTTCCCAGCACTAAAGCCTCATAAAAGGGTTTACAGCCCTGCGAAACCATCCAGCAGCCGACAGTGGCATTATCTTCAGTGGAGTATTTTATCTTTAAAATTATAAGGATTTGTCCTGCTCTCTTTTATGCAGAAATAGAATGCCAACAGATGCAAAGTTTATTTTTAAACTTGGCTAGGGGCTGGAAAAGCACATTGAGTGGAGGTGTCTTTTGGTGCTCTGAATGTATTTCAGGCTTTAATAGTAAAATGTTAAAAAGAATTACAGAGCTATGATTTCTGTGGTGGAGGTGACACAGGGGGTGGACACAGAGAGTTCCCCAAATTCCCTTCCAGGGCTGCCCTTTCCTGCCTGGGTGCTGCTGGAGGGTGGGTTATTACTAATTATTATTTATTATTTATTATTTATTATTATTCATGATTTAATTTATTATTTATTGCTATTTACTATTTATTTTATAAATAATAATAATGGTTAAAATTTAAAATACTGATATTAATGATATTAATGATGATGATGGTGGTGATGATGATGATGCATAGGAGAGGTGTGGATGCAGCCATCCCTCAGGATGCCCAGCTCTGGCTGTTCCCAAAATCCCAGGGAATCCAGCCCAGGTTTTATTGGAGAATGTCACAGAAACTTCGCAGAGGCTCTTCCAAATGAATTTTTAATCACTGTGGAATAATGGGAATTATTTGTTATAAATAACAGTGAGCCCAGTAAAGCAAGAGGTTCCCCACCCATCCAATGGGAATTTTTATTTATTATGTTTTAGTTAATTGGGAAAACACTCCCTGGTCCTGGTGAGCTGCTGGAGCTCCACAAGTCACAGGGAATCCAGCCCAGGATTTATTGGAGATGTCACAGGAACTTCAGGGCCTCCAAATCGTTGTTGTGGATTTTAATATATTTTATATATTATAATATATACATATATAATATTTATGGATTTTAAATATATATTTTTAATAGATTTTAATAATTTTAAAATGATCGGTGTAAATGATTTGTTATCAATAGCAGTGACCCCAGCAGAGCAAGGGTGGCTGCAGATTTTCCTGCCTCGCCCCGGCCCTGGGACCATCCCCTGGCAGGGAATGCAGAGTGTGAGGCTGTAATTAAAGCCGGGTGTTAATTGTGGATCCCGAGCAGGAGACGGGCAGGGAGGAGCTCCCAGCCCCGGCATCTGCTCCTGTTCAGATAAAGGAACAAAAGGTAATTTACAGCAACAGATGGGCTTGAACTCTTGAATACTTTTTCATTTTTAATTTACGACGCCTCTCTCATAGAGCACTGAAGGAACTCCTGTGTCATGTTCTTTTATCATCCAGGCAAGGGAAGTGTGAGGGACCCGAGTGTCACTAGACAAGAAAGAACTCCACTCACTGGTCAGGTTGTGAGAGCAAAAAAGAAGGAAGTTTATTTGGGATTTTGACTTATGTATCTTTTGGAGATTGGTCAGAGATTGGGCAATGACACCTCTCTGACCCCACTGGTCAAGCCAGAAGTCCATCAATTCATCCTTCCTCACTGAATGCATTCCTCAAGGAATGCACAGTTTCCAAAACATCTTTTCTTTTTTTTTCTTTTTTTTTAATGTCACAATGTGTAAAAACTCCAGTAGAAAAAATATAAACATCAAAAGGCTGAAAAAAATCAGGGTGACACCCGAGTGTCTTTGTGCCTGCTGAGGGATGGAGCAGGGAGGGCAAAGCTCAGTTTGTGTCTTTGTGCCTGCTGAGGGATGGAGCAGGGAG
>JBBMKD010000074.1:2872502-2886820 GCA_037834095.1 Argya squamiceps | reverse complement strand
CTGGATCTCCTTCCCTGGGGGCTCCAGGGGCTCCAGAAAAACAAAACTGGAGCTGGATCTCCTTCCCTGGGGGCTCCAGGGGCTCCAGAAAAACAAAACTGGAGCTGGATCTCCTTCCCTGGGGGCTCCAGGATGTGCCAGGAAAACAAAACTGGAGCTGGATCTCCTTTCCTCAGGGGTTCCAGGGTGCCCAGAGAAGCTGCTGGGCTGGGAGAGCTTTGGGATGCAGCCAGAGCACTCTGCTGCTGGGCCAGGCTGGGGGGACGGGGATCATTCCCAGGGATTGCCAGTGGCACAGGTGTCATTGCCAGTGGCACAGGTGTCATTGCCAGTGTGTGATTCCCAGTGGCACAGGTGTCATTCCCAGTGGCACAGGTGTCATTGCCAGTGTGTCATTGCCAGTGGCACAGGTGTCATTGCCAGTGGCACAGGTGTCATTGCCAGTGGCACAGGTGTCATTGCCAGTGTGTCATTGCCAGTGGCACAGGTGTCATTGCCAGTGGCACAGGTGTGTTTCCAAGTGTGTCATTTCCAGTGGAATTCCCAGTGTGTGACTTCCAGTGGGCCAGGTGTCATTTCCAGTGGCACAGGTGTCATTTCCAGCATCACTCCCTGGAGTACAAATTCAATATCTGTGCCTTGAAGTGGAGCAGGCTGGAGGTTCCAGCTGGCAGAGGACAACTGCAGAAGGCAGTGGGGATAGGAGATTTTTCTTGGATAGGAGATTTTTTCTGAGATATTTTTTTCTGGCATAGGAACTGCAGAGGATAGTTGGGATAGGATATTTTTTCTGGGATAGGATATTTTTTTCTGGGATACGACATTTTTTCTGGGGTAGGAATTGCAGTTGTCTTTGGAAAAAAATAACCACAACAAAAGAAGCCATCTATTGTGTGGCTAGTTCGGGAAATAATGGAAAGTTTCCCAGCTGCTGTTGAGTTCGTTGTGTGTTAGTTGGGCCCAGGAGAACAGCCACCACCTCCTGCGGTTGATTATGCAAATGTGGATAAATATGTGAATACCTATTCCAACTTTTTATCCTCTGCAATCTAATGTCTCCCCTGACACAATACTCTCAAATTATCTTCAGTGAGTAATGACTTGCATTTAGCATTTTACACCGAACTGTCATATAGATCATTTTCTGTAATACTTTACATAAATTAGGAATCCTCCCCCATGGAACGAGTGTGGCTGCCGGAGAGGTTTTTACAAGATTAAAAGTGCAAACAACACAATTCCGGTGTAATTTGGAAACCCGCGAACGGGAGCGAGGTGGGAAACGTAGAGGTGACAGCAAATTACGGAGCCATCAGTCAAAGCCCTGCGGGGAGCCCTTTGGCTTCCCCAAAATGGGATTTATTGCCTTTGGTGGGGCGGGCCGGGGGCTCGGGGTCATTATCCTGCTAATTGTTACCCTGCTAATTGTTATTCCTGGCCCGGGGTCATTATCCCGGTAATTGTTACCCTGTTTATTGCTATTCCATCCTGGCTCCCTGGGAGCTCACCTGGGGCGGGTTTGGGGTCTGTGGGATGGAGAGGAGGATGATGATGAAGGAGGGAGGCAGGTTTGGGGTTCTGTGGGGTGCAGAGGGTGATAATGATGAAGGAGAGGAGGGAGGTTTGGGGTCCCATGGGGTGCAGAGGGTGATGATGATGAAGGAGGGGAGGGAGGTTTGGGGTTCTGTGGGGATGATGATGATGAAGGAGAGGAGGGAGGTTTGGGGTCCCATGGGGTGCAGAGGATGATGATGATGAAGGAGGGGAGGCAGGTTTGGGGTTCTGTGGGGATGATGCTGAAGGAGGGAGGCAGGTCTGGGGTTCCCTGGGGTGCAGAGGATGATGACGAAGGAGGGGAGGCAGGTTTGGGGTTCCATGGGGAGGATGATGAAGGCGGGAGGCAGGTCTGGGGTTCCCTGGGGGGCAGAGGATGATGATGCTGGAGGAGGAAGGCTGCAGGGGCTGGGCTGGGCTAACTGGGAGCTCCTTACTGGGCAGACTGGAGGCGCCGCCCCGCCGTGAGCGCGGCTGGGAGCGGGACCACAGGCGGTGTTTTCCCCCAGCCCGGCTAAAGGCGGCTGAATCATCTGTTCTGTCACAGGCAGTGGGATTTTTGTTTCCTCTCATTTCCATTTCAGCGACTTTGGGTGCCAGGCTAAACTCTGCTGCTCCTTTTCCCCGCCGGGATCCTCCCGGTGCCGAGTCCTGGAGGGTTTTGGGGCCATCCCAGCCCCACTCGGGATATTTTTTTTTGTCAGAGCCGGGTTGTTTCAGGATTATTTCATTTAAAATCTGCTTGGAGGGGGCCGGGAGCTCTTCCCCGGGCTGGGGGATGTCTAGCAGGCCAGGAAATCCCGGGATTAGGGGTGATTAGGGATAATTAGGGATGATTCTGCTGCTCTTCCCTCTGCTATAAATGCACATTATAAAGTTGGCTTTTCACAAGCATTAAAATGAATGCTCTATGTATAACATAGAAAGTTATACTATATATTTTCTTTTTGAGTTTAAAGCTTTTTGCAACATTTAAAACCAGTAGAACGAAACTGAATCAAAGCCTCACCAGAAGATAAAGAGAGAGAGAAAATCTCCCACATTTCTGAATTGATAAAATCGAGACAGCAGTGCAACAAAAGCTCCAAGAAGGAATTCATTGATCTCCTGGTATCAGAAAGAACTACCAGGCACCAACAAGGACTTTTATCCAACAAAATGTTAATTTGGTACAATGGGGCAAGTGAGGGAAGGAGGGGCCAAAAACCAAGGGAACATCTGGACTCAAAGGAAAGTTTGAAAAATGCGTGTGTAAAGGGTTAATCCTTAAAAACAAGGATTTTGAGGGAATGAGTGTGCTTTTCTGCTGAGGTACCCTCAGCCGAGATGCTTTTTTTTCTGTCTCCTAAATTGTGTGGGGTTTTATTTTTTATTAAACTTATAAATGTTTCTAAGAGAGTGAAACTCGTTTTTCACCCTCTTTTGGCCTGTTCCTTGTGCTGTGCCAGTGGATAAATCCCCCCACAAACCCCACCAGGAACTGCCATCTCCACCCTGGGATTCCAAGTGGGATTTTTCCCACTAAAACCTGTCACTAAAACCCAAAAAAACCCTTTTATGTGCCTCACTTTGGCACTGATGAATATTCAAGGCAGCGGCTGCTGCCATCCCCGTCCCTGTCCCGGCAGGAGCAGAGTTTATTGTCACAGCACAGGTGATATTTCACAGGGACAGTTCAGGGGCCATAAAAAGGGAATTTTAGGGAACAAACAAGGCCAGGCCATCCCAACTCTCCCCAGAGCAGTCATGGTTTGCTTTCCCTGTTTATGTCGCTGCAAAGGAAGAGATAAAAATTTTTATTTTGCTTTTAACAGGAGATAAAAAGTGCTGGCAGTGTGAGTGCTGTCCAGGGCACAGGGAAAAGGGGCAGTGAGGAGAGTTTTCAGGCAGCTCCAGGGGTTGGGACAAGGTGAATTTATCCTGGAATTGATTCCTCCCCCTGGAATAACCCCTGCTCCCCCAGCTCGGTTGGGATTTTATTGTGTTTTATTGTATTTTGTTGTGTTTTATTGCATTTTATTGCCACAATCCTGGCCCTGCAGCAGCTCCCGCGGGGAGCAAATCCTGCCCCAGGGGCTGCAGCTCCAACAAATCTCTGTTTTCGGGCCAGAAATGGGGTTTTCAGGCAGGAATTGGGGCTGTTTGCAGGCAGGATTTGGGGTTGTCAGGCAGGATCTGGGGCTGTGTTCAGGGAGGAATTGGGGTGTTCAGGCAGGAATTGGTGTTTTCAGGCTCAGGTCAGGGGCTGCAAAGTTCAGGGGACATGGGGAAATGCTGTTTTTTGCTCAGGTTTGACTCCCCCAGCTCCTCTCCTGACTCAGCCCCTGGAACACAAATTTCCTGCTCAGCGGGCTGGGGGTGAGGTTACCCACACCCAGCCAGGAGCCACCATCAGGCTCCTCCTTGGCTCCTTTTTATGGTTTTTTTCCCTCAAAAAGCCCTTTTCTCACTCCCCAGACCATCCCACTGCTCGTCACAGAGCTGTGCTCAGGTGAAAATTCCCCTTCTCGGGCCAAAGAAAGAGTAGACAAGGGTAAGGACGCATCCATTCCAAACAAAAACCATTTAAAATGCAGAGTTTTCAGTAGGAATGGGGTAAAAAAGCAGAAAGGGGAGATTTGTTGCTCAGCCACCCTTTGCCATCACAGCCACTCACAGAGGGAACCGCCCATTGTCACCTTAAAAACCAGATTTGATCCTGTTGGAGGGTTTTTATTGTAATTATGGAGTTTCTCTCGCTCTCAGAAGCTGCAGCCAGGGACCAGCAGGGCCTCATTAAGGATTGCTGAACAGGGTTTTTTTCCCCTCATTTTGCCACTTCCCTGCTGCTCCTTTGATCCCTTTCCCCTCGGTGCTCAGGGTGTTGTGTTGTGCATTTCTGAGGGAGTGAAAACTTCTCCTCGGAGCCTCCACAACCTTTGATTTCTGGCCGGGCTGTGCCAGGCGAGGGGCGGCTTTTCCAAAGGCTGTTGGTTGTGCAATTCCAGACTGGGAATCTTCCATCTCTGCTTGGAGCTCTGCCCTGGGCTGGGGGATGGCCAGCAGCCCTGGAAATCCCGGGATTGGGGATAATTAGGGCTGATTAGGGATAATTAGGGGTGATCAGGGATGATTCTGCTGCTCTTCCCTCTTCTGGCCCCTTCCTTGTGCTGTGCTGGATAAATTCCCCCAAAACTCCACCTGGAATTGCCACCCTGGAATTCCAAGTGGGATTTTCCGCCGTGGTTGTGGTGTTTAATCCCGGGGGAAGCAGGGATTTAATCTGCCCTGACACCCCGTCCTTGCAGAGCCAAAAAGCTGCTCCTCACCTCTGCAAAACCTTGGAAACTCCAGGTTTTGGGATTCACATCCCAGCTCTGGGAACGTTGGGTGTGCCCGACAATGAATTGTGGCTTGGTTGGGGTTTTTGGGGGTTTGGTTGGGGTTTTTTTGGGTTTTGGTTCGGTTTTTTTTGGGTTTTGGTTGGGGTTTTTTGGGGGTTTGGTTGGTTTTTTGGGGGTTTCGTTTGTGGTTTTTTGGGGGGTTTTTGGGTTTTTTTTCAAAGCTGGTTCCAAGTTCTCCTGGAAGGAACCTCCGACCAGAGACTGCCTGGAAAATCCAACCTCTGAGCATCCTTTTTTACCCATTTGCTTCATTTTATGGGCAGATTTTACACCACCATGAGGAAACCTTATTAAATATTCACCACCCAGCGTGAATTAGTTAAAAACCATCTCGAGGAGGGGGTGGCCAGGAAGGAAAACCCTCTCAGCCCTGTCAGAGCCCCTTCCCCATCCCAACTGCTTCATTCACACACCAGGATTTTGTGGGGATTTCTTTTTTTTTTCCCCTCGATATTATTTTTAATTAGCCCTCCAAAACCGAGGCAGGATGTGCCTTTTGGGGCCCAGCTCAGGCTAATTAACAGCACATTCTCCAGATTTGGGGCCATTATTGCCCTGCTGCCTCTCCCCGCAGGACACACAGCCCGTGTTTGTGTAGTTAAGACTGGCTGAAACCATAAAAAAGGTTTTTGTTTTGAACTCGGGAGGTTTCAGAGCCCCTTTAAGGCCGGGAGAGGAGCAGCAGGGAGGTTTGGGCTGAGAGAGTGAGAGCAGTGCAGGAGCTGTGCCTGGACATCCACCCCCAGCACCCCGGGGTGTTTAATCCCAGCTGAATTTCTTTATTTAAATACCAAATTAAAAGCCTTGGGTGGTGTTTCAGCACCTTTATATCTATTCCTGCTGCTGTTCACTGGAGCCCTGCCTGGTGGGGGGTGAGGGCTGGGCTCTGGCAGAGGTGAAATCCCTCAGGGCTGATTTATTCTCCCCCTGCCGGGGCTGGGGGTGCCCGGGGAGACCCCAGGCCTGGCTGGGTCTGGCCTTGCTGGGCTGGCTCAGGGACAGGGCTCGGGTTTAACGTCCAGCCCAGGGCTAGAGCCGGGTCTGGATGTCCATAAATCCCCAAATCTGAGCATTTGGTTCCTGATTTAAGACACAAAACTTCACAGCAGAGGGGGCTGGCTGTGGTTCTTGTGGTTTCTGTGATTTCTGTGATTGATTTCTGTGATTTCTGGTTTATACTCAAAGACCCAACATCCCTAAATGCTGCTGAGAGCACCCAGAGTGTGGCACTGCTGGGATTTGGGGTGGGCAGGTCTGGGCTGGCCGTGGTTGCTGTGACTGATTTCTATGGTTTCTGTGATTAATTTTTGTGACTGATTTCTGTGATTTCTGGTTTGTACTCAAATACATTTAGGGACCCAACATCCCTAAATGCTGGCTGGGAGCACCCAGAGTGTGGCACTGCTGGGATTTGGGTTTTTTGATCAAGTTTTGATCCGTTGCTTTATTTGTGTTTGATGAGGTCCTGATGGTGAACGGCGCCCTTGGGTTGTGTTTTTCTCCCGGGAAGTGATGGAGCTTTGTGATGAGGAAAATGACTTTAAAACGTCCCGGCGCTGCCCTGATGAGGCCTGATGGTGTTGATCACATCATTCCTTTCTAACCTCGTGTGTTTCAGCGCAGCCCGAGGTAACACCACTCGTTCTAGCAAGAGCAAAGACAATCTCATTTTCCCCCTAAACGAGCCTCTTCTGTACCTGTTGATTTCTCAAGATCCAGAATGAAAGATGCCTGGATGGAGTTTAAGTGTTTTTACATCTTCTTAAAAATCTATAAACCACACGTCGAGCACATGTGAGATCTGTCACTTCCCTGCTCCTTGACGCGTCGAGAGTCTTTTTTTATGGAAATGCAGATTATTATCTCCAGCGTTGTTTATCTCCTCCTCGTTTCCAAATCAACCCTTGCCGTGATTTTGCCCATTTCCCGCGGCTCCTGATTTCATAAATCCCCGTTCAGGCGCCGCTGTTCCCTGCGAGAGGAGATCAGAGCTGTCAGACTTGACAAATAAATCTCCAAGTCCTGGAACAAAAGGGCTGCGAGTCCCCGCGCAGGGGTTAATGACGCTGCCGGAGGATGACTCAGGCAGCAGGGGAGGAAGCAGCGAGCTGATCATGCTGCAGATATGAAAAGGATGTTGTTCACGGGGCACTGGAGCAGGGCTCCTGAATAATTCCAGTTTTTTTTCCCGGAGTTTTTCCTGGTGGATGAGCAGAGCAGGGCACGGCGGGGGCTGGTGGTTGTACCTGAGGGGTTCTGCGGGGTCTGAGAGGGGCTGGGACATCCCAGAGGGGTGCTGTGGGACAATCCCAGAGGGGTGCTGTGGGACAATCCCAGAGGGGTGCTGTGGGACAATCCCGGGGGTGCTGTGGGACAATCCCGGGGGTGCTGTGGGACAATCCCGGGGGTGCTGGGACAATCCCAGAGGGGTGCTGTGGGACATCCCAGAGGGGTGCTGTGGGACAATCCCGGGGGTGCTGGGACAATCCCAGAGGGGCTGGGACATCCCGGGGTGCTGTGGGACATCCCAGGGGTGCTGGGACATCCCAGGGGTGCTGCCAGGATGCTAAAGGGCATCTTAAACGGGAGTTTAAACGGGATCTAAACTGGAGCTAAAACTGGAGCTTAAACGGGATCTCAACTGGAGTTAACCCGGAGCTAAAGGGGAGGCTGGGCGCTGCTGGCACCGCCTGGGGGTTGTTTCTGGCCCCTCACACAGCACCGGGGAAGGGAAGGTTCCATCCAGGGTTTGGCTGGGGCTGGGGGAAGCTGAGCCAGCCTCACCTGCGGGATTTTGGATGATATTCCCTCCCCCAGCCCCTGAGGAGCTGCACTGGAGCAGCAGCAAAGTGAGAACCGGGAGAGGATCCGGGGATGGGGTGTGAATGCTCACCTGGGGAGTGATGGAATCAGGGGGAGGCTGCTGCATCATCTCATCTTCATCCTCACCCTCACCTCCATCCTCATCGAGCCCCGCTGGGCTGAGCTGCAGCTCCCGGAGGAGCTGGATCCTCACCCACAGCCCAGGCTGACATTTATTACACCTAATAAACCCCAGCACCGAGGAACTCAACTCAAATATCATGTTCAGGCAGCTGGAAGGAGATGGATTTTAATGTCATACTCCATAATTTTTGACACACTGTGGGGGAAAAAAAATATGGGAGTGTTGAAGGATGTTATTGCTGGTTTTTGTTCTGAGAGCAGCTCGTGAGTTGTGGGAGTGCAGAGGTGCTGCTCACCCTCGTCCCCTGTCCTGTTAGGGACAAAAAAATCGGATTTATTTCTGCATTCAGCCCCTGGGTCTGTATTCTGTATTTCACATCCAGTCCCAGGGTCTGTATTCTGTATTTCACATCCAGTCCCAGGGTCTGTATTCTGCATTTCTGCATTCAGTTCCAGGGTCTGTATTTTGTATTTCACATTCAGCCCGTGGGTTGTTGCATTCCAGCCATCAGCCTCCACTCCCAAATTGGAATATTCCCGCTCCTAATGGCTGGAAAACCGCCCGCAAATGGGTGCTTGTTCAACATAAAAATTACCGGCAATTTGAGGGTAAGTCATGGAGGATGTAATGACTTGTATTACAAGGTTCGGGGAAATTGGAGTGTGAATTGGGAGCCGAAGGGGCGCCTTTGTTCTCTGCCAGGAGTTGGGGCCTGAGCAGGACCTGAGGAAAATCGCTGCCCTCCCTTTCCCCGGAGCCTTTCATCTGCTGCAGACGCCGCTCGGCTCGTGGCGTTCCCTTTCCCACGCAGAAAAGAAGAAATTGGGGTTGTTAACTGAGCAATAGCAGGGGAAAGTCTGATTTCATGGAGGCCAAAAAAAAAAAAAAAGAAAAAAAGAAAAAAAAGGAAAAAAAAAAAAGGAAAAGCAGAATTATTCTTTTAGAAATCAACCCAAAATCTCCCCCTCAAAGTTTTCTCCCGTCTGAGGGGGTAAAGGAGGCCTTCTCAGGATGCTGACAGCAGAAGGGGCTGCTGTTCCCTGACCCCACAGGCAGGAGTTTTTCAATTTTTCCCCATCAGTAAATCCTGGAGATGCCAGAGCTGCTGTCACCTGCAGGCCCCTTGGTGGAGAACTGGGATATTCCGTAGGATTTTATAAAATCCTTTTAAAAATTCATCAAAAAAGCCTCTTAGAGGTTCTGTAAAAGATCAGAGACTACAATATTGGGTAAAATCGCCGGAAATCAGGCTGGGAATGGGGAAGGGGAGCTGGGACAGGGGAAGGGCTTTGCTTGGAGGGGAGCTGGGGAAGGCCGGGTGAATTCCGGAGTTCTCCCGGCTGTGCACGTGGCAGCCCGAGGATTTCGGGGCAGGGAATGTGGCTGGAAATGAGGAACCTTTGGTCCCTCCGCAGAGCCACCAGCTGGAAACCCGCCGGGTCTTTACCATGACAAAACCCAGCCTTAAAACCGCCCTTCAGCGTGAGAAGCAGCACGGAGCAGGATGTGGAAAAAAAGATCTCTCACAAAAGTAGCTTGTGATTCAGATGGAAAATGTCAGGTTTTGAAAATTATTAATCTTTGTGCGGCACAAAACCGTCAGCTGTAGGGGCGGCGGGTGTGGGAGGTTCCTGCGGGAGAGCGTTTCCAAACGGGGCTTTTTTGGGGCTGTTTTTCTCTTTCCCTTTGTGGTTTTTTTTTTTTTTTTTCCTGGGGGGGTTCTTTTGTTCCTTCCCCCACGGGGGGCTGAGTAAACAGGCAGCTGAAGCTGCCGGTGGGGACAGCAGCACGAGTGACAGGGGAGGGAGGTGACAGCAGAGTCAGGGGACTGTGATTCACTGCAGAGGGGGAATAATGGGGTGAGGAAATGGGTAAACAACCTCCCGCGGGAGGGTTTGGGGCAGATCTGACACAGAAATGGGATTGGGGTGAGGAAATGGGTAAACAACCTCCCGCGGGATGGTTTGGGGCAGATCTGACACGGAAATGGGTAAACAACCTCCCGCGGGATGGTTTGGGGCAGATCTGACACAGAAATGGGATCGAGTGGCTCTGTCCTGCTCACCCTGCAGGGGCTCAGCACACCCCGGGCTGGCTTTGCCCAGGAAAAAAGGGGGAAAGTTCCAGAAAAGGTCCCTGGGGTGACTGTGAGGGTGTCAGGGGGATCAGGAACAGGCAGAGAGGATTTCTGTCCCTTCCAAACCAGCGCAGCTCTTGGGGCTGGTGGGGCTGGCTTTGCTCTCCCATTCCATGGGGGATCTCTCTGCCCCCATGGCTTTATCCAAAGTTTCCTTTTTATTTTGGGATATCTCTGCTCTCATCCCTTTATCCAGAGTTTCCAGGTTGGAAAGGGAAGAGTGAAAAAGGAATTGTAAAATATTCCCATACCCAAACAATTAACTGGAGGGAAATGTGGTGGTGTCCCAGTGCAGGAAACAGCTGATGTAAACCCAAATCCTCACAGGCCTGTAACAATGTTATTTACCAAGACTCTTTACTGATTAATTTGAATTGCATGAAGGTTTTGTTTCAGGAAATACTTGTAGCAGAATACCCTGAAACAGCACAAAATGAGCAGCCAGAACAGGCTGGGTGTGGAGCCCAAAACTGCTCCAGTGCCCAGCTCCCCCTCTTGAGTTTGCTGTGTTCAGCTGCTGCAAACACAACGTTAAAATATTCCTTAAATGTCACTTGTTGCTTTGATGGAATTCACAGAGAGATCTGAAAAAATCTGTGGCTCAGTGTCTCTGCAAGTGTAGAAAACACCAGTTGATTGGATCTTTCCTGTTGTAAGGGACACTTGCAAGAAAAAACATTACAAAATTTTACATCCCAAACTTTATTGTTTAACTGCAGGTAAAGTTTGTTTCCCCAATCACAAGGAAATAAAATTTCAGAATATGAAAACCCATCATTAAATCCAATTTGTGCAAAGGGCAACAAGGACTGGAAACTGCAAATGCAAGAACTGGGAAATGTGGGAGCTCCAAATCTTCCCCTCTAAACTCCTGTTTGAATTGGGCACTGGCTGTTGGAATTATGTCCATTAATACTTAATGGGCCCCATTTTCTCGGCAGTTCAGAGTCACCTGAAGGAGCAGAAGGAGCTGCGGGTTCCTCAGCCCGGTTTTAATGAGCTCAGCAGGGATTTAAGGCTCCGTTGTTGAGAGCTGCTCTGTGATGTCTCACTCGGCCACTGAGTGTCCCTAAACTGTAATTTTGTCATTTATTTTTGCTGTGGTCTCCAGCTCTCAGCACTGGAATGAAGCCCCGTTTTTGGAGCCTGGTTTTTCATCCAGCCTGGCTGAAACGAAGCTGAATTTCTCTCTGAGCTCCTGTTGTGGGTTGTTGTTTTTTTGTTTTTTGGGTTTTTTTCCAAATGAGCATTTCCATATTGTTGTCTCAGTAATTAAGATTAACTGAACCCAGATCTCATCAGAGACACAACTCTGGGAGCTCGGCAGGGATCCACATTAGCAGGTGAAACATGAAATTTTGAGTAGGAGAGGAGTTAATCTGGGGAGTCCCCTCCTTGCCTGGCTCATCCATTTCTCCTGAAGTCTGGCAGCCCTGGGAGGGGTTTGTGGTTTGAATCCAGCCTGGGAGGGGGCTCGGGGTGAACCCCCAGCCTCTCTGCTGGGCAATAAATGGGATTTTATTGGGTGGTTCTGGAATTGTTGGGGGCAGCAGGTCATGGAGAGGCAGAGCAGTGTCCCCAGGAGGGCAGGGCTGGCACTGGGGACCCTGCAGGGCTGGTATTGGGGACCCTAAAGGGCTGGGGACACTGCAGGGCTGGGGACACTGCAGGGCTGGTATTGGGGTCACTGCAGGGCTGGGGACACTGCAGGGCTGGCACTGGGGTCACTGCAGGGCTGGGGTCACTGCAGGGCTGGGGACACTGCAGGGCTGGCACTGGGGTCACTTTGGACACTGAGGGGCTGTGCTGGAACTGCTGGGGGGTCCCTGAGGGATGGAATCTCCCCTTCCCTCTGCTCCTGGTCCTGGATGTCCCCTGGCAGAGATCAGGATCTGATCCATCCCAGGGCTGTTCAGGGGGGCCCCTGAGGGATGGAATCTCCCCTCTGCTCCTGGTTCTCCCCTGTGCAGAGCTCACAGCCCCTGAGCCATCCCTGGCTCTCATTTCCTTGTCACCTTTAGATAAAAAGCTGAAATGACCCCGAAGGGCAGCACCTCACAGCTCGTTCTGCTCTGCCCTAACCCGGGGCTGTGCGGGAGGGGAAACTCCTTTTGTGCTGGGAATTGTCCTGGGGCTGCTCAGGAACTGTCCTGGAGCTGCTGGGCCATTCCCAGCCCGCACTTTTCCATTTCCAGGCTGTGATTTCCCCCCGGCAGGGGCTGAGGTGGGGGTTTGATGCACAGCGAGGCTGATACTCCTCACACCCCGCCGGGCTGGGACACTGAGTTTTACAGATCCCTCTGCTCGGGATGCTGCAGGATCCTATTGCCCTTTAAAGATTTATATTGCTTGCATATTGCTCAAAGGAAAAAAAAAACAAACCAACAACTAGATGTTAAATAAATGTATGAAAGATTCTTCAAGTTTGTAACCCAGTTAATATTTAATAAATGTAATGGATCATTTTTATAAATCAGTGTAGCTGGGATATAAATAAATTCAGGGTGCAGAAGGGATTGCAGTGGGCTGCACATTCATCTCTGCAGCACAGGAAGGGGCAGCAATGTTTTATCAACAAATTAATCCTGGCCGGGGAAAATGGATGTGCTCCCCTCCTGCAGCCAGGGACTGGAAATTCCCTTGGTAAATTCCATGGAATTGGGAATGTCTGTGGAATGGTGCTGACAGAGGCAGAGGAGGATGAAGGCTGGGATCTGTGGGTAAGGGTGGGATGGGTTAGACTTCCTTCTCTTTATAGGAGTAAAGGTTTTATAGGAGTAAAGGTTTTATAGGAATAAAGGTTTTATGGGAATAAAGGTGTGAGGGGCACAGGGAGTGAGCAAGGACTGGGAGCTTTGGGAAGAAGGAAATGAGGATTGTGGAAATGACCTCACTGCTGGGCAGGGCAGGGCAGGGCAGGAGAGCCCTTCCAGAGGGACAGCTCTGTGTGTGACAGCACAGCCACCTCCTGGTGCCACCAGGGCCTCTTTGGTGACACTGGGACAAAAACCCCTCTTTTTTAAGGTTTTTTTTTTTAGATAAGTTGTCAATACTGCTGCAGTCAGAGGAGAGGTGGTTGCATTTTTTATTTGTTTGGTTTTGGTAGTCTGGGTTGATTTTTATTGTGATTTTTTTGTATCATTTTTTGTATTGGATTTGTTGGTTATATCTTTATAAATTACTTTGCATACAGGGTGAAGTTTTGTATGTTGTATTTTGTATGTTATATTTTGTATTTTGTACGTCGTATGTTTTGTTGTTGTATTTTTAAGAGCATTTGCATTCTGCAATTTTAGATCTGCAGCGTTTTATAAAAAGGGGTTAAAAAGAGTTTTTGCATTTGGAAATTGCTCATAGACTTGTAAGAGGTAATGTAAGAGGTATTTTAGTTGGTTTTTTGGATAGTTTTAGGGTAATTTTTTGACTTGATTCTGCCATTCCCATCCCTTTCTGAGCCTCCCCAAAACCCCACCCTGTGTGGGGGCCGGGGTCATCTGATTAAGCAAATGTAGGCAAATCTCACTGAGCTGCTTTTCTGACTGAATAATGACTCAAATTTCATCATGGAAACCGTGCCAGGCATGAGGAAATTCTCTATTCTGGAACAAGCTTTTTATTTTTCCATGCCCTGATTTTCCTGGCAAGCTGAGCACGCCTGGGGAAGGCGCTGGGATTTATTCAGTGCTGGACGAAATCCTGAGTGCAAGGGGTTAAAATCCAGCAGGAATCAGAGGTGTGGGATCCATGGAAAGAGAGGAATGGGAATATTTGGAATATTGGTCATCTCCAGTCGTGTTTCTGCTCCTGAGCTGTCCAAAGGAGGGGTTGGGATGTTCCCAGCTGGGAAAAAAAGGCTTTTTCCTTCTGGGTTGGGGCAGAAAACATCCAAAGCAGCAGAAAAAAACATCCAAAGAAACAGAAAAAACATCCAAAGCAGCAGCAAATTACCCAGAGCTGCTCCTGGATTTATGAACTCTGGGGATTTGGGAAAAGGAAGCCAAGGGGGAGGAATTCCTGAGCAGGACAAGGAGTTTGCAGGGAACTGGGAGAGGTTTGGTGTGGGAAAGGCTCCGGTGTCCCTGCAGCAGGAATCGCCTCAGGGCAGCCCCAAAAATCAGGGAAAGCCCCAAACCCCCGGCAAAGAGGGAAAAACTCAAACCCTGGATGGGGAGAGAGGGAAAATCCCAAACCCGGGGCAGAGAGGGAAAAACTCAAACCCCGGATGGGGAGAGAGGGAAAATCCCAAACCCGGGGCAGAGAGGGAAAAACTCAAACCCCGGATGGGGAGAGAGGGAAA
>JBBMKD010000074.1:2855918-2872402 GCA_037834095.1 Argya squamiceps | reverse complement strand
ATCCCAAACCCGGGGCAGAGAGGGAAAAAAGCTCCCTCTGACCCCAGGGCTGCTGGACCAGAGAGGGAAATTCAGCCCCATCTGGGACTTTTAGATCTTTGTTTTTCTGGCAGCACAAAGTGTAAAAGAAGTTGTGTTTAAACACTTGGGAAAAGTCTCTGCACAATTTATTGCCAGATTTATTGGCATTTATCATGAGCTTGTTGGGGACACTTTAACTTTTGGGGGTTTTTTAATGCAGAAAGAACAATGCCGCTTGCTTTAAATAATGCTTAATTTGAAAAGAAAAAAGTTCAGAACTCACAGTTTTTCACTGGTTTAAGATCTCATTTTAACATCTAAATTATCCTAATCAGTTTTGAAATACTGACTCATCCCTGTCTGCTGCTGTCCAGATCTCCAGATAATGCCTTCTGACAACAGCAGCGTGTTTATTTCAGAGAAGAATTTAATGTTTGTTCCTAACGTTTTTTCCCCCCTCCCCTCCTTTCTTTTTCATTTCTATTATTGTCATAAAAAGATTTAAAGTCCCTTTTGGCCTTGCGTGCAGAGCACAAAACACAAAACCCTTCCTGAAAGGTAATTTTCCAGGAATGAAAACCACGAGAATTGTGTGTCAGGCTTTGCTCTTCTGTCATTTGCTGCTGCTACAAAAGAGCTTTTTTGGTGTAGCTCTGAAGGGCCTGAATCCCAAAAAATGATGTGGAAAACCTCAGGGATTTGCAATCAGCCCCTGGGAAAGTTCCAGCAGCTTCTGGGGGAAGGTGAATTCGAGTTCAGGCACAGTTACGGTGATCACAAAGGGAAGGGGCATTGAGGTAAAATACTGAATATTAAAGGGCACTTTAGGAGAGGCTCCTGCAGGTAAATGGGGAAAATGTTATTTATCTGGGAATTTGTGCTGGTTCCTCCAGGAGCAGGAGTGTGCTGCAAGGAGGAATTCAGGCAATTCCATTTGTAAAACACAGAAATATTTGTAAAATACAGAAATTTTGTAAAATGCAGAAATACAGAAATATGTGGGTGTGAGGATTTGGGGAACCATTCCTGATTCTGTGTGCTGGGACCTTGGCTGGTTGGGTTGTCAAAGGAAAACGCTGAAGGGAAAAAATGCACCTGGATTGGGGCATGTGAGAGGTTTTCGCTGGAGGGAGCCACTCCCAGCCCCAAAATCTCCCTGACACCCCAAAAAAAGCCAGACCACAAAACCCAGACACAGCCTGCCCAGAGAAATTCCTGGATTTCAGTGGGGCTGGCATTTCCCCCTCCATGCCTCGCCCTAAATAGCAAATCCAGTGGAATAATTCAGGGTCACAGGGAGTTCTCCAGCTGGGGGATCCTCAGGGACTCACTGCTGCTCTCCCTCCACTCCAGCCCTTGATGGGAGCCTGGGATTTCCCAGCCTCTCCAAAATCTCATCACATTTTTTTGTAATTCCCTCTAAAACTGGGATTTATAAAGCCGGCAGGGACGCTGAGGATTGACAAGATGGGAACTGGCATCAACGTTGGGGAGTAAAAATGCTGAGAGTTGTGATGATGTTTTATAAAACACCCTGAGAAGGGGATGAAAGCTCCGAGCTGGTTTGAAGGTGGCTGTGATTTCCCAGCACACACAGAGCTCCGTGCTGAGGGACAGCTCCCTGGATTTAACAGAAATAAAACAACCTTCTCCTTATTCTGTCGTCTCCTTCAAGGGTTTAGTTTTCCTTCTCAGCACCACAACTTCCCTCTCAGCTGCCTGAATTCCACTGCTGTGGGTTCAGTGCCCTCCCTGGTGCCCTCTGTGTTCCCTCTCTGATCCCTCTCCCTTCATCCTCACAGGTTATCCCCACCTCTGATCCTCCTGCAGAAATCAATCCCCTCTTGCTCTCGTTTGTCACTTTCCTCTGAATTGTGGCCAAAAAACCGACAAAGTGCTGAGATAAATTCCAGCATTGCCTGAGATCAGTGGGAATTTCCCGGGTTTGACAGCAGCCAGGAGGATTTGACAGGGACGGAGCTGTTCTGAAGGCAAAGCTCTGCTCCAGAGCCTTGAATTCATCCTGGGCTCATCCTCTGCTGAAGGAATGCCCTCACAGCTCTGAGGGGAGGTGTACAAGTGATGAAAACTTCTCTGTAGCCCTGGTTTGTGCCTGAGGTGTTTTAGTTTTCTGAAATTCTTTTCCCAGGGAATTTTCTGTAAACAAGAGAAATGCTTTTTTAACTGTAACTTTGTTATTCATTCCTTTCCCTAGGAGGGACTTCTTCTTGATGTCCCTCTGCTCTGACCAGTGTGAGTGAAGAGGTTTGTCTCTGTGTCACCAATCCAATTGGTCTGTGTGAAATAGTATAAAAGGGAGACACATCCCAGAAATAAAGGAGTCCTTTTCAGCGTTCTGAATCTCAGAGTCTGTGTCCTTGTGGTGTAAAACAGCATCACTTCTCCATTCACACCCTGCAGCTTCTGGAGCCTCAGTTCCCCACCCGTGGGGCAGCTTTGGTGGCTTTGCTGCAGTTTGGCAGCTCTTACCTTTCAATAATTTGACTTTTTTTCTCTCTCTCTGTGTGTGTCCTTGCAAAGTCCAACCCAGCAGCTCTGCAGCCGCTCCTGGACTAAAACCCAAATAAAACCCCAAGCTGAATTTTCACCCCGGCAACAAAATGAGACGACAGAAGAAACGAAAAAAAGGTGAATTTTCTTTTGTTTTCCTTGCAGGCAATGAGAACAGCGAGGCCCTGCCCGAGTCCCTGCCCTCGGCCCCGGGGACGCTGCCCCATTTCCTGGAGGAGCCCGACGACTCCTACATCATCAAGAGCAACCCCATCGTGCTGCGCTGCCGCGCCGCGCCCGCCATGCAGATCTTCTTCAAGTGCAACGGCGAGTGGGTGCACCAGAACGAGCACGTGGCCCACGAGAGCCTGGACCAGAGCACGGGTGAGCCTCCAGAGATCACGGGGGGATACTGGAGGGAATTTCAGGGGGAATCCCAGGGGGAATCTCAGAGGAATTCCATGGGGAATCCCAACAAGAACCCCAGCAGAAATCCCAGGGGGAATCTCAGAGGAATCCCACTGTGGATCCCAGCAGGAATCCCAGGGGGGATCACAGGGGGAATCTTAGCAGGAATGCCAATGAGAATCTCAGGAGGAATCCCAGGGGGAATTCCAGGGGAATCCTGGGGGAATCTCAGGGGAATCCCAGCAGGAATTCCAGCAGGAATCCCAGGGGGAATAATCCCACAGTGAATCCCACTGTGAATCCCAGGGGGAATTCCAGGGGGAATTCCATCAGGAATCCCAGGGAGAATCCCAGCCAGAATCCCACTGGGAATCCCAGGGGGAATTCCAGGGGAATCCCAAGGGGAATCTTAGTGGGAATCTCAGGGGGAATCCCACCAGGAATGCCAAGGGGAATCCCATCAGAAATCCCAGCACTGGCCCCTGGGGTTCCTCTCTTTCCATTTGGAGCAGGAGCTGGAAACAGGCAAACTCCAGTTTTTATGGGACTTTTGTTGGGTTGGACCCTGGAGTTCGCCCCCAGACCCAGTTTTTTGGGGTTGGTTTTTTTTTGTGTTGGACCCTGGGGTTCCCCCCAGCTCCAGCCAGGGCAGGAATTGGGGTGGGAACAACCCCAGCAGGAGAAACCCAGAGTGTCCAGTGTGTGTGGGAGAGAAGCAGGGAGAGATTTGGGATCGATCAGGAGATTTTATCAGCTCCAGGCAGAGCCTGTGGCTTTTCTCATTGAGCTAATAAGGATTGCAGACCAGTTTAATGCTCTGGCTGTTTTTTCTCCCCTCCCAGCATTGCTAGGCAACCCCCAGCCTTGGCAGCAGCGCTCTGTGTACAACACCTTCTCCAGCAACACAAGAAATTCCTTTTTTAGAGGCAAAAAATGCCATTTAAAAAGAAGTTGCACCTCCTTAAAGTGGTGCTTGGCATTCTTTTGAAGTGACACATTCTGGAGAAGTTTCGTATTAAAGGGTTGGTTTTTTTTTTTTTGGTAAATGCTAATCCGAATGAATTTTAATTTTTGCAGTTACCTTTTCAGAAATAATTTAATAGGCATAACCTTTACTTCTGAAGGCACTGCTGAATCAATATGGGAGAAATATCGTCCCTAAAAGCTTTCCTTCCATATGGCTCCTGAAAATCTCTCTCTGAGTGCTGCAATTATGTTCCCTAAGCTTTGGGTTAATAACAGAACAAACCAGGATTGGCAACACGAGGTGGGCTTGAGATGACACTGGTAATATTGAGGTACAGAGCAGCAGGGTTGGGATCATGGAATGGGGTGGGTTGGGAGAAAATTCCTCCGGTTCCATGGGCAGGGGCAGCTCCCTGGTTGGATTTAGCCCAGGGGTGGGGATGCCCCAAAGGTCTGGACCCAAAACCCATCCTGGTGCAGGCAGGGCAGTGCCTGGCTGCTCCCAAGGGGTCAAAATGCTCCTCAGGGCACAGAAATGCAGAGAGAGGCAGCCCAGAAGGGAATTCTCTTGCCATGATCCCCATCCAAAGCCAGGAATTCCTTTGGAACTCTTCCTCAGCCCTCAGGGAGCAGCAGCTGTTGGGGTTTTGGGGGTTTTTGGGGTTTTTGGCATGGATGGCCAGTGCCCTCATTGCTGGAGTCCAGGGTCTGCTGCCCTGGGGGCTCCAGCTGGGAAAAAACTGCTCTGGGATTTGTGCCAAAAATGGGGATTTTGGTTAAAGGGGATTCTGGGACCACCCTGCACTGAGAGGGTCTGACCCTCTTCATCCTCCCTCGGCTTGTGTGGGGTCAGAACCCTGGGAGGGTGTGGGGAAGTGGTGAAAGGCAGCGAGCAGAGCCCAGGCTGGAGGGGATGTGGTGCTGGTGGGAGGGGATTTGGTGCTGATGGAGAGGATTTGGTGCTGATGGAGGGGATTTGGGGCTGATGGAGGGGATTTGGTGCTGGTGGAGCCGATTTGGCACTGGCTGGAGCAGATTTGGTGCTGATGGAGGGAAGGTGCCCGGGGGGCTCCTGGCAGAGGAGCTGCAGTGGCACTCGGGGTGTCCCAAGGCAGGGACTCCCCTCGGGTGAGCTCTGTCACCCTGGTGGGCACAGAGCCCAGCTTTTCATTATTCTGGATTTTTGGGAGAGGAACAAAACCCTCAGAGCAGGCCAGGAGTGTCTGTGAGGAGGAGCAGCAGGACACGGAGGGGTTTTTGCAGGTTTTGATGTCTGGAAGGCTTTTCCTGGAGTGTCCCCGTGCTGTTTGTGCTGCTCTGCCTCTGCTTTTCCTGTTTATTCCCAATCCTGGCAGAGCAGGGACTTTGTTCTGCCGGTGCTCTGCCTCACCGAGGGGGAGCCCGGCCCGTGGACGCCGCCGCGATCAAAGCCCGGTAATTAGGGGCTGATTAATTTCCCTCTGCTGCATTTCCTGCACGCTCCAGAACCCGCCCGGCTGTTCCAGGCTGGGCTTCAGCACAGGCTCAGCCTCACTCCCAGAGTTTCCTTGTCTTGATAACTGGAAGGATTACAGCAATAACCGCTGTCAGTGTTTTTTCCTCATTTAAACAAATAAAGCTGACAAATGCCCAAGTTCTCTGCAGCTCCGTTGTGTTTAGTACACGGAGAGCAATTATTCATCTGCCAGCGCCGGCTCTGCGCAGCCCCAGCATCCAGCAGAGCCCATTAGCATTTCAGCGCCACCGCCAGCACTTGATATTCCGCGCGGCTCTACTGTAAAACAAAAGATGATGGTTCTAATTTGCACAATAATTTAAAGGGTTGGGCCCGCGGTGCTAATCGGAGTTATCGGAGTCGCAGGTAGAATGTCGCCGAGGTTTATGAGGTGCCAGGTTTGATTTGCGTGGCTTTCTCAGCCGGTGTCGCTGCCCGTGAAGGATTTTCCCGGCGTTTCCCGAGGTGCAGAGGGGAGGTTGGATGTGTTTGTGGTGAAATACGGGGCTGATAAATGGAGAATGTTCCTCTCCTCCCCGTGGGTTTGCTCTCTGTCGTTGTTCCTTAAACAAATGGAAATAGCTGCGCTTTCCCCATAAACAAACAGAATTTCCCCCACAGACCCCCGTGTCCTCCCGAGGTCCCGTCCAGCCCCAACAATCCCGAGATTCTGCAGCTTTTGGAGGCGTTTATTTTGTCTATGGGTGAACTGGGAGACCTTTAAGAGGACCTGAATTCCTGCCTGGCCCATTCTCAAAACGCTGAACCGCAGCTTTCCCCGGCCCGTGCGCTCTTTGTTTGCCACATTAAATACAGGCTGATTTATAGATTAATTAAAGGCCGTGTCAATGAGAGGAAGAGCTGGGCTGGAGAATATTCCACCTTAATAAATCTGGAGCTGTAAATGCCTGAATTCACTGACGCCTGCTCAGAAATTTGCAGCACCCAGGAGCCAAGAAATGGCTTCAGCTTCTCCAAAATTCATCATCAAGTGATGACTTTTTTTTGTTTGTTTGGTATCAAAATCCTGTCATTGTGAGCTGGGGCTGTGCTGGGGCAGCTCCCACACCTCTGTGTCTGTTTCCCAAAATGTCCAGAGCAGGACCTGGGGGTGTCAGTGGGGCCAGCACAGCTCTGGGTAACCCAGGGAGGGTTTTCCTGCTCCTGGTGGGAACGGGATCCCAAATGCTCAGCCCTGCTCTGTCCCCAGCACCCCCATCCTCTCCGAGGGAACTCACTGCAGCTTCTCCCACCTCAAACCTGCACAGATCACTCTGCAGAACCTTTTAACGCCAGAATCCCCAGGATTTCTGGCTGCCAGAGCAGGGATGGTTTGGTTCAGGGGCTGCATTTTCCTGGCAGGGTCTCTGGCAGAGCCTTTGTTCCTCGGGGTTTGTTGTCACCGTGTCAGAAAATGAAAGGGAGGCTTTTGTAAACAGTTTTGTTAAAAATGGCGTCAACACGGGAGAAAACAAAATGCAAATAAAAGCAGCCAGGAAACCTGTGTTTGTTTGTTGCAGGAGGAATAAATATTTGAGGGGCTGAAGGGATGGTGGAGACAACTTGGGGAGCTGTCAAGGGTTTGTCTCTGTCTTTGGGTTTTGTTGTAAGCCAGGCTTAATGAAAAGAAATAAAAATCCCCTTTTCCCGCTACTGGAAAAGTGTCAAATATTCTGTATTTTTGTAGAGGATTTAAAGCTTGTCTGAGCTTCCCCTTTTGGAGCATCCCCAGTGAACCCCATCCCTCCTCTTGCCAGAGGAGCACAGTGACTCCCCAGTGCCTTTGAGCAGTGCCTGCCCAGCTGTTAATGATGCCTGAGATTAAGTGGGAGCCAATTTTTATGGAGTTCAGGTTTAGAATTCTTGCTGCTTTATAAACTCCACAGGCATGAAATATGGTGAGATTGGGTTTGCCTCCATTTCCAGCGGAGGGGAAATAACTGCCTGGGGACTGTGCTGGAGGAGAGGGGAGGAACAGCGAGGCCTGAATGTTTTCTGTTTTCATTTAATGTTTTCCTGACTCCTACAAATGGTTCCCAGCTCCAGCTTTGGATTGGATTTCCTCTCCCAGGGCTGCCATGCTGAGGTGGCTGCAGGTCTGCGGGGTGTCCCTGGGGTGCCACAGGAAAGGTGTGGGAGGGTTCTGGAGGTCTGGAATTCACCTTCAGGCTCCGTCTGGGGGAAACGCCCCTGCTGTGAGGGGCTAAACCTGTGCTGGAGGGCGTTTGCCAGGGCAGGGAGATGTTGTTTAAAGACACTTTTACTGCCCATGATTGAATTCCAGACAAACAGTATTGGTGATTGATGATAGAGAGGTGGGAAGACTGATTGGGCGATCAGAATTCCATTTTACTCAAATTTTCCAAAAGCTTGTACACCATTTCAGGAAGGTTGATAATTTTCCACTACAATAATCAGGTTAAAGATCATACAGGCAACTCACACATTTTACATCTTTTCCTTGCAGAAGTTTGATTGAATCTCTTCTCTTCCCCTAAGCAGGTCTAATCCCATCCCCTGTAAACTTCAAAGTTCTTTTTGTTCCTGCCATGGCATCCTGGTTATCAAACCAGCCATGCTAATTAAGTCTGTTTTACCCTCTGTCCTGGGTATTCCCAAAACAGCCTGGGTGAAGGAGGCAGCAGAGGTGAGGATTCTGAGGGAGGAGGTGCAGAGATCACCCTGGGGATAATTCCTGGAACTCAGAGCACCCTGACCCGCTCATCTTACGGAATTTAATTAGTGCCATGACATGATTGTGGCAGTAATTAGGGCTCTGCCCTGACTGAGAAGGGCATTGCTGGTGACAGGACGGGTGAGGATCCCCAGCCTCACCCCCCTGCCTGTCCCTGCTGATTCTCTGCTGTCGCCCTGATTCTTCAGCCTTCTGATGCTTTTAATTTCTGTACTGGAGTTCTCACAATTGTAACATAAAAACTGAGTGATATTTTGTAAATAATACATTCCTTTCCAGGGGGAAGGACAAACTGATGGACTTCTGGTTTGACCAGTGGGGTTGGAGAGGTGTCAACCTCATTCCCCAGTCACTGGTCAAAGTCCAAACCCTCTTTAAACCCTAACCCCAAACAAACTGCCTTCTTCTTCTTCTTCTTCTTCTTCTTCTTCTTCTTCTTCTTCTTCTTCTTCTTCTTCTTCCTCATCTCACAACCTGACAGGTGAGTGGTTTTTTCATGTCCATCAAGTGACACTCTGCCTTCCCCCCTAGGGCTGAAGGTGAGGGAGGTTTCCATCAACGTGACCAGGCAGCAGGTGGAGGATTTCCATGGCCCTGAGGATTACTGGTGCCAGTGTGTGGCCTGGAGCCACCTGGGCACCTCCAAGAGCAGGAAGGCGTCGGTGCGCATTGCCTGTGAGTAAATCCTGCTTCTGTGGGGTGGGAGAGCTGCCTGTGGAGTTAAACATCATCCACGGGGTTAAACATCATCAATGGATGTGCTCTGGTACCTCCATCCCTGCAGGAACATCCCAGGAACCACTGGTCAGCAGAGGAAAAAATTCCTTCCCTCCTGCATTGGGATTGTTCCTCCCTTGTTGGGATTGTTCCCTCCTCTGTTGGGATTGTTCCGTCCCTTGTTGGGATTGTTCCGTCCCTTGTTGGGATTGTTCCCTCCCTTGTTGGGATTGTTCCCTCCTCTGTTGGGATTGTTCCGTCCCTTGTTGGGATTGTTCCCTCCTCTGTCGGGATTGTTCCGTCCCTTGTTGGCATTGTTCCCTCCCTTGTTGGGATTGTTCCCTGGTCTGTTGGGGTTGTTCCCTCCTCTGTTGGGATTGTTCCCTCCTCTGTTGGGATTGTTCCCTTCCTTGTTGGGATTGTTCCCTGGTCTGTTGGGATTGTTCCCTCCCATGTTGGGATTGTTCCCTCCTTTTTTGGGACAAACCCATCCCAAATTGAGCCGAGGCTGCCCCGGGATCCTGCAGGGCCCTGGGCTGGTGTTGGGAGGGGACAAACAATGGAGCTGCTGTCCGGGGGGCTTTTAGGGCAGGTGGGGGATGATCTTCCACTCCTCATATCCTTGGTGGGCTGTGGGGTCATCACTCACCAGCCACAGACCCTGCTGGGAGCTGCAAAAAGGGGAAATGTCCCCAAATCCCCACAGCCAGAGGGACAGAGGAGACAAAACCCTAAATATGGAACTGTCACTGGGAGCTGAGTAAAGGGGAGATGTCCCCACAGCCAGAGGGACAGAGGAGACACAGCCCCAAACACAGAACTGTCACCAGGAGCTGCTCCAAGCCTCATCCCACTCCTGGGATCAGAGCTGGGATGTTTTCCTGGCAGAACCAGAGCCTGGCACTGCCCCTGCCAGCAGAGAGTTCAGGGATTGCTGCCCCCAGCCTGGGGTGAACAATTTTCCTTTGAACCCCCGGGTCAGATCTCCCCTTTCCTGTCCTGGGAAAGGAGGTGCAGCCTGCAAAGGGCTGGGAGGAATATTCCCTGGGAGAGCAAAGGGAGAACCTGAGCAGAGGCTTTCCAGGGAGTGTTCCAGCAGCTCCTGACAATATGAAAAGGTGTCTTTTACCAGGATCAACATTTAACAGGGTAAAACAAACATTTGTCAGAAGTAAAAGGACATTGTAAGAAAACCTTCGTTTCATTAATGGCGTATTTTTTTTTAAATTTTTGTTGTTGTTGTTGTTGGCTGATCCAGCCTGAATGTCTGAATACGTGTAAATTCAATTTTTTATTTCACTGCATTAACTGCCATAACACTGAGCCAATAATTCCCCTGCATTGCCGAGCTGAAAGGACCTTTATCTGAATCGAATTTTTATTGACTTTCCTCAGTGCTGTGATTTCCCAGCCCCACGAAATGGCAATTTGAGCCAGGCTCAGTGTGAGCAGGAGCAGGAGTGTGCTGGGCTTTTCACCCCCTCACTGTGGGGCCAGCTCTTGTTGCCAGTGCCCCCGAGACCCCATTAACCCACAGTGCTCTGCAGAGGCTCTTCAGCCCAGCCTGGAGGTTTTTTGTGGGATCTCAGCTCCTCTCTGCCCCTTCCTGGGCTGTTCCTGCTCAAAGCTGAGGGTTTTGATGGGAAAAGCAGCAATTCTGGAGGGCAGAGGTGAAGGAGCTCCTCAGGCATGGCAGGAACATCCTGGGCTGGGATTTGTGGCTTGGGGAACACCCTGGGGGGATCAGGGATGAGACCCTGCAGGTGAAATCTCAGACAGAGCCCAGAATGTTCTCTCAGCACCTCTAGGATGAGCACGGAGGAGCCCAGGGCTTTATTCCCTCCCTTTTTCTTTTTATTTTTTTGATTTTGCACTGAAACCCCGAAGTTTCTGAATTGTGAGTCAAGTCCACAGTGCTGTAGCACTTCATATTTCTCCCAAGAAGCAGGTGAGTATTTCTTTGTGCTGGTGGGGAAGGCAGAGCAAAGGGATTCTGCTCCATTTTTCACTTTAATAAAGGCATTTGTAGGCACGAGCGCAGCCCGGCTGTTAATGAATGCCTCCTTAAAGAGAGCACTGCAAAAGAAATTGCTTGTCTGGAGGGGGGAAATCGACATCACCAAAGAATCATGGAGAGGAGCAGGCAGGCACTGTGAGCATCTCTCTGCAGCCTGCTCAGAGGAGTCTCAGTGTGCTCTGGGAAATGCAGCTCCAGGGCTTTATTTCATCAGCCACGAGCAGGGAATGGAGTCAGTAAATCCCCACCGTGGGGCCCGAGACACTGGGAACACTCTGAGAGCTCCTCATGGAACATCCTGCAGCAGGAAGGTGTCCTTAGGATTCAGGGGGGCTCATGGAATGACACGTAGGACTCTGATTTCTTCAGATGGCTCAGAGCAAAGTTTATTGAGAGACAGATTCTTTTATCCAGTGTTTGGGTACAAGGAATAGGTTTGGTCCTTTCGTGATGCTGTTTTACACCACAGTGACACAGATATCCAACTTCAGATGGCTGAAAATGACTCCTTTATTTTTGGGATGTGTCTCCCCTTTTACACTATTTCACACAGACCAATTTGATTGGTGAAACAAAGACAAACAGGATGAAGGATAATCATGATGAATTCCTGCATTCAAAGAATGGCAATCGTGATTAATTCTTCCATCCAAGGAATCCCAACCATGATGAATTCCTCCACCCCAGGAATGCCAGTGGTGGTGAATTCCTCCACCCAAGGAATGCCAATCCTGACCAATTCTTTTCCAACCCTGCAGATCTACGGAAGAACTTCGAGCAGGACCCCCAGGGCAAGGAGGTTCCCATCGAGGGGATGATTGTCCTGCACTGCCGACCCCCGGAGGGGGTCCCTGCTGCCGAGGTGAGCCCTGGGATGGGCACAGGGACACCAGGAAAAGCTTTGGGGTGGGCACAGGGACACCAGGGAAATCTTTGGGGTGGGGGAAGTGGGGAAGCAAAGAGCTCAGGTCCTGTAGGGTGCTGATCCTGCTGCTCTTCTCCACCAGAATGCTCCAAGTGTCCTTTTTTGGTTTGCTAGGTTTACAAAAGTGTGCCTTTTTATCCAAATTCTGGATTGTTTGCTGAGAAATCCTGGTTTTCTGACAATTTTCAAGTCCCATGCTTCCAAACCGAAAGCAGATTGTTGCACATTTTCCCAGGAATTACTTTTCTCCTCGAAAAAAGGAGGCAAAGTAAAAGGCAAACCTAAAAATATTGTGATAAATGGTTGCTGGGGAGAGAAAATCTGCTGCAAGTAATAATTTGGCGGGTCTTGGCTTAGCTTTAAACAGGCTTTTTGTGATGAGAGCTGGATCTTAACAGGAAAACAACGGGAGTGCCTTAAAATGGCAACAACCAGGAGGGAGAGGTTCGGAGCGGGTCGTGTTTAAAAATCCACTGCAGGGGCTTTAAAAGCCAAGGAAACGTTGATTTTTTAATTGCACCCTGCAGTTCTCCCCAGCACCTTCAGGGAAATGAGAGCAGCTGGATCACTCAGGAGCTGGTTTTGCCCCCCTCATCCCCAGCATGGCTGGGGTTGGTAATAACTGAAGGAAAAAGGGAAAATAAACTGCAGAGAAATGTGTGATTTTAGTTAATGAGAAGGGATTGGAGCAGATGTCCCTGGAAATAACGAGGAGAAAAGCAGAGGCACCATCAGTGAGGCAGAGGTGCTAAAGGAGAGGAAATTGAGGCAGAGATGGGCTCAGAGAGTGGCTGGATTTGTCTCCAGGTTTCTGCTGTGCTTTGCTCTGTCACTCCAATTCCTGCTCTGCTCTTGTGGCATTTTCACCCATTCCCAGGAAAATGGATGCTGCATTGCAGAGAATTGCTGGGATTGCTGAGTGTGTGCTCTGGGAAATGGGTCTGCTTTGGAGACAAAACAAACCTGCACAGCTGTGGCTCCCCAAACATCCCTGGGGTGATTGAATTTTACTGAGAATTTCAGATTTCTTTGACCTGGCAGCTTTACATCCCCCACTTAAACAGGGAGTCAGTCTTCTGTGCAAGGCAGGAATTATGTCCAATGAAAACCTGACATTTTAATTGCTTGCTCCAGATAAAAGTGGTGGAGTTTCCTGACGACCCCTGATTTAGTGCTGTTGACAGTAAAATTGTTATTGCTGCTAATAAAGCTGGTAAATCTCACCAGGTCAGATTTGCTTTGGCCAATAAAACGTCCCATAAAGGCTCAAGCTAATTCTGGGCTCATCGAGGTAAAGAGTCTGCTGGAAATAATTCAGTGTCTTTAGGAAGTGGGTTAAATCTGCTCAAGCAGCCCCGGCTCTGGGCTGGGGGGATAAACTCGGCTTTATTTCTGAGTTAAGGACAGCCTGCCCTGATTAACACTCGGCTGGGGAATAACTGAGCCACAAAATAACAAAGTGAGCCACAAAATAACGAAACTGAGCCACAAAATAACAAACTGAGCCACACAATAACAAAGTGAGCCACAAAATAATGAAACTGAGCCACAAAATAATGAAACTGAGCCACAAAATAACAAACTGAGCCACAAAATAACAAACTGAGCCACAAAATAACAAATTGAGCCACAAAATAACAAACTGAGCTACAAAATAACAAATTGAGCCACAAAATCGTTCCCTCAGCGATTGCTCCGTGGGTGCTGAGGGTTCCAAACCCCAGCGCTGGCAGCGGATCCCTGGTTCCCATCCAAGAATTGATTTCATTAGGGTTTGGATGCAGCCCTGGATGGAAACACGAGGCTGGGAATAACTCGGGACAAAGGAGCTCGTCTGGTGTTTGATGAGATGCAAAGCGGGCGCTGCTCGGGGCATTGTCGGTGTTTGTTCAACCCAAAGAGAACGGGAAACGAGGGGGAAGGAGGGTCCAGCCCACCCTGCGCCTGCCAGAGCCTCTCCAGGGGGAGGGTTTGGTTATTCCCAGTGCAGAACCTCGGGAATGATGTTAGACTTCAGTTATTTCAATTCCAGAACTTCAGGAATGTAGAGTTTGGTTATTCCTAGTACAGAACCTTGGGAATGTTGTTAGAGTTTGGTTATTCCAATTCCAGAACTTCAGGAATGTAGAGTTTGGTTATTCCAAATGCAGAACCTCGGGAATGCTGCTAGTTTGGTTATTCCAAGTATTGAGCTTCAGGAACGCTGTTAGAGTTTGGTTATTCCAATTCTAGTGCTGGCTGGCACAGTTTCCTTGGAATTACCTTGGATTCTCTCCCCAGGAGGGAGAACCTTCCTCTCCCACTGTTCCTCTCCACATTTCTGCTCAGATCCTCTCACCTGCTGCTGAACCCAGGAGTGGCTCCCAGCAGCTCCTGCTGCCTTTAGGAAATGTCTCCTCCTCTCCCGGGGGTGCTGACGGCACTGGGGGCCCTCGGGGCCACCCCTGGCTGTGCTTTGTGCAGGAATTCAGGAATTCACCTGGATTTGGGAATCCTCTGTGCAGGAACAGGAATTCACCTGGATTTAGGGATTTATCCCTGGCCCAGTGGTGCCCCTCTGTGCTCATCCCATGTTTAGTGATGTATCTGTGGGGTGGGACAGTGGGGATGGCACAGGGACCCCAGTCAGCTCCAGGGAGGTTTTTCAGGCAGAATTCCAGCGGATGGAGTTTTGCTGGGAGCAGTTCTGTCCCTGCCATCTGTTCCAGAAGGAGAAGCAGCAATGGGAATACCCAGATTAAGTTTGCTCTTACACATGTTCATTTCTGCACACGAGTATGAAACCAGTCAGGAGAAAATGGATTAAATGTGGATCCATGGTCTGAGCGTGTCTGAAGTGAAAATGGCTCAGACCCAGCTCGTGTCAGTGAATTTCCCAGCCATGGGAGCTCCAGTGGCTCGGGGGCTGCTCTGCTCACACAGCTCAGTGTGGGAAATGCTCTCTAAACTGAGTAACGCAGCAGGGAGAGCAAAATCCAGGGATTACAAATAGGGAGCAGCAAAAATTCCATTTCAGCTCTCCCAGGGCTGCCTTGGCATCCCCAGACTGGGCTGGGCAGGCTCAGGGTGAAGCTGCTGCACTGGATTTATTTCTGCCCTATAACCCCCTCTGGGTTTATTTCTGTTCTTATAACCCCCCCTGGGTTTATTTCTGCCCCTACAGAAGGTTTCCCATCTCCAGAGCTCTCCACAAAGCAGGGAATGGGTTTTTTTTTTAACCAGCTCTGCTTTGGGGCAGCCTGGCTGCATCAGCACAGCAGTAAGAGAGGCAGAAACCCCAAATCCCCGCGCTGGGCAGGCTGGAAAAGGCTTTAAAATCCTCTTCTCTTGCATTTACATAGCGAGCAGAGAGAGCTGGTGAGCAGCTGTGCTTGCAGGCATCAGCACCCAACCCAAATAAATTCAGTTTTTATGAGTTAAGCATCGAAATGAAAAGGAAAATTCAGCGTTTAAATGGAGCAGCTGAAAATCCCCCGCTGAGGCAAATGTTGATTCAAATCTGGAGAGGCTCTGCTGGCACAGGCTGGGTGGGACCAGAGCCTTTCCTTTCACCATTGCTGGGCAGGAGGCAGCTCTGGGCTCCCTCCCCAGGGAGATATTTGGGAATTTTGTGCAGGAACTGTGTCCTCAGGCTCGGGCTGAGGGTCAGGCCCGACCCTCAGGTGTGGGAAATGGATTTTTAGGGAATTCTCAAAGCCTGACTGAAGGCTCACACAGTCCTGTGCATCTGTGTGCAAACTCTTGAGATAAAAAACGCTGACTTGGAAAGGCCACAGGATAGGACAAGCATTGCTGGGAGAGAAATGGAGCTGGAAATGGGTTTGGGATGGTGCCAGGCTGTGTGAAGCCCTGGAACCCTTCCCCTGCAGGGTCACAGGGGCCCTGGCAGGAGTTCCCACCCCTGGGCAGCCGGGTGAGCTCAGAGCTGCTCTCAGAGCTCTCAGCTCCAAATCATTCCCCGGGTGCAGGGGGGAATGAGGCTGGGGGTTCCTAAATGGGCACAGGGCCCTCACCCCTGTGAACCCCCATTGTCTGTGATGGTCTGTGTCCCTGCATGGTGCAGAGCTGCCCATTCCCATTCCCATGGGCATCCCCATTCCCATCCCCACTCCCATTCCTTTTCCCATTTCCATTCCCATTTCCATTATTCCCATTCCCTGACTATCCAGAGCAGCTTTGCAGGGATTTCACGTCCCCACTGCTGCCAGGTCACCTCATAACCCAAACCCATCACCCCCAGTGCCCCTTGAGCTCTGCCAGGGGGGTTTTCCTCCCTCTGGGATGAGCTGGAACTGGGACAGGAACGTTTCCTCTGGAGAAGGAGCAGGGACAGCTCTGGAACAGGGACAGGAGTGTTTCCTCTGGAATGAGGAGCAGGGACAGCCCTGGAACAGGGACAGGAGTGTTTCCTCTGGAGGAGGAGCAGGGACAGCCCTGGAATGGGGACAGCCCTGGAATGGGGACAGCCCTGGAATGGGGACAGCCCTGGAGCAGGGACAGCCCTGGAACAGGGACAGGAGTGTTTCCTCTGGAATGAGGAGCAGGGACAGCTCTGGAACAGGGACAGGAGTGTTTCCTCTGGAATGAGGAGCAGGGACAGCTCTGGAACAGGGACAGGAGTGTTTCCTCTGGAATGAGGAGCAGGGACAGCTCTGGAACAGGGACAGGAGTGTTTCCTCTGGAATGAGGAGCAGGGACAGCTCTGGAACAGGGACAGGAGTGTTTCCTC
>JBBMKD010000074.1:2819073-2844574 GCA_037834095.1 Argya squamiceps | reverse complement strand
TTTTTCTAAATATTCATGCCCCTGTTCTTATCCCGGGCGGGGAGGGCTCAGGGGGGAGGGAATTCCCACATTTCCCTGGGCAGAAAATCACCTGCACCTCCCTCTGCCCCGGTGAGTGAGTGTCCCGGGCGGGGAGGGCTCCGGGGGGAGGGAATTCCCACATTTCCGTGCAGAAAATCACCTGCGCCTCCCTCTGCCCCGGTGAGTGAGTGTCCCGGGCGGGGAGGGCTCCGGGGGGAGGGAATTCCCACATTTCCGTGGGCAGGGAGTTGGGAAGGGAACGGGAAATTCAGCCGTGGTTAGGCTGAGTTTGGTGTGGGTGTGGATGCAGTGCCAGGCTGGAAGTCACCCACTGCCAGGACAGCCACTGGCTCAGGGGATACATCAGGGACCTGGGTGGGGGTCTCGGCTTAGTTTAGAGAGGGGAGCTGATGTGAACAGCACCAGAAAGAGAAACACAGAAACCCGAGCTGAGAACTTTGTTAAAAACACTATTTATCTAGTGAAAGTTTGCTCTGAAGTATATTATAAATGGAATTCTGGGGGAGAGAGGTGGAAGCAGCGCTGCTGCAGGCCTCCCTGGCGGCAGGGCAGAGCTGACCGTGTCCCCCGGCCGGCAGTGGACGGCAGCTGGGAGGTGTGGAGCGAGTGGTCGGTGTGCAGCCCCGAGTGCGAGCACCTGCGGGTGCGCGAGTGCGCGGCCCCGGCCCCGCGGAACGGCGGCAAGGACTGCGAGGGGCTGAGCCAGGAGTCGGAGAACTGCACCGAGGGGCTCTGCATCCAAGGTGAGCTGCCGCGGGCCCCGGGATCCGCCCCAGGGCTGGGCTGGAGGCCAGGGAGCCGCTGCGGGTGGGGCTCCTGTGTCCGTTATTCCCGTGAAAAGGGCGGCGGTTTTCCGCGTGGAGTTTGAGATTTTCTGGGCTGCTGGGTTTGTGTTGTGCGTTCTGTGCCTGTGGGGGATCAGGTGATGCTGAAATCCCAGATCCAGGGGGTTTGCAGGGTGTAACTCCGACCTCCACGCCCAAACGTGCTCCTCAGCCTCTGCCCGTCCTTGCCAGCAAAGCCCCCCAGGGGAGCTGCGGGTGCAGCCGCCGGCCAAGGTCGGAGTTTGCTGCTTTTGCTGCCTCTAAGAGGAGTTAAACCCGAGCCTGCAGCTCCCTGGGAAAGGCTGTGCCCTTCACCAGTGTCTGGGCAGCATCTGGCACTGGGAGCTGCTGCTGCTGTCCCCAGCACGGGGAGCTGGGCTGAGCAGCCCTGCAGCTCCACGAGCTCCACACACGGCAGGAATTCGTGATTTTATCCCTGCCCTGAGCCTGCTCCTGTCCCTGTGGAGGGGCTGTCACCTCGTCAGGTGGAACAGCAGCCCTGGGAGCCGTCAGGAGTGCCAGGGCTGGGGATGTAAACAAGGATGTGTCTGTTTGCTGGAACGTCGTGTTTAACCAGCCCTCTGTCCTTGTTTCCATGGTTCTGCATTTTTCTCTTCTAAACAAAATGAACTCTGGGTTTTTTTGCCCTGAGATTTTAATGCTTTCCCAGTGGCAGAGAGCATCCTGTGTATTCATTCGGGCTCCAGAGATACCTGAGCTGAGACCGCCAGTCAGGTTTTGCTGGGAGTTGGTGGGAGGGAGCACTCAGCTCTCTGCCTGTGGATCCCAGCACTTAAAATTCCCAGGGCTACAGAAAAGCTCCAAGGTGTCCAAGGACAGAAAGGAAATTCAATTTATTTTTTTCCTTCCCTGTGTTTGAAGGAAGAATAACCAGGGAGGGTTTGGGGGCAGTGCAATTCACTCAGCTCCTGGGGTCTGTGCTGATCCTGGGGTGTTCCCTGGGGTCTCCTCCCTGTGCATTGATGAACCATCCCTGCATCAGTCCCAAATCCATCCCAAACCCATCCTTCAGCACACCCGTGGGCAGCAGGATGTGTGGGAAGGGTGTGAGGAGCAGCAGCTGAGGCTGCACAGCGGGGGTGTGACAGCCAGAGGAGACCTGCCACCCCCTCAGCTCCATCTGTGGTGTCCCCAGGGCCAGGTCAAGGTGGCCCCACTCAGGTCACTGTGAGTGGGAATTGTTCCTGTCCTGCCCCAAATCCCTCCTTTCCCCCCTGGGGGTCACTGCACCCCTCACCCATCCTGGGGGCACAGGGACAGAGCCAGGGCTGTGCCAGGAGTCTCCAGCACAGGGGGAGCTGGGGCAGCCCTGCCCTGCCAGGCCTTGGGGGCTCACACAAACTCATTCCCTCCTTTCCCTGGGCTGGGGAGGGCCTGGAGTCACAGAACCCTGGAGTGGTTTGGGTGGGAAGGGACCTTAGAGCCCTGCAGGGCCACTCTCCTCCAGGGACACCTTCCCCGGCCACACCTTCCCCGGCCACACCTTCCCTCGTTACCATCCATGGAAACACCTTCCCTGGACCCCTTTCATGGAAACACCTTCCTTGGTCACCATCCATGGTCACCTTCCATGGAAACACCTTCCAGGGACACCTTCTCCTGTCCCAGGTGGCTCCAAACCCCATCCAGCACCCCCAGGCTCTGCTCCAAGCCTGGATTTGCCAGGGTGCATTTCTCTCTCTCTCTCTCTCTCTCTCTCTCTCTCCTGCAGAGGTGAAAGTTTTCTCTTTGTTTAATACAAGAGAGGGTTTGGGTTTTTTTTTTTTTTGAGACCTTTTTGTTTTACTTTTATCTGTGCCTTTCCCTGTGGCTGCAGCTGGTCTGGAGTGCTCCATGTCACCATCTCCAGGTGTGACCCTGTCCCTCCCTGGCTCCAGCTGTCCCCGTGTCCTTGTGCCACGTTGTTTTTAGGGCTGTGATTGCTTTCCCAGCTAACAGGAATTGCTGCAATTACCCTATTTTTAAAAAAATCTCCTCTACCCTGTTCATCTTCCAGTGTTGTGACTTTTCCTGCTCCACTTCTCGTCCCGTGGGGAATTGTGGAGGAAATGCAGCCCTGAGCCACAGCAAACCAATCTCTTGGAGGTTTTTTATCAGGCACAACTCATTAACTTTGCTCCTTCTGTGAGGCAAAAATAGAAACATTCCTTTGGCTGACAAATAAGGGCTGAGCTGAGAGGGAGGACGGGAATGGAGGGAAGGACCTGGCTGGGAAAATCCTGATCCTGTGGATGAACATTCAGATCTGGAGGCAGTGAATGAAACAGGGATAAAATGGATCAATTCTGAGCTTCTTTATTTGGTCCCTGACAGAATAATTTGGGAATAACCCCAAGACACCAGAGGGGAACATCCCAGTGCTGGGATCCCTGGGTGGATCCTGATGGTCCCGTCCTCACTGAGGAGCAGCTGGAAGAGCTTTTCCTTCAGGGAATTTCTCCTGGAACTTGCAGCCCTCGTGCAGATCCAAACTTGGCTGCAGGAGGAGGGTTCCTGTGGGGTTTGGTGGAGATGAAAAGGTTTCCAGGGCTGCCAGATCGATTCCCTGGGAGGCAAAGGTCACTCTGAGCCCAGGCAGTGCCAGGACCTCCCTGGCTCCCTCCTGTTTGTTCTCTGTGTGTTTATTCCCTCCCAGTATTCCCAGTTGGATGCTTTGCCAGGGTGGATTTCTCTCTCTCTCCTGCAGAGGTGAAAGCTTTCTCTTTGCTTAATAGAAGAGAGGGGATTTTTTTGAGAGCTTTTTGTTTTATCTGTTTGCTTTAAAGTTATTTTTTCCTGACTTCAAAACCTATTGATTTCCTCTGCCAGTGCCCAAAACCAAAACAAACAAGTAGGGCTGACCTGCAAACATGTTTTCACTAATGCAGCCCCAACAATCACACAACAATCACAAATCATTTTGTTTTCCATTTCCCAAGCAGCCCCGCTGCTGTTGCCAGGAGGCTCCTGGGTCCAGGAATCTCCATTTCCATGGGAAATGTTTCTCCCTCTGCAGTTTGGTGCAGGCAGGGAAGGGTTTGCTCCACTGCAGGCTCAGCTCTGACCCTCCTCTCTGGGTGTTTTTGTGCCTCATTTTCCTGCAAAACCAACACCAACCTTGGGCAGGCAAAAAAAACCAAACAAAAAACCAACAAAACTCACCCCAGCAGGTTTTTGGCAAAGCCAAAATCCAACCGTCTTCTGGGTTAAGTATTTCTAAACTGAGCATCCTCTCAAACATCAAAGTGAAGAGAAGGAATCTGGTAATCCACCTGAGTCTCCTAGTTTTAGGTTAGAAATCTGGCAGGTTTTAGGTTAGAAATCTGGCAGGTTTTAGGTTAGAAATCTGGCAGGCTTTAGGTTAGAAATCTGGCAGGCTTTAGGTTAGATATGGTGACTCAGGTGCCTGGCATGAGGGAGGCAGGGAAGGCTCATCTTTGGGAGCTGCAGTCCCATAGAAAACCCCTTTTATCCCATATTTCCATCTCTTGGGGGCACACGGATGTGTGTGTTCATTTCCACACACAGAGAAGTGCCATTTATTTATGTATTTAGGTACCAAAATGTGAATAAACCGGGCATTTTTGTATCTTATAACTACTTCAAGTGCCCATGACCAGCCTCTCCCCACATCAAACACACAAAGGGATCATTAACTCTGACCCGAGTCTCTCTGCCAATGATCCACTGCCAGGAATTGAACTTCCTTCTTGCTGAGGTGTAAACAAACAACAACATCCAATAGGGCCAACAAATAACCTGAATTAACCAAGTGAGAAATTGCTGCGGAGGAACTTCCTGAAAGGGATTTAGGAAAAAAAAAAGAGAGAGAGAAAAAAAAAGAAGATGAAGAGAAAAACACGGACAACATAAAATATTCATATTGTCAGCAAACGAGGAGAAAATGTTTCATTTATAGAGTGAGACAGAAGCAATATAGGAAATAGATATGCTCCATGTAAATTTATTAAGTGCAACTTTCTCTCTCTCTCTCCCTCTCAGATAAAAAACCTCCTCATGAAATAAAACCCCGAAGTAAGTTCTTTTTTTTCCTCTTGTAAATATGATTTTCCTCATCTTCTCTGCCATCTGGGTTGTTTGTTTAGGAGCTAAGTAGGAGCCAAGGTTTTATGAGAGGCTTTAGCATCTGCTGAGAGCATCTTTGGCACAACTCTGAGACCCCAGGGCCAGTGTGAGCCAGGGGAGTGCTCATCCTCATCCTCAGCAGTTTGTGTCTGACAGGGAGCCCTGGCTGTGGGCTTGGGATCCATCTCTGGAAAACTTGGAGTCAGGAAAAAGGGAATCAGTGCAAGAATTTGGGGTTCTTGGTGCAGATTTTGGGGTTCTTGGCTCTGAGCTCTCTCAGCTCCCTACTGTCCCACCTGGAGGGGGTTTCTGTGCCTGGGGATCCATCCCTGGGGCACTTGGAGTCAGAAAAAAAAAGAATCAGGGCAAGAGTTTGGGATTCTTGGTGCAGATCTGGTCCTGCTGTTGGCTCTGAACTTTCTCAGCTCCCTCCTGTCTCAGCTGGAGAGAGAACTCACCTGGAGGGGGTTTCTGTGCCTGTCCCTGTGCCTGGGGATCCATCCCTGGAGCACCTGGATCCATCTCTGGAGCATTTGGAGTCAGGAAAAAATGAATCAGTGCAAGAATTTGGGGTTCTTGGTGCAGATCTGGCTCCACTGCTGCCAGGGCTGAACAGCAGCAGGAGTTTCCCCATGGGAAGGGCTGTAGGGCAGGGGACAGGGGAGTGCCCACCCCTGAGGTGACCCCTGGGGCCGTGGAAGGTGCTTGGTGATCTTTGGGGGCTTTTCCACCCTTGGTGAGTCTGTGGTTTTACATCCCTGGCTCTCAGTTGTTTCTCAGGATGCCCAAAATCAGTTTAGGGGTCTGCAAAAGGGGCTGAGGGTGCCTGGAACCCTTCTGCTGTGGGTTTGTCTGTCCCCAGAATCAGCCCTGCTCTGTGCCAGGCTGGGCTCAGGCAATGGGCTCTCTCTTCTGTCTGTGCAGTTCCATTTCATGGAGAACATGGAGAGGATCTCACTCACATCACTGGATTTCCCAATTTATCCAAAACCAGCTGCAAAGGGATTGATTTGGGCTCTGAGAGGCCTGGGGATGGAAAGGGCTCAGCTCCACCCTGGGGCAGGAACACAGAGCTCAGGTCCTGCTGCTCCCGGGGCAGGAACTGCTCCAGGACTTCCTGACTCATCAGGGATCCAAAATCAAAGCCAATTATGAGGAAAATTGAGGGACAACCTGTCCCACTGACTGATCTCTTACCGAGTCCCTGACTGGTGATCTTTGTGCTCTAAGAGTGAGGAGAAGGATGGAAAATCCAGTTATGAAGATAACTGAGGGACAACCTGTCCCACTGACTGATCTCTTACCCGAGTCTCTGACTTGTGATTCTTGTGCTCTAAAACTGAGGAGAAGGATGGAAATCAAAGCCAATTGTGAGGATAACTGAGGGACAACCTGTCCCACTGACTGATCTCTTACCCGAGTCTCTGACTTGTGATTCTTGTGCTCTAAAACTGAGGAGAAGGATGGAAATCAAAGCCAATTATGAGGACAATTGAGGGACAACCTGTCCCACTGACTGATCTCTTACCCGAGTCCCTGACTGGTGATCTTTGCTCTCCAAGGGTGAGGAGAAGGACCTTGGGCCGTGGGGGTGATGGGGAACCCGGGAAGGGGAGCTGGAAGAAGCCCTGGATGTCCTGCCCTGACCCCAGAGTCTCCTGGCCCTGCTGGAGCTGGGGAAGTGGGCCCTGCACTGCTCTCCCCGTAAATGAGATCATTTAATCAATTACATCTCCTAATGCACTAAACCAAATGTTTCATTTTCTGCTCCTGCACACCTTAAATTATCTTCAGGTGCTTTATGAAACTTAATCATAGTTAATAGAAACTTCATTACCATCAAAGGCGCTTTCAATAGATGTTGTGTAACAGTGGCAGGAGGTGGAAGTGACAAATGGGCTGCAATTACCGCAAACAGGGATCCTGGAGCAGAGAGGGATAAAACTCCCGGTGCCTGCCAGGCTCCCGCCCGCCCCGGGGCCGGGAGGATGCAGCTCATTAAGGAGTAATTGGCGGCCTATAAATGTTCGCTTTTCTAGTTTGTTTCGTTGGTTTCCACTTTTGTTCCCTTCTGGGAAAAAAAAATAAATAAAAGCAGAACCTCATCCCTCCCCCCTAGATTTCCCACGCCTTCCTCTCTCCCTCCCTGAATTTCTGATCTCCCACGGAAGGAATTCTCCGAAAGAAAAGATCAGAAGGTGAAGAGGCAAAAATTACTTTAAAAAGCAAAACAGTGGTTGTTTCTAAAGAAACACCAAAGTCCAAAAAGAAAAGCTTCTTTCTCATGGAGTTGTGTTCCATGGGAATAATTCGGAATAATTCAGGCAATACCGAGTCACACCGGGTCTGCCCTTTTAGCATAAAGCTCTTTAAAACCCACTAAATCCTGCAATGATCCTCTGCCTCTGATCTCCGTGTCCCCCTGAGGTTTGTGGTGGCTTTTCCCGGCAGTTCTGGGATCACCCGGGTGGCTCTGCCAGGTGCTCCACGGAACAGAGCAATTCATTCCAGGGCAGGAACCTCGAGGAGAACTCCTGTGAGAGCCTTTCATCATCAAATTTATAGACCAGTGTGCAATTCAAGCTCTGGAGACACTTCAGAGTCAATGAAAAGAAAATTCTTCTCCTCAGAAAGGTTTTGTTTGAGTCAAACCGCTCCCATTTTTTTTTTCTGTGCCCTCCCTCTCATCTTTAACCCATGTACAAGAGTTTAAAAGTGGGAAAGTGGAATTGCCTGACACGGGAATCGATGGCAAAGGAGATGCTGAAGCACTGGAGGAGATTTAGAGTCAGAAATTACAGTTACAGTGAGCACCTGAGGAGTGCCAGGGGATCAGCTCTGGGATTCTCCCCCACCCTGTCCTGGGGGCTGGAAGGTTTTCCTGCTATTCCCATTTCCTTGGATATCCCTGCATCTCTCAGACTCGCTGATTTATCACCCCAGCCAGGCGGGAGGGGCAATTCGGAGTTTCAGCACTTTCCTGTTTAAAGCAGCGATCCAAAGGGAGGAGTTTTGTCCCTTTGTGGGGCAATAACCACGAGCTCTGGATGGTTCCCCGGGAAGGGAAAGACCCCAGTTGTCCCCGGGTTTCTGGAGCTCCATCCCCCCCTCCTCCCGCCTCCCTCACGGCTCTAATTACCCACAGAAATTAAGTCAACAATAGCGTTTCGTAATTAATTCCCTGTAACAACAAAGCAGCTCGGGAAAAGGAAATTGGAAGAAATAGAAATGTAATTATTGTCTGTGCTTCCCTTTCTGCACCTGGTGCTGGGGAACAGAGCAGAGCTGTGGCAGGGGGGCTCTGGGTTGGGGTTTGGGTTGTTTTGGTCTGATCTGAGCCATTTCCAGTTTGTTTTCCAGACCTGGGGGTTTGCATTTGCTTTTTCTGCCTGGCCTTTCCCATTGTTACCCTGTCAGCCGGGTCTCACTCTCTGCAATCCCCAACTGAGCCCAAAACGCTTAAAATTCTCTTTACAGCGTTTTTCAAGGGGGGATCTCATGGAAAAAAAAAGGCTTTAGATAAAAAAACCTCTTCTCTTTTAGTGATTGCTTTGGTAGAAGCGAGTGGCAATGGAATTGTTCCAGGAAGTTGAATTTTGTAACCATACAAGTTTGTTCAATGTGGTTTCCTGACCTGCCACAGCAGGTGGATTCCTCCTCAGAGCTGACGTTTCCATGCAAACTCTGTGATTTTTCTTTTGTGAATGTGTTAAAAGCAGAACCATTTTTCACTTGGAGATTACTTGAAAATGCAGCAGAAATTTAGCAGGATTATTTTCTTGCTTAAATGTTCCTGGTGTTGGTACAAATGATCCCAGAACATTTCTTTGGGGTTGGGTGGGATGCTGCAATCTCGTGGTTGGGGTTGAGTGGGACCAGTTGGAGAGTGGGGATGGAGAGGGATGT
The DNA here is from genome assembly GCA_037834095.1 of Argya squamiceps. Classification (NCBI taxonomy): domain Eukaryota; kingdom Metazoa; phylum Chordata; class Aves; order Passeriformes; family Leiothrichidae; genus Argya; species Argya squamiceps. The sequence goes on along the minus strand of JBBMKD010000074.1, from coordinate 2,835,716 downwards.
TTTCTGTTTAGGATGTTTGAAACCAAACCTTTGATTTTATTTTTGATTGGAGTGCCCAGCTGAAATTCAGTCCCAGCCTTGTTCCCAGGTCCTGGAGCAGGGTTTGGGGTTTTGGGGCTGCAGGGTTTGGGGTTTTGGGGCTGCAGGGTTTGCGGTTTTGGGGCTACCGTTGGGGTTTTGGGGCTGCCATTGGGGTTTGGGGTTTTGGGGCTGCTATTTGGGGTCCTGGTGCTGCCATTGGGGTTTTGGTGCTGCCATTGGGGTTTTGGGGCCCCCACTCCTGGGATATTTCCCTGCTGGGAGGGAGTTGTGGGTGCCCAGCCCCATCCCAGGACATCCAGCTGGGGCTGGTGGCACTTTGCAGACATTTCTTTTTTTGTGGGGAAATGTTGAGCCAAGGAAACTGCCCAGAGGTGCTCGTTCCTTTCATCTCGACACTCTGAAGTTCCGTGTTCGTTTTCAAAACTCAGCTAAAATGAAATTATCTGGCTTTCAGCAGAAAAAGCACAACAGAAGCCTCCTCCCAAACAGTAATTAAGTAATTTCCATAATTGGCTATTTATTAAACGCTGATTTTAACTTTTCACCCTATTTCTGTGCAGTGCAGTTCGTTTACTGACACTGAGCACTCTGGATTTCCCAGTTATTTTTTGTTGCTCTCGTTGGCCAGGAATAAATCCAGTTTCTGTTCCTGGGGCTCTGCTGGGCGGGAGGAGCCCCCAGCAGGACCCAGCCCGTGCCCAGGGTGGGCTCTGCGCTCCCTCCCCACCCTGGAGCTGGGAATTCAGGGAAGGGGCTGTGCCAAGTGATTTCATTCCATGGGTCCCAAATCCCAGCAGATGGAGGAGAGCAGGACGGGATGTTCCAATTATGGAATATTATGGAATATTGCAGGCTTCATCTGGGTTCATCCTGTCACTGCAGTGAGTTCCCTCTCTCTGCTGTGGAAGTTTGGACCTGGGTTTGGGTTCCTGGCTGGGTGCAGCCCCAGGGGGTGGGTGCCCCCGGGGCTGTGGGGTCTCCTCAGCTGGGCGGGGAGGGGACGGAGCTGCTGCTGATCCCAAAGCTCACCCAGCAGAGACAGGGGGAAGGAGGGGGATCCCCGTGTCCCCCTGTGTACCCATGTCCCCTTGTGTCCCCATGTCACACATGTCCCCATGGCCTCCCCTGTGCCCCCATGTCCCCTGTGTGCCCATGTTCCCCCATGTCTCCATGCCCCTGTCACCCACATCCGTCCTGTCCTTCCGTGTCCCCCCATTCCCCTGTGTGCCCATGTCCTCCCTTGTCCCCATGTCCCTGTGTCCTCATGTCCCCCTCTCCTCCCATATCCCCCCTTTTCCCCCATGTCCCCCTGTGTCCCCCTGTGCTCCCATGTCCCACATGCCCCTGTGTCCCTCCCGTGTCCCCCTGTCCTTCCATGTCCCCCCATGTCCCCATCTTGCCCCATGTCCCCGTGTCCCCCATACCATCCCATGTCCCCCCATGTCCCCATGTGCTCCATGTCCCCCCGTGTCCCTCATGTCCCCCCATGCCCCCATACCCCCCCGTCCCCGTCCCCCGCGCTGAGCGGCTGTCGTGTCCCGCAGACGTGGAGCGCGGCGGGGACATCGCGCTGTACTCGGGGCTGGCGGCGGCGGTGCTGGCGGTGGCCGTGCTGGCGCTGGGGGTGACGCTGTACCGGCGCAGTCAGAGTGAGTACGGCGTGGATGTCATTGATTCCTCTGCACTCACGGGAGGCTTCCAGAGTTTTAATTTTAAAACGGTCAGACAAGGTTAGTGCGGCGATTTCCTTTCCTTTCTCTGCGCAGCCCCCACGGCTCAGGCACTCCTGTCTTTGGGGAGGGGGTTTGGGGCAGCCGGGACAGGGACCCTGGAATTGGCTCTGCTCTGCCCCACAGACACAGAATCCTCCCTGGCCACGCTCCAGGTGCTGTAGAAATGCTGTGCCCAGCCCCTACACTGATTTAGGAAAGCTCAAACTGGAGCTTTAGAAATGCTGTGCCCATTTCCTGCACACTGGTTTAGGAGAAGCTCAAACTGAAGTTTTAGAAATGCTGTGCCCAGCTCCTACACTGAGTTAGGAGAAGCTCAAACTGAAGCTTTAGAAATGCTGTGCCCAGCTCCTACACTGAGTTAGGAGAAGCTCCAACAGAAGCAGAGCAGCCAGGTCAGAGCAAGGCCAGGCAGCACAGCTGTGGTTCCTCCTGCTCTCAGCCACAGAGCTCTCCTCACTCCAAGAAAAGGGATTATTCCCTCCCTGACAGCCTGAGACCCGCAGCTGGAGGTGTTCTGTAGCTTGCTGCAGCACACGGACCCCGAGGTCTGTGGGAAATAAATGTGTGCAAGGCTGGACCCCTAAAGCCCTGGGGAAAAAACCACCAGTGCCACAAAACATGGACAAAGCATTTGCTAAAAGCAGCGCTCAGGTTTTCAGGAATGTGATTCCCTTTGAACAGGAAGGTGGGGAGGGAGAGGAGGGGGATGAAAGCAGAATGTTTATTGATTCCGTGCTGCCAGTTCTACCTCAGACCTGCCGGATTGTGGGTGGGTGGCAGCGTGGGCAGGGTGTGAAAGTGTCCCCATGTCTCTGTTCTCTCCTCAGAAGAGGGAAATATGTCGCAGAGTTTGTTTGGGGGGTTTTTTGTGGTGTTGTTTTTACAGTTTCTTTATTTCCTGGAGACGTTCCTCACCAAGCATGACTTGCAAGAAATTGGGAAAAGGGCTTGGCAGGCAAGGGCGTTTGAAGGAGGTTCATTCATCCATTGCTGAATCCAGACCTTTAATTAGGGCTCTGTAAATCTCAATGACTGTCTCAAACAGGAACGTTTTCCTTTGTGGTTCAGCTGGAATCTTGTTTTGAGTCTGGGGAATTGTTTGTTGGCTTATTGCTCAAACCCTTTCATTCTGGATGCTCTGAAAATCCCCAACCAAACAAGCAGAGAAAAAGACCCTACCACAAAACCAGCTGGAGGATTCAGGCCCTAAATCCATCCACCCCTCATTTTCCAGAGTGTTTTCTGAGGCAAAATGCCTCAAAATGAATCACTGTGGTGTCTTCCCCTGTATCACTCCTGTCCCAGCTCCCCTCGGGCACGAAGGTGTGGGTTTGTGTGAAAGGTCTGCAGGAAGGTGTCACCCGGTGGGGTTTGATGTAAGGAAAGAAAACAACAGGAGAGGGAAAAGGGCAAAGACACAAACGTGAATCCAAACAAAGGAGGCTCCTCCTCGGATTCCTCACCCTGGAGCTGCCTGAGGTGTGGCAAACACTGAGAGTCAGATCTCTGCACCTGAACAGAGGAGGTTTTCACCTGAACAGAGGAGGTTTTCACCTGAACAGAGGGAGGTTTTCACCTGAACAGAGGAGGTTTTCACCTGAACAGAGGAGGTTTTCACCTGAACAGAGGAGGTTTTCACCTGAACAGAGGAGCTCTGCACCTCTTCCTCTGTTCTCCAACGTGGCCGGGGGTGATTCTGGGCTCTGAGAGCTTGGGGAGGGCAGAGCCAGTGCCAGAGGGGACTGGGAGGGCTTGGGAAGGGATTCCTGAGGTGTCCCCTCCATCCACCCTGTCCCTGTCCCCACAGGTGACCCTTTCCCTGTCCCCACAGGATAACCCCTGTCCCCACAGGTGACCCCTGTCCCTGTCCCCACAGGATAACTCCTATCCCCACAGGTGACCCATCCCTGTCCCCACAGGATAACTCCTGTCCCCACAGGTAACTCCTATCCCCACAGGTGACCCAGTCCCCACAGGTGACCCACCCCTGTCCCCACAGGTTAACTCCTGTCCCCACAGGTGACCCCTGTCCCTGTCCCCACAGGTAATTCCCTGTCCCCAGAGGTGACCCATCCCTGTCCCCACAGGTGACCCGTCCCTGTCCCCACAGGATAACTCCTGTCCCCACAGGTGACCCAGTCCCCACAGGTGACCCACCCCTGTCCCCACAGGTAACTCCCTGCTGCTGAACTCGTCCCTGCAGCCCGAGCTGACAGTCAGCAGGACCTACAGCGGCCCCATCTGCCTGCAGGACCCCCTGGACAAGGAGCTGATGACCGAGTCCTCGCTCTTCAACCCCCTGGCCGACATCAAGGTGAAGGTGCAGAGCTCCTTCATGGTGTCCCTGGGCGAGTTCCCCGGCAAGGCCCACCCGGGCACCTTCCCCCAGGGCAGCCCCCGGCCCTTCGGGACCCTGCAGGCCAGGGGCAAGGCCGTGTTCATCCAGAGCCTGGCCTCCATCTCCAGCAGCAGCCAGCTCAGGAGCACGGCCCTCTTCGGGCACCTGGGGGGCCGCCTGGTGGTCCCCAACACAGGTGGGTGCCTCCTTTCTTGCTAAAGAGCACCAAAGAATTCCAGATTTGGGAAGAAGTTTTTCACTGAAAGGGTGATTAAATACTGGAATGTTTGCCCGGGGAGGTGGTGGAGTCACCACCCCTGGAAGTGTTTAAAGGAGACTGGATGTGGCACGTGATGCCATGATCTAGTTGGAGGTTAGGGCTGGGTTGGACTCGATGGTCTTGAAGGTCTCTTCCAACCTCCACATTCTGTGATTCTGTGAGATTAGTGTCACCCTGAATTCTCCTGCTTTCCAGTGGTTGCAGTTTGTGGTGGAGGTTCTCACACAGCTTCATGTAAGCTGTGTAGATATTTAGAAGTTATCTATTTTGTTTACATATTTCTCCTCTGGGAAGAGAAATATAATTGATGGTGATGTTCACCAATGAGGCCAAGAAGGTGGTGACTTTTTTTAGCCAATCTTTTGCCTTCTGGCCAAAAATGTATAAAAGATGGAGTCAGAAATTAAAATAGAAGATTTTTCCTGCCTGACCTTCTGTGTCTGCCTGGTCCTTCGTGTGCCTGAAATTGCCACAGATCAGGCTGCCTGATGTGGTGTTTTATAATTAAACTTCGAAAAAAAAAGCCAGGAAAGAAGAATTGGGGCCCCGTTGATGCAGATTTTGGGAAGTAGGGCACGTTGTTGCCCACATAGGACACTGGTGATCAGAGGGAAGCCTGGGCTGAGGGCTGGAGAGGCATTACCCCTGTTTGAGCTGCTTTAAATTACTGCCTCTCTTGATGTCTTCAGCATGAAAGTCACATTAATCAAAGCTGTGCCTGGCTTGGATCCTGCTCCAAGAGGCTCCCCGGGAAGGGTCGATATGGGATCCTGCACAGGGGGCTCACAGCAGCCCCCCAGCCCTGCCCAGGGGGCACAGGGACAGCAGCCAGGCCTGGGGACAGCCCCGCTGCCCTCCAGGCTCCTGCCCCTCCTGCCTGCCTGTTTTCCCCTTTCTTGGAGCCAAAACCTCCCCAGATTCCCACAGCAGGGCTGTTCCCGTCCCAGGCTGGGCGTGGGGTGCTCCCTCTGCTCTGTGCCAGGGGTTTTGTCACCTCAGGGCTCTGTGGGACGTTTCAGACCTGCAGGGCTGTTTGTGAAAGGAGCTGAGCAGCAGGTCAGAGCCCAGCCAAGGCTGTGGGGTCATGGCCCTGCAGTTGTACCCCAGGGCTGTGTTTGCATCCCCCCAAACCCCAGCCCTTCCCTGGGGTGTTTTTTCTCCTCAAAAAGCAGCACAAAAATCCAGATTACCCATTGCCAGCTCAGGGTTATCACCTTCCAAACCCCAGCGACATTTATTCACTTTAAATTCAGCTCTGTTTTCGTTTGGCCACTGGCTCCAGGATTATCTGCTGCTCCCTGGTTGAACTGGATGATTTAGAGCTTTATCCTTCATGTCCCACAAAACGGGGGCTTTAAAGGTTGCCATAAAAAAACGTGGTTTGTGTTTGGAGAGGATTGATAACAGTGACAGCCCAGGCATGCACAACGTGGGGAATGTTTTCCTCTCTCCACAGGCTGGTTCTGTGCTGAGGAGGGAACACTGCAGAGGCACCAGAGTTAAGGCATGAATTAAGAATTCCCTCATACTGTATATTTAGCTGCTTTATGTAACCACGGTCCCATCAATTAGATTATTAAAATATGTATTTGGTCCACTTGCAATTTATGTAATTCTTGCAGCCTTTATGTAAGATCAGCTGTGCCAGGCAGTTGTAAATTCCAGCGTGGCCAGGCTCGTGTGGCAGATGCAAAGCCAAGCACTTTGCCCCTCTCCTGGGAAGGAGAAAAAGCAGTTTAACTCCAGTGGGAAACTCCCCTGTTACCTTCTGAGCCACCCTGGTGGTGCCAAAGGAGAACAGGATCACCTGGATGCAGGAATGGGATGTGTGGGAGCAGAGGGGTGGAGGTGTTCTCCCCACGGGGAGATTCCCTGGGATGCCACAATGATCAGGTTTGGTTTCAGAGCTGGAAAGAGGCAAAGAGCCTTCAAGGGGCTTTTTGGGAAATGAGATGTCTTTTCCTTGAGTGGAAAAGTAACAGCTTTGTTTCCTTTGATAATTTATGTTCCTTTCATCTGATGACATTTCCATGAGAAGCAGGAATTCAGGGGAACATTCCCTAACATGAATTCAGGGGAACATTCCCCAGCAGGAATTCAGAAGAACATTCCCTATTCAGATGAACATTCCCCAGCAGGAATTGAGGGGAACATTCCCCAGCAGGAATTCAGAAGGACATTCCCTAAGAGGAATTCAGAGGGACATTCCCTATTCGAAGGGATATTCCCCAGCAGGAGTTCAGGGGAAGGTTCCCTAGCAGGAATTCAGAGGGACATTCCCTATTCAGAGGGACATTCCCTAGCAGGAATTCAGAGAGACATTCCCTAGCAGGAATTCAGAGAGACATTCCCTAGCAGGAATTCAGAGAGACATTCCCCAGCAGGAATTCAGAAGGACATTCCCCAGCAGGAATTCAGGGGAAGGTTCCCTAGCAGGAATTCAGAAGGACATCCCCTATTCAGAGGGACATTCCCCAGCAGGAATTCAGAGAGATATTCCCTAGCAGGAATTGAGAGGAACATTCCCTTAGGGCTGCTCCCCTGGGGCTGTTCCCTGTCCCTTCCATCCCTGCCCTTCCCACGGCTCAGTCCTGCCCTTGTTCTTTTCCAGGGGTCAGCCTGTTGATCCCACATGGAGCCATTCCAGAGGACAGTTCCTGGGAAATCTACCTGGCCATCACCCAGAGGGAGTCCAGGTGAGAGCTGCAGGATCATGGATCTGCCTCCTCTCGTGGCTTTGGGATGGGACAGGAGGAGTCACTCATCACTGGGGTGACTGAGCCCCTTCCTCCTGCAGAATACAAACGGGTTTGCAAAGCAGGGAGATCACACTCAATCTGGAAAAAGATTTACAAGCCTGTGTTTTTTAAGCCATAATTTGTTTTATCTTCACTGCTGTGAAAATATTGTTGATGGCAGCGTTTGAAGGCAGAGCACGGTGGGGACGGGAGCAGCTGGTGCTGGGAGCAGGGCTGGCTGGCACTGAGCAACCTCAGGGCTGGATTTGGGTTAAACAACTTGGAATGCATTTTAAACACCGGAGTCCTGAAGTGCCGGGCCGCTGATTGCAGTTAGATGGGCTCTGATGGGTTTGTCCCATCTCCAGCTGCTGCTTCCACACGGAGCGAGCAGGAATGAGCAGATGAGGGGAGGTGCTCGGATTTGAACTGAAACATTTTCAGTGAATTCTCACTCCTGACAGCCACTCTTGTCTTTGCTGCCCCAAGCCTGGAGCCCGAGGGCCCTGAGGTGCTGCTGGGGCCCGAGGTGAGCTGCGGGCCCCCCGAGCTGGCCGTGAGCACCCCGTGTGCCCTGACCATCCCACACTGCGCCCACGCCGACCCCCAGCACTGGAGCATCCACCTCAAAAGGAGGACGCAGCAGGGGAAGTGGGAGGTAAGCCCAGAGCTGTGCCCACCACGGGAATGCAGCCAACCCTGGGTCGTGCAGAGGTCCTGGCAGGGGGAGGCACAGAGAGACACCTGAGAGGAGCAGTTCCAGCAAAAAGGTTTTGCTTTCTGTGAAGGAGCAGCAGGACTGGTTCTGGGGGTTTTACCAAGATGGGCAAAAGTTCCTGGCTACAAAGCCCAGTCATGGAAGCCATGGCTGCAGCCTGTCCTCCTGTCCTCCTGTCCTGTCCCTCTCTGAGCCCCTGCCTGGTTTTTGCTCTGCTTTCAACCATTCCCAGTCCCATTTCCCTAACTCAGATTGACTCAGTCCTTGGGCAGCCCCAGCAGTGATGGCCTCAAACAGGCTGGGTCACTGAGGGGAGGGACATGGGGACAGAGGACACAGCGACACAGAGATAGAGGGACATGGGGACACAGGGCAGGACTGAGCAGAGCAGAGGGAGTTTTTGAGGAAGGGAAACGTGTCTGTAATTCATGTTCTGGAAGGAAGTCAAACCCCAGCCATTGTTCAAGGTTTGCTTATTGACTTTAACCTTCAAGGTAATTTTTTAACTTGACACTGGGGGGAAAAATTAGCCAGAAAGTCAAGAGCACTTGAAAAAAGCAGCTAAAATTGCTTAGGCATCATCATTATTATTGTATGTACACAGCGAGCTCTGCACAGGGCATGGCCATAAATCCTCCTGCTGACTCAGGGCTAAATTGGGAATATTTGCTCAGGGAAGCAGTCCCCCTTCTCCCCTTCCCCGAGAGTGCAGCCTGGCTCTCAGCAACGCTCTGCATTCCAGCTGAATAAAAATAAAGCATGAATGCCATGACTCCTATTGTCGAGGCCTGTTGCTTGCCACACTTCGCTTTATTCTCTTTAAACCTGAATTTCGTTTTGCAGGAAGTGATGTCTGTGGAAGAGGAAACTACTTCTTGCTACTGCCTGTTGGATCCTTATGCCTGTCACATTCTCTTAAACAGCTTTGGAACTTATGCCCTAATTGGGGAACCCCTCTCTGACTGCGCCGTTCGACAGCTGAAAGTCGCCGTTTTTGGCTGCCTGTCTTGCAATTCTCTGGATTACAATCTGAGGGTTTATTGTGTGGATAACACCCCTTGTGCATTCCAGGTAAACGCCTTCCCTTTGCTCCTCTGGGCTTTGTTCATTTCCCATAAAATGCTGACATCCTTTTTACTCCCTGGGCAGCCCCAGCCTTAACCCAAGGAGGATATTTGGGTTTTTTTAGCACTGCTGCAGCATTGGAATAAATCCCTTAATTTTCCTGCAGTTGTGGATTTACACTGAGAGCTTTAGAGCAGCCAAACTCTCTCGTTTGCTCTCTCGTTTTTTACCATGTTTTCAGCTACCCAGGCTCACCCAGCCCTGGTTTACAAAAATTCAATTACCCTGAATTTCCTCTTAAAAAAAAAAAACCCAAACCAAACCCAATCCCCACGTGGCAATATAGAGGAGAACAATTTTCCTGCACCATGTTCCAGGACAAAACAATGACATTCTCTGGCTTTTGGTAAACCCAGGAGCTTTAACAAAACGCTGTTCTTTGGGGAGATGAAATGCAAACAGTTGTGAGATGAATTCTCCCCTTCCTGTCCCTGTCGCACAGGAATGGAAACACGGCCCTGACTGCAGCACACGCTGCTGCCTCTGTGCTTCTAATAAAAGCCAAGGCACCAAAAGGATTGTTAGAGGCTCACAATGGCTTTGTAATTATCCTCTTTATAACACTTAGACAATTAGTGGGTACCGGTGTCTTCCTGATGAGTCTGGAGGAAATGATCAGAAGAATAATTACCAGTTCTCTGCGCTCCCAGGAGGGAGAGCGGGGTGTTTGCAGATACTGAGACAACCCTGCATTTATGCAATGATGCAGCCCCTGAAAGCAGGTCAATATTGGTGGGGAACTTGGGGAGTTACAGAGGTTTTTGGGTGAAATATCAGAGTTGGGGTTGCCGAGCTGTGTCTGACAGTTAATCCTGCACGGCGCAGGTTTATGTGGGAGACAAAATTCCCCTTTTTTTCTGACTTTTTCCCTGTGTGAAAACTCTCCTTGTTCCCCTAGCAGCTGACTTGGACCTTTGTGAAGTTCTGAGTGTGCTGGGAAACTCCTGGCCCTCAAAACTGGAGGGACCCAAGTCTTTTGTGTTTTGGCCAAATGCTGCAGCCCCACGTCTGCCACTGAAGGCAGAGCAGCACTCACAGAACCTTCAGAAACACCCAACACACTCCAGGGATTTTGAGAATGGTTAAAAAAATAATCTGCTGCCTTTGTGGCTGGAAACCAAACAGTGAAGTCTCCCAGTTCTTTCCTCCATATGAACCCAACCACCAGGGGTTAAACCAGCCTAAGATGCCTGTAAAAATTGGTTTATAATAGAAATCCATTAGAGAGCTGGAGCATTGAATTTTCAGAAGGTCACAACGATTCCAGGGGCTCCTCTGGCAGCAGCTTTGGTCCTGAGGAGCACTAAACCCCTTGGATGGACACAGATTTGATATAATTTATGTGGATTAAGAAAGGTAATTTGGAAGCACTGCTTGCCTGCTGATCCTTAAAGACTTCTGCAACCTTTCCTTCCTCACTGGTGTTTTTACTGCAACAGCACAGGAGTAAACATCGCCTAAGTACAGGCAGGGGTGAATTTTTTTTTCTGCCATTATGTTCTAAATTCACAGAATTACACAGAAATTTCTCTTAGAACAGAGCTCTGGAGGGCTGTAGTGCAAACCCCTGCCCGGAGTCTGCCCTTCACACTGCTCAGGGTCTTGTCCAGCCACTCTGAGAGTGCCCCAGAGGTGGGAAATGGAAGTGAATTATTTCACCTGAAGTGTTTGAGGAGAGCCCTGAGAGAAGTCCCTCAGCAAAGCTGCTCTCAGTCCAGCTGTGCTGGGCTGCTCTGGGGCTGGTGGGGCTAAAAGTTCAGTGTCCAACCAGCACCACCTGTCCAGAAATGGGGCTGGCAGTGCCCAAGCCCAGCCTTCTGGGAAATACAAATATCAAACCCAGCAGCTGCCCACCAGAGAATCTCCACCGGGCAATCAACCTCCACAGAGAGGGATTTTCACTGGATTTGGGGTTTGCTCCTAACACTGAGAATATTCTCTGCTCCTCCCTTGCAGGAAGTGGTTTCAGATGAAAGGCTCCAAGGGGGGCAGTTGCTGGAGGAACCCAAACTTTTGCATTTTAAAGGCAACAGCTGCAGCCTCCAGATCTCGGTGCTGGACCTCCCTCCCTTCCTGTGGAGAATCAAACCCTTCACTGCCTGCCAGGTACCTGCACCTCCCCTGATTCCCTCTGCACTGAGGGGCAGAACCCAGAGGAAACCAAGGTTCCTTTTATTTAAAAAAAGCTTTAAACCTCCCGAGCATTTAACAAAAACATGTTGCCTTTGGATCCTGACAAACACAGACTTCGTTTACACCAGAGCGCTGTAAATTTGTCATTTTGCAGAAATGCTTGTGCTCTCCCTCCTTTCAGTTGCCTCCAACAGAATGCAAATATTCCTCCTGTTCAAACTTAACCACTCCTCAAGATGTTTCTAATATATCTGTCATCCCAGTTTTGATACAACTGTGGAAATATGGCTCAAAATGACATTTAAATGTAACCACGAGTTCAAATCACAGCACAGGGAGACCAAGCATTAGAGCTGAGGAGCAGCAAATTGGTTTTTCTCTTCTCCATTAATTAAAGAGGCTGTTGAAAACCGAAAAGGAAAAAATCAAAACAAAAGAAGAATTTCCAAGGATTTTGATGACTGGAAATCCTAAGGAATGTGCTGGCACATGGAGTGGGCTGGTTTTAAAATACAACACTCAATTAGAATGTACAATCTCCCTTCTCCCAGCAGCAGAGACACAATTATCCATCCTCCAGGATTTTGGCAAAAACTCTGTTTCAAATGTGTCACCACACTCCCCAAAACATGAGGGTAATGGGCTCTGAAAGTTATAAACACAGACCCAGAGCCAGAGAAAGCCTCTCCTCATTAACAACGTGGGGATAATTGCAGCTACAAGCTAAAAAATGAAATAAATTAATCCTTTTCAGTTTCTTAGGGAGAAGAGCTTTGCAGGGTTTTGTTTGCTCTTCTCACTCACCTGTATTTTAAAAGCCAAGCCAAGCAGGGTTGGGATGTCCCAGTTCTGCAGCAGAGACCTGCCAGTGCATCCCCAAAAGAAAATCAAACCACAGGAGTTTCCTCTTAATGCAGCAAATTCACTTCTGCCCTCAGCAGATTATAGAGCTCCATACTTTGATTAATTTATTGTCTCCTAATCCCTTGTCCAAACACAAAGAATAAATGTCTGTGGCAGACTGGAACTCAACTTCCAAATGCCACTTAGAGCCTGATCAGAGCAGGACCCGGGGATGGAAAAAATCCTCTGCAAAACCCCTGTGGCAGAAGGGGCTGACCCAGGGCTGCCCTGACCCAAAGGAATATTTACATTTTATAGCTGAGTGTGGCTGGGATGGCTTGGGCAGCTCAGAAACACCATCACTGTTCAAGAGGAGCTGCAGAACCTCCCCTGGCTCTGTGCTTCCCTCGCAGGGAACAGTCTGGTGACAGCTCTGGTTTGGTTCCAGCCTCTTTATAGAGGAAGGAATCTATTTTTGCACGTGGAGTTTCTTCCAGTGTTCCCTGGGTTCCTCTCCTACGTCCCACCCTGTGAGAGCAGCTGCTTGTGCTGCCTGGCAGGAACAACTGAACACAGCCTGTTCCAGGAATGTCTCTGGTCCAGCACCAGAACCTCCCTGGGCAGCGTGGGGAGGGAAGATTTATGGAAATGACGTCCCAGGGAAGCAGGGATCCTGCTCCGAGGCTGGAGCGGATAAAAACACCACTGAGGAGCTGCGGGGAGGCAGCTGATGGTGGCAGGTGGCACCAGGATTCCTGCAGGCTCTGCTCGGAGCCCTGTTTGTCCTGGCTGGCAGCAGCAGCTGCCCAGGGCTTGGCTCCCTTCCCAGGGGATCCCTGAGGCCGTGGGTGGTGCAGGGACGGGCAGGGCAGGAGCTGGGCAGGCACCTCTGGCTGCTCAGAGCAGCTCTTTGCCTCCCATCCTGCATCTCCTGGAGGACCCAGCTCTGCCCGGGGCCATGAGATGATTTACAGCCCCTCTGTCTGCGAGGAGCTGAACGATAAAGGCAGAATGGAAAGCACTCATTGTTCCTGCACTCCTCGCTGCTCTGTGTGCTTTCACACGGCTCCTTTCAGCTGAGCGACTCCTCCACTCCGAGTGAAAGCAGAGATGATCACCCTGGAAAAAAAATCTAATTACAGTTGCTCCACTTCTAACATTTTCCTAATGTTTCCTTCATCACTGCGAGCATCTCACTGCTGCTGCTGCTGCTGCCAGCTGGGATCCAGGCTGGGGCTGGGGACAGGAGGGAGCTGGGGACAGGAGAGGGCTGGGGACAGGAGGGAAGGGCCAGGGAAATTCTCACTGGAAATTCCTTTAGGATGGAGAAGGGAAGGGTGGCAGGACCAGGGCCGTTCTCACTGGGAAGTTCCTTTCCTTGGATTCTGGTTCCAAGGTGATTCCAAGGAGACACAGAGAGGAATCCTGATCCTGGCAAGCACTTTTTTTAAAGTGTCTTTAAGCATCTTTTCGAAGCGTCTGCCGTTCCCTGTTCCCCCGGAGCTTTCGGCCACTGCAGCACCTCAGTGTTCATTAACCGAATCCTCATTTTTTGGCTCGGTGCCGCTTGGAGCTGCCGGGATCGTTACCGAGCCCACCCCAGCGGAGTGCTGTAGGAACAGCAGCGGGTGTTTCCCCTCTGTCCCCTGTCCCTGACGTGTCCCCCGTGTCCCGCAGGAGGTGCCGTTCTCCCGCGTGTGGCGCGGCAGCCCCCGGCCCCTGCTGGCCGCCTTTTCCCTGGAGCGCTTCAGCCCCGGCACCGGCCAGCTCTGCTGCACCGTCAGCGTGAGGCAGCTGCAGGGCCACGAGCTGCTGCTGCACCTCCAGACCTCCGTCCTCGAGGTGAGCCTGCCCTGGGGCCGGGGACTCGTGGGGCAGGGTCCTGGGGTGGGCTGGGGTGGGTTTGCTTAGGCTGGGTTGGGGTTGGGGTGGAGTGGGTTTGGTTGACTTGGGTTGGGGTGGGTTGTGTTGCTGTAGGACACAAAAGAAAGACTCCAAATATTTCAGAAGGTGAAGAGCACTGAAAAAAAGAAGGCTTAGAAGGCAAAGAGCACAGGAAAAAAGGCTTTATTGTCTAATTCTTACTACCTTTTATAAGGTGTTCCCATCCAGACTGAACATGGTTGGTGAATAGGAACGACACCTCTCTGATGCCATTGGTTAAACTAGAAAAACAGAAAACACCAGCTGGAGAAAGATTGTTTGGAGAAAGGAGAATTGTTTGCCAGGATTGTTTTGAGAAATTTCCTGAGAAATTTTTTCCTTGGGAAAAAGTTAGCAGCTGCTAAGCAGGCTGAAATCTCTCGAGCCCACAGGTTGGAAGGACCTCAGAGCCCACCCAGTGCCACCCCTGCCACGGGCAGGGTCACCTCCCACCATCCCAGGTTGCTCCAGGCCCCTTGGACCCTTCCAGGGATGGGGCACCACCTCTCTCTCTCTCCATTTTTGTCCTCTCCTCGTGCAGTTTTTGCTCCAAGCTGTGAGCAGGGTTTAAATCCCATTACCAGTGGAAATCAAGGCTCTGAGAGTCTGCAGCACTGACAATAATTTATCAATAATTTAATAATTTATTGGTTGGGTTGGTGGCTGCAGCTTTCCAGCAGCAAAAGCTGGGGACAGGGGTAAAAACTGTGGGCTGGGGACAGGGGGACAAACCATGTCCCTGCTCATGGCTAAAAGAAATCAGACCTACAGCTGAGCTGCTGCTCTGTCCCACAGCCACAACAACTTCAGCAGCTGCGGGGTTTTTTTAGACTATTGAGCATCTTTGTTGATTAATCCAGATTAATACTTCCAGAAATGCCTGAGCAGGGAGTGCAGCAGCTGGGCAAGAGCAGCAGGAACATAATCCTGTGTAAAAACTCCTCAGAACTGCCCGAGTGTTTTCTGCTCCTTTTTTGTTATTTCATCAAACCCCTCTGTCACTCTCTGTGCCTCCAGCCCCTGCTGCTCCTGCCTTTCTCTCCCTCTCTGCTGTGTTTTTAAGGGCCCTGTCTGTGCACAAGTCCCCAGAGCATGTTCCAGCTCTGCTCCAAGCAGATTTGCTGCTCTGGAAGGTTTTCTCATGCCTGTTTCCAGCAGTGATTGAAGAGGGAGGATGATTTGACTGGAAAATAAATCTACAGGTGACACTTTCCCCCCGCGGAGGTTCTCAGTGCATGACAATCCCACAGTGCCAGGGTTGCTGTGCTTATCTCACACGTGCAGGGCAGCAGCAGCTCCTGCAGCACCCAGGGCTCAGCCTGCCTGGCCCTGGGGACGTGTCACAAGTGTGGGATGGAGGCTGCACCACCACTGCTGGTTAATATTGATGCTGTGTCACTCCGGGATGAGTAATGCACTGAAATTCAGCTCTCTTATGCAAGGCTGGTGTGATTCCACGGGAAAAGAGGGGCCAGATCTGCAAAGGACCTGAATTCCAGAGAGGCTGAGGTGCTTAAAGAATTCAGGTGTTTAAAAAAAAAACAAAGACAGAGAGAAACAAACACAAATTTGTGCGTCCACGTTTTGGGTTTAAGCCATTAAAGATTTAGAAACCCAGCACTGCCCTGTAACAGAAAAAAAAAAGTAAAAAGGAAGGAAAGGAAATATTTTCCTCCATGGAAGGAAAATAACATCATTTTAAAGGTTTTTCTGTGGTGTTCCAGGTGTTCTTTCACAAACCAGAGCACCACCTCTCAGCTCAGTCATTCTCCGCTGTCAGTTCAAGCAGGAACCCGAGGCCCAGGTTTGACTCTCCCTCTCCCTGCTCTGCTCTCCCGTTCCCTGCAGGCTGAGAGGGAGAACATCACCTTCTTTGGGCACGAGGACGGCGCCTTCCCTGCCCAGCTGGGCCCCAAGGCCTTCAAGATCCCGCGCTCCATCCGCCAGCGCATCTGCGCCACCTTCGACGCGCCCGGCGCCAAGGGCAAGGACTGGCAGATGCTGGCCCAGAAAAACAGCATCAGCAGGTGAGGGCAGCGCCCTGGGCACCTGGGCAGGGGCTGGAGCACCTGGAATGGGAATTATGGGCTCTTCAGGGGTTGGTTTTTTGTTTGTTTGCTGCTCTTGCTGTGTGCACGCCAAGGGAAAGGGCTGGCAGATGCTGGCCCAGAAAAACAGCATCTGCAGGTGAGGGCAGCACCGTGGGCAGGGCCCTGGGCACCTGGGGCACCTGGGGAGGAGCTGGGGCACCTGGAATGGGAATTATGGGCTCTTCAGGGGTTGGTTTTTTGTTTGTTTGCTGCTCTGGCTGTGTGCCGTTGTCGCCAGACGGACACAAAAGGAAGGACACTCACACAGTGTCAGGGCAAAAAAAGGAAGGAAGTTTGTTTGGGATTTTGATTTATGTAGTTTTTGGAGTTTGATCAGGGATTGGGGGGCAAGGTTGACACCTCTCTGACTGCACTGGTCAAAATAGAAGC
Source organism: Argya squamiceps (assembly GCA_037834095.1). Lineage (NCBI taxonomy): Eukaryota > Metazoa > Chordata > Aves > Passeriformes > Leiothrichidae > Argya > Argya squamiceps. The sequence goes on along the minus strand of JBBMKD010000074.1, from coordinate 2,819,363 downwards.
CCATCACAGAGAGGAATGCAAAACCAATCCACTTTGTTTATGTTACAATGCGTGAGAACTCTAGTACAAGAATGTAAAACATCAGAAGGCTGAAAAAATCAGGGCAACATGTGGTTAGGATTCAGGACAGCTCATGTAACGACATGTAGAACTCTGATTTATTCAGAGGGCTTAGAGCAAAGTTCATTGAGAGACAGATTCTTTTATACAGCATTTGGGTACAAGGAATAGGGTTGGTCCTTTGGGGCACCACCTTCTTGTGAACATCTCCACCAGTGAACGAGTTGGAG
>JBBMKD010000074.1:2769992-2818973 GCA_037834095.1 Argya squamiceps | reverse complement strand
GAGAGAGTTTTGTCCTTGGTTTTCCCACAGGCCTCAAGGCCCTGCCTGGAGCCTGAGGATCCCTGTTCTGAGCACTGTCAGCTCCCACATCTGTGTGTGGGGGGAATTGAGGGGCTGAGTGGGGCTCTCTGCTCATTTCAGCTGCTCTGGGCTGCACATTGCTCTGTCCACCCTCAGGAGTCCCAGGCTGCAGAAGGAAGGATTTTATCCACCATGGGAGCTGTTGTTCAAAGCCCTTAGGAGGCTGCACATTCCCCCAGGCAAATCCCCTTGGTGCTCATGGGTGCATTTCCTATTCCAAAATGAATCCTGCAGGGTTTTTTTTTATTATTATTTTTTTGAGGGAAAGGCATCTTTAAAAGAGACAGTCATGCTCTGCTGTTAGGAGTAATAATATTATGATTATTAAAACTGAAAGATGCTGTAAAAACCAATTTACTTCTTGCTTTGCTTTTTCCGCTTGGCTAAATTAAATTGGCGGAGGCAGCTCCCTCACAAAAATATTTTCTGATTGTCACAAACTCTATAAATGTGCTCCCAGGAGAGCACAGGAATACTTAAATCAAGCAAAGTAACTTTCCATTGGCTTCTTGCTTTGTGTGGGAGCCTCAATTAACCACATCTGAGCCAAAGGAAAAAGAGTTCTGGATAAACACTTTGTTTTACCAAATCCTGTGCAAATCACCCCTGCAGGGTCCTAAAAACAGAACAGAAACTCATGAACAAAACAGAAAATCACAGATAAAAGGTGGTGTGTCTCTGCATGACCATCAATTGCTGTGGATTCCTCTCCCTGTCCAATTCTTGCTGTATTTCCTGGTGATGCTGCCCAGGAGGGATGTGCCCATCCCAGGGGCAGCACTGGGGACACTCTGGGCTCGTGGTCACTGTCCCTGTGCCAGGCTAGGCAGGTGTCACACCCTGGGCTCATGGTCACTGTCCCTGTGCTCGTGGTCACTGTCCCTGTGCTGGGCCTGGGGACACTCTGGGTTTGTGGTCACTGTCCCTGTGCCAGGCTAGGCAGGTGACACACCCTGTTCTCGTGGTCACTGTCCCTGGGCTCATGGTGACTGTCCCTGTGCTGGGCCTGGGGACACCTCGGGCTTGTGGTCACTGTCCCTGGGCTGGGCAGGTGACACACCCTGTGCTCATGGTCACTGTCCCTGTGCTCGTGGTCACTGTCCCTGTGCCAGGCTAGGCAGGTGTCACACCCTGTGCTCGTGGCCACTGTCCCTGTGCTCGTGGCCACTGTCCCTCTCCAGGCTGTTCAGGTGCCACATGAGGACCCACCACCCCCAGGGTCCCCTCAGCTCATCTCCCCACCTTTTCTGGAGCGTTTTTATTTTCCAATCCCATGGACGGTGCTGGGCACAGGGCAGAGCTGCATCCCAAGGCTGCTCCTCACCCCTTTTTCCCCTTTTTTCCCTGCAGGAATCTCTCCTTCTTTGCCACCCAGAGCAGCCCCTCGGCCGTCATCCTGGACCTGTGGGAGGCCCGGCACCAGCACGACGGGGACCTGGACTCGCTGGCCTGTGCCCTGGAGGAGATTGGCAGGACACACTCCAAACTCCCAGACGTGCCAGAGCCCCCCCAGCTGGAGGAGCCCGAGTTCCCCTGCAGCAGGAAGGGCCTTTAGTCCCCCTGTCCCGCCAGGACACACGGACAGCCCGGCCCTGACCCCTGTGTGGGGACAGGAGGGGTTGGTGGGGATGGAACTCACCCCGGAGCAGTGGCAGTGCCAGGAGCAGAAGCAGCCCTGCTAAAAAAACCCCTCTGGTGATGAGGAAAAGAAGCTTCTCCCTGTCCTCCTCCACTTAAAATCCACCTTTTGGTGCCCCAGACAAACCTGCACTTTGGGGCAGGAGGGAGAGAGACACAGAGCCATAAGAGGTAAATGTTATTGTGTATTTTAGGAACAGTCATGTTCATGTAAATGCCTAGTGAAAATCAACAATTAATGGTGGATATTCTGAGCCACTGGAGGTTAGTCCTGGTTAAAAGGTTTCTTACTTCAGGAATGGTTTAAAATCCCATCACGTTGTCACTTTATGTCTGCTACAGGAAAAACTGAAAATTTGGCCTTATCCTGTTCAGATGTTTGAGGAATTAGGAGATCTCATAATTATTTCATGTCATGTGTACTCCAAATAATTTGTTTTAAACATTCAGCCCCTTAATGAATGTACATTTGCTGCAGAGCTTTGCTGCCTGCTCTGGTACCAAAATTCCAGAACAAACCCCTTCTCCCTGAGACTGGGGGGTGTGTGCACACGCAAGAGGAATTTTCTAATTTTCTACGTCTGCAAACTTCCTTAGTCAAAAACCGTCTTTGGGGGTGGATTTAAATAACCAAATAACACACGGGAAATTTCCAGCCCTATTTTAGCACGTTGAGACATTTATTTTTGTTACTGCACTCCCTGTGGCTGAGCTGGAGGTGAAGGCAACCAGCACAGCTTCCTTTTGCTTTGGTTTCAGGCTGAAACTACAAACCCCACGCGGCACTGCCAACACTGGCCTTGATTTCACTGCACAGTTTGGGAATTTCACAGGACCCAGAGCTGGCTGCGTTACCTTGGTTTAGTTATAAATTGCATTTACCCCCAAAAGCAGAATAACCAGAGAATTCTCCTCGTTTTTAATCCATTCCATACAAATATGAGTTATGACTTCGACCAAACCAAAAAGAGCTGTCACTGTGGGTGAGGTCAGCTGGTGGAGCTGGTTCTGAGCCACATTTCACCATTATTTTGGCCATTCCCTTCACTCCCATCCTTCACCACAGCCCAGGTGCTCCTCAGCCCTGGGGCTGCCAGGGGCACAGGCAGGAGGAACAGGAACAGGAACAGAAAGGAGGCTTTGGGAGCTTTGTGAAAATGCAGGAAAGCCAAACCCAAGGATCTGGGGGCTGTTTTGGCTGAGAGCAGCACGGCAGGTCCAGTCTGGAATTATTCCCTCCCCCAGGACTGCAGTGTGAAAATCTGAACAACAACAACAGCAACCACAACTGTGCCCTTGCTCCTGCTGCTCTGGATCACCAAAGTCACTGCCTGCCCGGCTCAGGAACAGGCTGAGACTCAGAAATCCTGAGCCTTGGGAATCCTGAGGCCCGTGCAAACATTTCCTGCAGCTCAGCATCCCCTGCAGCCTGGCGGGAGGCTCGGGGTGCAGGGGCAGACAGAAATACCGGCTGCAAGCTGTCTCTGCTTTCAGCAGCACATGCTCCTCACAGGGCTGGGATTACATCTCCAGCGACTGCCAGTCCTCCCCCTCACAAGCCTGCTCCTCGTTGGACAAAATGTCAGGCATAGAAAAAACAAAACAAGGAATGGCAGCCAGGGAAGGAGCTGCCGTTGTCAGGGAAACCAGCCGCAGCCAGTCTCCAGCAGGGGATTTGTTCTCCTTGCCTCAGAGCAGCCCTGCCTCTGCAGCAAGGCTGGGTTTGTGTCCCCCAGCACGGCCCAGGGGCTGCAGGGCCATCCCCCATGGCTGCATCCTCTGCTCAGCTTCCCAAAGCCATGGGAGATCCCCCAAAATCCCAAATGGAGCTCTGGGAGCTCAGCCCTGCTGCCCTTCCTGAGGGAATGGCCTGGGAACAGCCTGGGAACACCTGGGAACAGCCTGGGAGTTCCTGGGAACAGCCTGGGAACACCTGGGAACAGCTGGGAACACCTGGGAACACCTGGGAACATCTGGGAACAGCCTGGGAACAGCCGGGAACAGCCTGGGAACAGCCTGGGAACGCCTGGGAACAGCCTGGGAACACCTGGAAACAGCCTGGGAACAGCTGGGAACAGCCTGGGGACAGCTGGGGACACCTGGGAACACCTGGGAACACCTGGGAACAGCCTGGGAACAGCCTGGGGACACCTGGGAACAGCCTGGGAACAGCCTGGGAACACCTGGGGACACCTGGAACACCTGGGAACAGCTGGGAACAGCTGGGAACAGCCTGGGAACAGCCTGGGGACACCTAGGGACACCTGGGGACACCTGGAACACCTGGGAAGAGCTGGGAACATCTGGGAACACCTGGGAACACCTGGGAACATCTGGGAACACCTGGGAGCTCTGCAAACCCCTCAGTGCAGGACACTCAGCTCACAGGGACCCCTGGGATGGTCCCCAAAAGCTCACAGGGACCCCAGCCTCACAGCAGAACCCCAGTTCCACCCACAGTCCCCTGGAGTTCATGTCCTGGAAGGGAATAAATGCCCAAACTGGGCAATTCCAGAAGGAATTGGAATTCCTTGTGGCCAGGACAGGGCTCAGTTGAATTTTAATCTTTAGGATTTGCTCCCTGGTTTTTCTGCCCTTTGGCTAAAGCTGTTCCTTGTTGCTGATCTCACTCTTTGAGAACCTGAATCAACAACTCTCGAGTTTTCCTTCCTATTCCTGACTCTTCTGATGCTCTTGTGTTCTTCAAATGAACCAGAAATGCCCCAAATATTTATTTCCTTTCTCTCTTTCTCTCAAAAAGACCTTTTGGAAATCTGTGCACATATTTATGTGATTTGCTCCAAAACACAGAAGTGGAGGAGCACCTGGGACAGGATTAGAGGGCAGAAATTAAAAATTCATTCCTTCCTTCTGTTGTATAAATTATGATATTTGAAAAACAATTTTCCCAAACCAGAAGGTAAAAGCAAGAGAAATGTGATTTTCCCCCCTGTAGATTCCACATGGCTGCCCTGACTGTGCTCAGGGGAAAGAGCCATTCCGACTTTACATCACCAAAGAATCTGCTTCAATAGATTTTCATCTTTCCTGAGCACTTTGCCCAGGTATTTCTGTGCCGTGAGTCATTGCAGACTAATGGCTGCAGTTTAAAAACGACTCCCAGCTCCGCCAGCACCACAAAGCTCATTTCCATTCCCGCCCTGCACTCCCACGGAAATTTTATTGGGATTTTTGTAATAGACCAAAAAGATACCGACACAATTCTCCTAAAACCCAGGGAAGTGCTTTTGTCATGGTTTGTATCTCTGGTCCCTCTCCGGCCTGGGCTCTGCTGCCTTTCAGAGAATCTTATTCAGCATAAATCACCAAAAAGGGATTTTGCAGAGCCCAGGATATTCACATCACACTGCAAGTCCATTCTTCTTTTCCACCTGCAAGGCAGTGCTGGGTGGGTTTTGCAGCATTCAAGAACTGGTCAGTTCCAGAGAATGTTTCCCACAAAAGGAAGACACAGCTCAGGTCCACGGTGGGTAAAACCAGGGAGGGACCGGGCTGGGCTTCTGGTCACCACCTGGATCTTCTATTTTCAGCCTTTTCTGCCTGTAAAACACCGATTGCAGCAAAGAGCTGCCTTGGCTCTTGCCTGGTAATTAACTGAGTGGAAAACAGGAAATGAGATTTTAAGTCCTTGACAACCGTGGATGATCTCCAGGGTTGTTTCTCTGGCCTTTCCTGGGCTGATTCCCCCAGGGAGTTCTGTGCTGTGGCACAGCAGGAGAGGGTGAACATCCCTCACCCAGAGCCTGCCCATGCCACAGGAATGTTTTTCCAGGCGTTGTTCATTCCTGGGATGAGCTTTGGTGAAATTCCTCCCTGGACACAGCTCCAGCAGAGGCTGGGGGGTTTCTGTGACACCAAAAACAAATGGGCAGTGGATGGGGGTCTGGTTAAAATTATTTACAGGATTCCTGAGAAATGGTGGTCTGGTTAAAATTATTTACAGGATTCCTGACCAGTGGTGGTCTGGTTAAAATTATTTACAGGATTCCTGACCACTGGTGGGCTGGTTAAAATAGTTTACAGGATTCCTGACCACTGGTGGGCTGGTTAAAATAATTTACAGGATTCCTGACCAGTGGTGGGCTGGTTAAAATTATTTACAGGATTCCTGAGCAAATGCAGGAACTGAACCCTGCAGCTCCTGCAGCCCCTCTGGGTGCAGGTGGTTGTGACCCACCCCCAGAATCACAGCACTGCAGGGGGAGGGAGGGAGGGATATTTTTAGGTGATTTTTGTGTCCTTTCCCCTCCCAACCTAAAGCCCAGGGCACACCCAGACCCCAAACTCAGCCTGGGGAGCAGCAAAGTGACATCTCAGCTCACCCAGCTGCCTCCTCCCACCCCCGGGCCAAATTCCTCCCGCTGTGACTGTGATTCCAGCTGATAAATGTCTGCACAAACGGTAACTGTGCACCTCCTGTCCATTTGGGTGAGGTGAAATGGGATGCTGGTCGGTCTGGGCAGTGCCAGACAAGAGAGAACAAAATCCCCATCGCATTTCCAACTGCCAGAACTTTGGACCAGCTCTGAGGTGAAAACGGGAGGAGGAACTTCAATCCAAAATATAAATAATTCCTAAAAAGAGGAAAAAAAAAAAAAAAAGAAAAACCACAAGTATTCCTCCAGAGAGAGACATCTTTTCTCTTCTGCTCCTTTATTTTTGCAATGAGTAGGTTGTGAAATTTCGGTTCTTGGCTGCTCTGCCTGAGCATCCCTCCCTGGCCCGGGCTGGGCGAGTTTGGGGTGAAGGAGGGCAGAGCCCTGAACCCTTTTTTAGGATGAAGCTGAAGGAGTTTGGGGGGGAAGACAGAACATGGACTCAAAAGCATGGCCTTGGCTTCATCCCACACTTTCTGTGCCTTGTTCTATCAATGTAAATTCTGAATGTTGTACAGTGAAAATACCTGGGAAAGTCTCCTTGGAAAAGGCTGCACTGGCTTCTTTTTTCAGCACATGTACATATATAAATACCTATACATATATATATATTTGGTAATGCCAAGCAGCTGTGTTCTGTTGTCCTGGAGAAGTCACAGTGGACACTTTGGATGTTTTCTGTAGAGTTTCAGACCTGCAGGGCCCCGGCCTTTGGAGAGAGATGTACAGATGGGAATTATCAGCTTATTTATGAATAAAGAGTCTTTTACTGACACCTGACCCTGCTGTGCTTTCACTGCTGGGGGCAGACAAACGGGCTGGGAGTGGTGGGTGACACGGAGGTTTGGGGGTGGTTTGAATCACTCAGTTTATTCCCCTTCTCAAGAACAGCCCCCAAAATCACTCAGTTTATTCCCCTTCTCAAGAACAGCTCCCCAAAATCACTCAGTTTATTTCCCTTCTCAAAAACAGCCCCCCAAAATCACTCAGTTTATTCCCCTTCTCAAGAACAGCCCCCAAACCCCTTCCTGAAGAGACTGGAGGAGGACAAAACCCCCAAAAGAGCTTCAAGGCTATTTTCCCCACCATGTCCCCACCATTGGATGGGTGACCCTGAGATCCTGCCCATGGAACAAGGAATATTCCCTACATAAGGAATAAAAAGTGTTAATTAATTAATCCCTCCATTAATGCAGGCAGGGCAGAGGTGTGGGACAAGTGCCATAAATCAGGATAACCCTCCAGCATTTTCCTGGCTGCTCTGGAGCTGTGACCAGCTGCCAATCCCACCCAGCCCCAGCTCCTCCCGGCAGCACCAGCAGCTCTGGGCTGTGCAGGAGGGCTCCCAGCTCCCCATGCCCTGCTCCGAGGGTGAATTCCCTGCAGAATCCAGGAGAATTTTGCTAAAAAGCAGCCACTGAAATCTGGGAGAGAGCTGAGAAATTCTCATGGTGAGAGGAATAAAAAGAAAAAAAAAAAAAGAAAAAGAAAAAAGAGAAAAAGAAGGGAAAAGAAAAGAAAGGGAAAAAAGAGAAAAAAGGAAAAAGAGAAAAAAGAAAAAAGAAAAAAAAGAGGAAAAAAGAAAAAAAAAGAAAAAAGGGAAAAAAAGAAAAAATGAGAGAAAAAAAAAGAGAAAAAGAAATAAAAGTACCCCCGGCTTCTTGGGCGTGTGAAAAAAAAAAATCAAATATTAGAATTTAGTCCCCAGGCAGGGCCATGCTGGTCCCACAGCTGCTCCCCGAGCCCCGGGATGTGCCGGCATTTCCCCCTGTCCATGGGGTGAGGAATTTCCCCCCGTCCGTGGGGTGAGGAATTTCCCCTCTCCGTGGGGTGAGGAATTTCCCCCTCTCCATGGGGTGAGGAATTTCCCCCTCTCCATGGCGTGAGGAATTTCCCCTGTCCATGGGGTGAAGCATTTCCCCCTCTCTATGGGGTCAGGAATTTCCCCCTCTCCATGGGGTGAGGCGTTTCCCCCCGTCCGTGGGGTGAAGAATTTCCTCCCGTCCGTGGGGTGAGGCATTTCCCGCTCTCCATGGGGTGAGGAATTTCCCCCTCTCCATGGGGTGAGGAATTTCCCCCTGTCCATGGGATGAGGCATTTCCCCCCGTCCGTGGGGCGGGCAGCTCATTAAATCTGGCAGCGCGGTGATTTTATTGCCGCCTGCCAGAGGCGCAGATTTACCGCCCTATTCCTCACCTGCCCTCTCTCCCTCCCGCTCGTTCCTTTGTATTTGTTAATGGCCTTTTCTCTTGTTATATAATCCTGTCAGGAGTGTAAAAATGTCTCTCAGGACTGTCGGGGGGTGTAAATTTCCCGGCCCGTGGCGCTGACAGCGCCGAGTGTTGGTGGCAGCCGCCCCGGCCTGTCCTGCGGTAATTGTCACCACGCGATGGGAAAGTGGGAGATTTAATAAGGTCATAAAGCAGAATGGCGTGAGCCGGGCTGATGGGGGATTTTTTTCATTAACATTCAGAAGATCTGGGTTCGGTGGGACGATAAATCTCGGCCGCTGAGCAGAAATGACCCGTTTGATTATTCAAGATTTTCCAGGAACGCGGGGAGAGAGCAGCGGGGCCGGGAGAAAATTCCCACAGCAAAAAATGAAAATCCCTCTGTGCCCTCAAAGCTCTGCTCACCAAGCCGAGCCCAGCTCCAAAACCACGTTCTGGAGCGGGGAGAGGAGAGGCTTTGCAGCTAATTTAGCTTTGAGTGGAGTAAAATCAAATATTCCCATCAAACCTGGCGCACGTTGGTGGCAAAGAGCTCTGCGCTGATTGCAATGTTCCAAGGCAGAGCCCTAAATCAACACCAGTGAAGTAAAACCTAAAAAAAAAATAATTAAAATAAGAAAAATAGAGATGGTGCCTTCCCCACCCGAGCAGTTTCCCCTCAGAACAGTCACAACCCCCCTCGGTTTGATTCATCCCAGCTCGGGGCACTTTCTGGAGCCGCACCTGGAACCCCAAACTGACCCCAAAACCCTCCCCAAAACCCAGACCCGAGGCTTTGGAGCACTGAGAAATACCTGAACCACTGCTGGCACCGCTGGGAGCTGCTGGGACATCTGGGGCCAAAAAAAATGTGATTTTTAAAGGTGCTAATTAGCAGCTGAGCTCTTCTGAGAAATGCCAGCCGGTTTGTGGGTGACAAACCCCTCTGGGAGCAGCACCCCGGCTTTCCTCAGCCCCGCTCGGGGGTGCACAGATAAATTCTGCCCCTCATTACCTGGAATCATCAGGTTCCTGCTCAGACACTTGCCCACGGCTAGCAGTTATTTACTGCTCATTAGCACGGGCTCCTGTCAGGTTCGGGAGCGAGCAGGAAACAGGAACAGAGATCCTGCGCTTGTGGAAACACCAACAACATTCAAATGCACGGGAAGGAAAAGTACTTTAAGCTCCTACTCGATTTCCAAACTCGCCGAGGAGTGACAGCCGCTCCTGAAAGGATTTGTCACCCATTTTAGGGGCTGTGACAGCGCTGACACCTCTGCATTCAACATTCCTGCCGAGAGAACTTCGCCGCTTTGCTTCGTGGAAAGTCAATTATAATTCCGACTTTGGGAAAGGTGCCGTGATTTCCTTCCCCACATCCTTGTCCCTCGCTAATTATTTCTGTTTAATTCTCCCTGCTAAGGAAGGAACTCGGAGCTCTCTGCAAACACCAGGCTCATTAAAGCCCCGCTCCAGAGTTTACAGAGATTACAGCAAAAGGTTTACACCAGAAATAAAAGGCTGCTGCTCTTTAAAAGCGAATTTCCCCCTGATTCTCCTTGAAGAGTGAGTTACACCCGGCTCATTTTCCCCAACAGCTGACGGGTCCTTTAGGAAATACCCGGGACAGGCAGAGCCCGTTTCCTCCACGCTCATTTCACTGCCAGCTCCTGGTGCTGTTAGAGATAAAAATGGAAATGAGGCAGCAGAGGTTGGTGTCGGGGCCCTGCCGGAGAACGGAGGGCACAGCCTCACCTCGGGCTGCCTGGAATTGAAAATTTGGGGCTGAATTAATAACCAGCCCAGCTGGGAAATGCCTCCTGTGCCCTGCGGGGCTGGAAACGTCTTCTGACATTAATAAAGAAGGGAGGGAGGGGGTGGTACCTGGCAGAGCAGGGAGCAGATGGAATAAAATCCTTCCCTGAGCTCCCGACAGGCCCAGGGATGCTGCTGCTGCTCTGCAAGGGGAATTCCACAGCTCCCTCCGTCCTTCCCAACACTTCCAGGATTGTTTTTTGTTATCTCGGACCAGGGAAATCACCTCATGATCTCTGTTATTATTCCCAACAGCACCAGGAAAGGAATGTGTTTACCAAACATCAGGTTTTATTTTTGTTACAATGCGTGGGAACTCTTCAGTCCGAGAGTGAAAACATCAGAAGGCTGAAAAATCAGGGCAACACACACAGGGCAAGGACAAAGAGCAGCAGCAGCAGCTCAGGCCAGGCAGGAGATGCTGAGAACCCCGGGCCCAGCTCAGCGTTTTGCAGTTTTGCAGAGCAGTTAATTCAGCTGAGTGCGCTCGGGAAGGTGCAGAAATGGAGATGGGTCACTGGCTGCCCAAAGTCAGGCTGCTCACACCGTAATTACCGTCATTAATGCGCCCGTTATTGGTGATCGGGGTTGGGAGATCAGCAAGGAAATAACATCAATTTAATACCTTGCAAAGGAAAGCGTTTCAAGCTACAAACAACGACACAATCTTGAAAAAACCCTCAGGTAAATAAAAGAATTAATTGCTCCGGTTCCTGCCCGCTGGTGAGCTCGTTGCAGCCACGAGGAAAACCGGCACAGAACAGTTTGTTTGGGTTTTGTTCCCTCTCCCGAGCACCACGTCTTTGACACCCATTTAAATACTCAGCAGCGCGATGTTCTGCGGCTCAGCCCCATCACCGGCTGCGCTCAGCTCCCCGATTTCCCGGCAGAAATAACACGGGGGACGTTTGTGAGAAGCAATCCTCCTCCTCCTCCTCTTCCTCTTCCTCCTCCTCTTCCTCCTTCTCCTCCTCAGGACTGAGCTCTGAGCTTTCCCGGGGGGCTGCAGCAGGGCCAAAACCTGCCTGGCTGCACCTCTGCTCCCTCCCTTCCCAAATTCTGCCCCCAGAACAGCCAGGGCTGGACTGGACCAGCTGGGGAAGGGAGAACCATTTCTGTAACACCCCAAATTCCAGGGCACAGGAAATCCCTGTGCCCAGATCAAGGCACAGGAAAACTCCATTTCTGTGACACCCCAAATTCCAGCACACAGAAAATCCCTGTGCCCAGAGCAAGGCACAGGAAAACTCTATTTCTGTAACATCCCAAATTCCAGCACACAGAAAATCCCCACGCCCCAGAGCAAGGCACAGGAAAACTCCATTTCTGCCCCTGCAAACATTTGTCACCACCAGTGTCCCCGAGGGGCTGCTCCAGGCTGGCACCTGGCACAGGGGCAGGCACAGAGATGCAATAAATTAATTCATTTTTCCAGCTCAGGGCCGAGCTCAGGGCTGTTAAATGTCAACTGCTGGATTAGCAGCTGTGGGGGAACAAATCCCTGAAATTCAGAGTGGATTGGGCCAACCCAAAGGCTCCTGGGAGTGAACACGGCCAGGATTTCAGGGGTAACATCAGAATTCAGGTGAAAACGCTGCCCTGCAGAGGCTCAGCTGGGTCCCTGCCATCCTTGTCCCCTCCCTGCCCTTCAATTCGTCCTTGCAGGTGGAAGCGGAGCCGGGGAGAGGCTGAGCTTTGAGTGCCGCTGTGAGCACCGAGCCCGGCCCGAGGCGATGCTGCTCCACACGCAGCAAATGCCAAGAAAATTAAAACTTTCTTCCTTCATTTTTTTTCCCCCTTCCCATTGAAATTCAAGCTCCACTCCAGCGGAGCTCCGTGCTGCTGAGTGACCTTTGGGTGACATTTGCTTTGCTGGGAGCACCAGGAGGGATCAGCCCAGCCCCGGGCAGGGAGGGAAGGATTGGGGTGAGCTGCTCTGGGGTGCAGGAAGAAAATGAAACCGCAGCCCTGGGCACAGCAGGGAGGTGATAACTCCGAGTTTTATTGATCATTGTTTACCACACGAGCACAATTTCCCCTGGGAGAGCTCCAGAGCCCCTGGGGTCAGGACACCTCCCTGGTGGCACCAAATAAAAGTGACAATGGGCCAAAACACAGTTACTTTAGAGCCCATCAGCTTTGTATATTTAATATATTTAACCTCTATTTATCCTGCTTCCAATCTCTGAATGCCAATGAGGGATTGATTCCTCCTGCTGAAAACAGGAGAGAGGTAAAAAGCACAAGGCTGGTAGAGCAAACCCCAGCAGAGCCACCCAGGAAACAAGAGAGAGAAGAATAATCCACTTTCCAAACTTTTATAAGTCATAGATGGGTTGGTGTTTGGATAGGTTCTGCAGGATTCTTGATTAAACAAATACATAATTAGAAAATGAAACCTTTCTAGCAGTTAGCTCTCACGGTTTGGGGGTTCAAAACACTTTTGTAAATAGAATTATCTGCTTCAGAGACATTAAACCCACCAGTGGAATCTCCTGCCTTACCGCGTCGTGAACATCTGACCTCCAACACGGGGAAATAATGAAAAATTAATGGATCCAGATGTGCCAGCCCTGCCCGTGGCAGATGTTCATTTTACACACCATTTAGAAATCCCCAGTGCATTGGAGAACACGAGGATAAAACGATGGAATAATGGGGAGGAAGGGAACAATGCTGGGAGTGAAATCTGCACCTTCCCGGGGGGGAGAGGCAGGGAAGGGCAGGAGAGCACACCTGGAATGGTTCCCTCTCATGGCAGCAGCTTCAACTCGGGGAATTCTCCCAGGACACCACCGGGGCTGTCCCCAACAGCTTCACCCAGCCACTCCTGAATGTCCCAGCACAAAAAAACAAGAGGCAAAGGGTTTGGAGACACAAAACTCAGTCTAAACTCACCCCAGCAGGGACTTGCTGGCCTGGATCCTTTCCTCTGCCATCCATCCATCCATCCATCCATCCTTTTTTCCTCTGAGCCAGCAGGACACCCCAGGGGACAGCAGAGGTTGGGGACAGTGGCCTGGACTGGGCTCACAGGGGCACAGGAGTGCCTTGAGCTGTCGGAGCAGAGCCAGGAGCACAGAGCAGGCAGTGCCTGCCTCTGGAGCAGTGCCCCAGCCAGCAGGACACCCCAGGGGACAGCAGAGGTTGGGGACAGTGGCCTGGGCTGGGCTCACAGGGGCACAGGAGTGCCTTGTCCTGTCAGAGCAGGCAGGAGGGGCAGTGTCCAGGCTGGCAGGACACCCCAGGGGACAGCAGAGGTTGGGGACAGTGGCCTGGGCTGGGCTCACAGGGGCACAGGAATGCCTTGTCCTGTCAGAGCAGGCAGGAGGGGCAGTGCCCAGGCCAGCAGGACACCCCAGGGGACAGATATTGGGGACAGTGGGCTGGACTGGGCTCCCAGGAGCCAGGGGAGTGCCTTGTCCTGTCAGAGCAGGCAGGAGGGGCAGTGTCCAGGCTGGCAGGACACCCCAGGGGACAGCAGAGGTTGGGGACAGTGGCCTGGGCTGACCTGGGAAGGCTCATCCCCATCCTGTGCTGCTCACTCAGCATTCAGCAGGTGGACACGGACTGCAGGGACTTTATTTACCCACTCCATGGGCAATAACTCAGTGATTTATCAATCCCCAGAGGGGGAAAAAATAAAATGGGGGGAAAAAAACCCAAACGAAAAAAGAGCCCAGTCTCTGGGCTGAGATCAGAGGAGAAACAGGGAAGGGGCAAATCCTCGGAGCACAAACAGATTGCACTATTTATATATGAAAATGTTTTCTGCATCCATAAACTTCCCATGCCCAGGCACTTTAATTAATTGCGGGGGTTGCCATGGCAACCTCCCGGAGTCAATTACGGCTCTGCAGAGAGGTGAGAGCCGGTGCCAGGGCAGGTACCCGGCGCTGAGCCCCACCCGGGGGCAGAGCCCACCGAAAGGGGGGCCCTGAGGGGGGGTCTGTGCCAGGAGCTGACCCCCGGCCCCCCAACAATTCCAGTTATCCCGGTTATCCCGAGGGATGGCACAGAGCCGTGCCGAACAGAACGGCTGATTGCCCTGCTCAGCCCCGACAGGGGAGGGGAGATTCTGGGGAGGGAACTGCAGCCCCTGCCGGGCCGAGGGGCCTCCGGGTGAGGGGACACAGATCCTACTGTGGGACCCCCGGGTGAGGGGACACAGATCCTACTGTAAGACCCCCGGGTGAGGGGACACAGATCCCGCAGAGGGACCCCCGGGTGAGGGGACACGGATCCCACTGAGGGACCCCCGGGTGAGGGGACACAGAGGGACCCCCGGGTGAGGGGACACAGAGGGACCCCCGGGTGAGGCAACACGGATCCCACTGAGGGACCCCCGGGTGAGGGGACACAGATCCTTCTGTGGGACCCCTGGGCTGAGTGGGACACGGATCTCACTGAGAGACCCCCGGGTGAGGGGACACAGCCCCCAGACCCCCGGGTGAGGGGACACAGAGGGACCCCCGGGTGAGGGGACACAGATCCCACTGAGGGACCCCCGGGTGAGGGGACACAGATCCCACAGAGGGACCCCCGCAGGTGCAGCCCCACTGCTGACCCCACAGATCTGCCCTGGCACAGATCCTCCTCTGACACCGCCAAACTCGGGTTTGTCCCTCCGCTGCCACCTGCAGGGTCCGGGCGGCCCCTCCGGACCCCTGAGCCCCCCGGGACCGGAGTCATCCTCGGCTGCTGAGGGCTCCTGTCGCAGCCCTGATCAATAAACACCGCGGCAGTTGCTCTTCACTGCCAGCCTCACCGAGCCCCAATTCCTCCCCCGCACCACATCAGACCAACCATCGGCATCACAACCAGCCTTTTGTCTCCAGGGACCCCGCTCCGTGCCACGGGACCGAGGGATCAGGACAGGAAAGGCAGGAAAGGAGAAGGGAGAAATGACATTTCCTGTCAGCATTATCACCCGAAATCTGCGCTCTGTAACCTTTCTGTCCATTGTGAAAAGTCACCTGAGCGGGCTCCGCTCTCCCCACGCTGCTCTGCCCTTATCTCCCTTCCTCTGGCACCTTTTCCAGGGCTCGTGTGACAAAAGGGACACCGTCACCCCAGCCCCTGCCTCTGCCACCCCCGCCCTGAGCGGGGGCTGCTCCTCTGCCCCTCTCCGGCTCCTGCCACTCGAGGTAAGTGTCCTTTTCTCCCGTTGTCAATCGAACCTTGTTAGGCACTTCTAAAGGCGTCTCTGCTGAGACACGGTGATATTTCCCCCCCTCTCTGCCCCCACCCTCCAAGGTCACGGACGGAGACTTCAGCTTGTTTCTTAAAGGTTAAATGCAACTTCCAGAAGAGGAGCTTGAACTTTGGAGAGCGGAGGCAGAGAAAAAAGCAGCCCCTCGGAGAATACAAATCGTTGTGCGGGGCAGCAGCCGGACAGAAAACAGCAGCTCCATCCTGAGCGACAGCTTCATCTGCCTCTGCACGGCCCCGCTCCTCTCCCCGCAGAGCAGGAACTTGCCAGAGGCTTTTCCTTTCAGCAGAGCCCCCACCAGCTGTGCCTGCGCTCCCCGGAGCAGGCTCAGAGTTAAATTAACTCTTCTCCAGCCTGGCAGGAGAGTGGCCGCGCCCTCAAAGTCCCAGCGCTCAGGGGCTGGAGGGATTCTGCTCTGCTCCTCACCAGGAGCCTTCAATCACCGATTCCTGCTCGGTTTCTGCACCCCTCTGATCCTCCCCGGGCTGGGATTAGCCCACTTCAAAGCATCTCATTCTTCAGGGAAGGTTTTTTACTTTGTTTTTTTTCATTCTCTGCTTTTTTTCCCCCCGTGCCCATCCAATTTGCTGGGTTTACAGCAGAGAAGTGCATCAATTCCTGGGGTTTGCTGCAATTCCAGCTCGGGGATGTGTTTTCCCCAGGCTGCCCTGGCTGATGTTCTCCCAGCCCGGGGAAACCCTGCCCACAGCCCCCGTTTGTGCAAACACTCCCACAAATGGGAGCCTGGAAGGACAGAAATCCCAAACTTCCCCAGCTAAATCATGAACAACAGGTTTTCCAGGGAGAAAAACCAGGTTTTCCAGGGAGCAAAAACAGGTTTTCCAGGGAGAAAAACCAGGTTTTCCAGGCCAAGCAGCTCCGAGTATCCTGAGTGGGCTGCACCAAACTGAGGCTGGGTTTATAACACATCCAGAATTTTCTTCAGTCTATCCGGGCTCCATTTTTTAAAGTTTTTTTGTTGTTGTTTTTTACCTCCTCAGCCCCATGCTGACAAAGTGGTGGTAAGTGGATGTGATTTTTGCCTTGGCAGGGTTTGTGGAGGCCGAGGCTGGCAGGAATTAATCCCTGCCAGAGCAGCAGCCTCTGGGGGCCAGGATTATCAAGGTTGGTTTAGCAGCGAGCTCTGCTCGAGCACATCAGACATGACTGGACATCTCCAAGGGCCAGAGCTGCTGAGGAATCCCAAAAACATCCTCCTGCAAAGCACAGCCAGGGAAAGGCACTGCTCCCTCCAGCCCAGTTTAACCAGTTAAAGGCACAGCAAAGCCCTGGTGGGTGCCCACCGTGGAGTGCAGGTGTTTCTGAAAATCTAGGGTTAATTTATATTAAATGATATTACATAATATTAAATTATATTAAAAATAAATATATTAAATTATATTATCTCCACTTGACGACGGCACTGGAATCACCAGTGAAAAGGTGCAGGATTTCCATACATTTCCATGTTTTATATCTATTTCTGTGTGTAAATACAAGTGTAAAAGAGGCCCTGGGTTAAAACAGGTGCAAAAGTGGCAAATCAGACACTTCCCTCTCCAGTTCTCATTATTCCAGAGCGAGGGAAAGCAGCGGACCAGAAACAAAACTCACAAAAGTCAGGACGTATCTGTGCCATTTGCTGAGCAGCAGCAATCAGACATCAAAATTCTAAACAGATAAAAAAGCAAAATCAGGCTCACACACTGAGAAAGTTCCACTTTTGCACGAATTTCAGGAAGGCAAAGAAAAATTGACCTTGCTGGAAGGCATAAATCGACCTCTAATGGATTAGGATCTTTCCTGTGAGCAGGTCTTAATTAAGAAGTGCACAAAATCACTTTGCAGCATTGCTGTGAGTGGGAGGCACTGCTGGGGAGTTGTTAAATTAAAGCACTGCTGACTGCACAGGGCCATCCCGGCGGGATCAGCTGCACATTGCCACAGCTGCAGGGGGGACACTCCTGGTGGCCTTGGAAAGACCAGGGGATGAGCCCGTCCTGACTGCCCTGCCCTGCCCATCCATCCCCGGGGTGTTCCCGGCGTGTTCCCTCCCTCCTGACAGCCCTGGGCTGTTCTCTCCCTCCTGACAGCCCTGCCCGTCCATTCCGGGGTGTTCCCTCCCTCCTGACAGCCCTGGGGTGTTCTCTCCCTGCTGACTGCCCTGCCCGTCCATCCTGGGATGTTCCCGTGGTGTTCCCTTCCTCCTGACTGCCCTGCCCTGCCCGTCCATCCCCGGGGTGTTCCCTTCCTCCTGACAGGTCTGCCCGTCCATCCCCGGGGTGTTTCCCGAGCTGGGCACCCCATGGGGTTGGATAGATGTGGGGTGAGGGGTGCAGGACCCCCTCGGGGGCAGGCGGTGAGGGTTGGGTTTGGCTGCAGAGCCACCCAACAGCAGGGATCCAACAGGACTCGCCCAGGACAGGACAGGATCCACCCAGCATGTGACACACCCAGCATGTGACACCCCAGCATGTGATAGCCCAGCATGTGACAGCCCAGGCCAGGATACACCCAGCATGAGACAAGTCCAGAAGGGGACACAGCCAGCACCAGGGATCCAACAGGACACGCTCAGCAGGGGACACACCCAGCAGCCCAAAGACCCCAGCTCTGATCCCCCTTCACCTCCTGCCGTTCCCTCTCCTCTCCTGCCCGGCTTCAGTCCTAGGGGAGACCAGAGAAAGAAGCAGCGCTGCCCTCTGGCCCTGTGCCCTTCCCAAGCTGCCAATTAACGCCTGGTTAATTGTCCTCCCAGCCCAGCCCCTCTGCTCCTCATCACACCCCGAGCAGCCCCAGGAAGGGCTCAGAGCCCACCCCCGGGCTCTGCCCGTTTCCACCGGTGCAGGTCACGGTCACACTGCTCAGACACTCCCTGGACACAATTCTGGGGACAATCAGTCCCTGGAGCATGAGCAGCTTTCATCTCTCACTAGCAAATTCGGGGAAGGAAGCACAAAGCTCATGAGAATGCAGCTGATGCCACAGGAAAAGGTCACAGAGGCAGCTGAGATCACAGGCAGTGTCAGGATTATCCCCCTTCCATCTCTATTTCAGCTCTGCTTTTTTATAAAGAGCCAAGTCTGTGGAAACTCGAGGTTTAATGCTGAAAGGTGGATGCTCATCTACATCAGCAACACCGCCCTTGGAGCACCAATCTTTGCAGCTAAACCTCTCTGTGAACCTCACACTTGATCCCACTCTTTGATTTAGGGAAGAATGAGATGCACGGCGTCATCTGCGGGTTTAAAGAGGTTCTGTAAAGGGGTTTTCAGCGCAGGCAGTGAACGGCTCTGCAGAAATTGCCTCCCCTCGGCTGGAACAAAAGCAGCTGTGGGCAGGGTCCCGTGACCCAGCCAAAAAACCAGAGCTGACCCTGGCAGGGCTGAGCCTGCACGGGCTGACCCTGGTGCACATCAAATTCTGAATGCGTTTAACCCAAATTCCCCCTGCTCTGGTGAATTAACTGCTCTCCACCTGAGAGCCCTGAGAACCTGTTTGGGAAAAAATCTCCAATAAAACCCCCCCCACCACCAACCACTCCAAACCATTTAACAGCTGGGAAAAGCTTAATCGATGGTTTTTGTTTCCCCTCCCATTCTCTTGTCAGCAGCTCTTCAGAGGAAACAAACATTCCACGAGCCCCTAAACTGAGTCAAGCAATGCTTTCTTTTTATTTTTTTTTAAATAACAATCCCCCAACAAATAATTTTAAAAAGACAGGCCCACAGTGGGATGCAATTTATTCCTCGGGCTTACACTTTACCTCATTTAATTACTCCACAGGAGTAAATTCCCTGTTAAGGGCAGCTGGCAGCTGCTGACCTTTACATCACCATTTTTTCCAAACTTCTGAGAGGCCCCAGATTTCCATTTCCTACAGGTAAAGCTGAGCTGGAGTTCAGGTGATACCATGGAAAACGATGGTGCTGCATAATCCTTTCCATGGGATCATCCCAGGGAGATCCTGATGGGTTTATTCACAATCCTGGATGGACAAAGCGCTGTGGAAGTGCAGAAATAAAATAATAACAAAAATAACTGTGGAAGTTCAGAAATAAAATAATAACAAAAGTAACTGTGGAAGTGCAGAAATAAAATAATAACAAAAATAACCGTGGGAGTTCAGAAATAAAATAATAACAAAAGTAACTGTGGAAGTGCAGAAATAAAATAATAACAAAACAACTGTGGAAGTGCAGAAATAAAATAATAACAAAATAACTATGGCAGTGTGGTAATAAAATTATGTAACCCCGATGTTCCTTGTCCTGGGCATGGGGAGTAAAGCATTTCCAGCATGATAAAAGTGTATTTTCTATTTTCACTGAAGTAAATCCTTTCTAAAACACGTTGATCACCTGTCACAGGTGTCAGGGCGTCCAAGGGAACCCCGAGCTGGGGCGTCATTCCAGGCTACACAAAGAATCATCACCAGCCCCTAAAAAACTGAATAAATTCAGAAATCAGAGAGGGTGAGGAGGGAGGAGCAACCGGTGAATGAAGCCGGCAGAGCAGCCCCAGGTTTTGGAGTTTTTCCTCTCCTGCCTCCCACCAGGGCCAGGTGATCACAGCACAGATGTCGGGCTCTGGGAAGGCAATGAATCAATGCACACTTAAATCACACAGCCCGTGAAAATCGATGGGAGCACGAGATGTAACACCGGCACATAAAAATCCTGCAAACAGTAAATAAAGCACAGCCACATTTCGGGACTGCCTTGTTATTTGTCTGAGCAGGGCTTGGGCACTCCTGAGCTCATCACTGCCCAAAAATGAGAGCTCACGGTGCAGCTGCCCACACCTTCCCTCAAATGCCAAACATCCTCACAGTCACAGCAATTTCCTGTTTGCACCTCGGGGTTTCTGAGGGCAGCACTGTCCCCTCGTTCCCTTTTCCCTGGGAATTTCATAAATTATTATATTTTTATATATATTAAAAAATAATATAGATAATAAAATATATACTATATAAATTATATAAAATATATACTCATTACATATATAATATAATATAATATAATATAATATAATATAATATAATATAATATAATATAATATAATATATATTATACAATAAAATATATAATATATTATCTATAATCTATATTATTATATGTAATATATAATATATAATATATAATGTATGATGTATAATGCATAATGTATATAATATATATAAATACCAATATATTTTAAAATACACAAAATTGTAATTGGGAGGGAAGAGGGTTACATTTTCCTTTCCAAGGGAGGTTCCTGCCTTCCTCAGCACATACCTGTCTTTCAAACCAAGACACAAAGGAAGAGAAAGGGAACTGCAGGCAAATTACTGTGTATTTATAGCAGGCATTGATTGCACTGTTTACTCCTGCTCCTTCTGGCAGCTCGAATCAGCCCCGTGTCCTTAAGGGGCTCAATTTCCTCCTCTCGGATCAGCTGGAGCCTTTTCCTGAGCTCTGGGCAGCTCTGTGGTGGCACAGATTGGGGTGGGACAACTCCTGCCCACACGCCCCAGTCCTGCTGGGCTCCTGAAGAGGCCACCAGACTCCTGCAGGAGATCTGGGAGGATTTTGGGGTGTTCTGCCCAGAGCAGGCAGCGCTCAGAGCCTCTCCCCACCCCACAGGGAACGGCTGGGGGAGCTTCAGGGGTCCTGGAGAATTCCCAGCTCAGGTTACAGCCCCTTTTCCCTGTCCCAGACACATTTTCCAGCTCCAGAAGGCCATTTCCCAGGTCCATATCAGCCCCTTTTCCGCATCCCTGTCCCACAGACTCATTTCCCAGGTCCATATCAGCCCCCTTTCCCTGTCCCAGACTCATTTTCCAGGTCCGTATCAGCCCCTTTTCCCCATCCCTGTCCCACAGACCCATTTCCCAGGTCCATTTCAGCCCCTTTTCCCCATCCCTGTCCCACAGACTCATTTTCCAGGTCCAGAATGCCATTCTCCAGGTCCATTTCACCCCCTTTCCCCCCTCCCTGCCCCACAGACACATTTTCCAGCCCCAGCAGGCTCTGGGGTGTTGCCCAGGGAGGAGAGGGCTGATGGTTCCAGCAGTTCTGCAGGGACAGAGGTGGCAGTGCCCACACAGCCCTGTCCCCAAAGGAGAATCCCAGATTTCCTCAGCTCCCAAGCCTGTTGGCAGTTGATTCAGTGTCCTGAACCAGCAAACCTTCTGTCCAGTTCGGAGCTGAGGGGCTGCAGGTCAGTGCCAGGGGCTGTTCCTTTGCCCCTCACACCCCCCGAACCCCACAGGAGCCCCCCTGCACCAGGCACAGCCCCTGCAGCCCGGTTATCCTCATTATCCTTCCACAGCCTGCAGGGTTCGGGCCGTGTGTGTGCTGGTGCTCAGCCAACGCTCACCCCCGAGCTTTCACAAACCTTTCAGAGCCGCGATTATTTTTAACTCCCTGCCAGAGGCAAATCCTCCCAGGAGGAGGCAGCCGGGGGAGCCGCGGGGCTGCTCCCGGCAAACCCGGTGTCCTCAGCAGGGCCGGCAAAGGGCAGAGCAAAGTTTCCCCTCCCGGTGCCGCCAGGACAGAGCTTTGGCTCAGGAGTGACCAGCACGGGTGTCCCAAAATCAGCTTTGAGGGAGGAAAATCCAGCAGGATTGTCCAGCTCCCCTCATGACCCCGGGATGTTTTTATCCATCCTGGGTTAACGCCTCCTGCTCGCGTTGTGAGCAGCACTCAGGTCCTCCAAATTCATCATTTCATTCCGGCTGCCCCGCAGAAAGAGCAGGCTCCTTTGAAAACTCAATTTGAAAGATCATTAAAACGTACAAAAGACTTTACCTGTTGGGGGAAAAAAAACCCAGAAAAAAATCCGTGTACACGGAGGAGGGGGGAGAGCAGCTCTCAGCCATGGAAATGACAGCGTTTCCTACCTGAGCCCTTCAGCTGGAGTTGCTAAGTAACCGTGACAAGCTCCGTGCATCGTCTGCAGCCCCTGGTCTGAGCCCGACAGGTGATTCATCCTCCCGGTGCCCAACCTGAGCCCGGAGCGTTTTAAACACTTCAGCATTTACCTGGACAGGAGGGGAGGGGGGTCGGCAGGCAGCAGCCACAAAACAAAACAAGGAAAGCCCACAAACGAAACCCCAGACCCATCTATAATTTATGAATTAAGTTTTATGACCAGGCTGCTGTGTTTAGACAGAAACCAAACCCCACTTCCACGGAAGGAGATGATGTATGGAGTGGTTTCTCCCTCTAATATCTGTGCCTCCCTCACCAGTAAATCCATCTCTCCGGCCTCCAAAGGATGCACATTTAATTACAGATCCTGTGTGGCAGCCTTTGGAAAGAGACAGTGACAGAAAATCCTCCCCTGTCCCTGCTGTGCCCACGGCAGGAGCTGGATCAGCAGAGATCCCTCCCGTGTCAGTGCTCAGCGAGGCTGAACTGGGTCTCTGTTTGAACTCTGAGGGTTCCCCACACCCTGGGGCAGCTGAGCAGGACATGAATTATCACAGAGCATTAATCACTGGGGGATTGATTATTCACCATCACAGGGACAGAGCCAGGCAGGGCCCCCAGTGCCACTCCAGCTCTCACAGGAACCCTGGATGGAAGGACAGGCAGCTCACAGACCCAAACTGCTGCTCACTAACACAGCCAGGGCCCGGGATTGGCCTGAGAGCTCCCACCTCATGTTTTCCAAAGAAATCCTCGTGTTTCCCACAGAAACCCTTGTGATTTCTAAATAAACCATTGTGTTTCCCAAAGAATTCCTTGGGATTCCCAAAGAAACCCTTGGGATTCCCAAGGAAACCCTTGTGATTCCCAAAGAAATCCTCATGTTTCCCAAAGAATTCCTTGTGATTCCTAAAGAATTCCCATGTTTCCCAAAGAAACTCCTGTGATTCCCAAAGAAACCCGTGTGACCCTCCCACCGTGGGTAACAAAAGCAGAATTTTGTGTTCCCCTTTGTGTTCCCCTTGCAATGCCATTGTGCCACGTTTGCCAAGTGCAATTTGACTGGATTGACTAATTAAGCTCTGCAGATTGCCCATCTTGGAGCAATCACTCTGTCTGGCCACATTAAACATTTCCTAACTTGGAGGAATTTTGGGGAGCCCAGAGGCTGCCCCTGGAGGTGTCCCCTCATGGCCAGGGGTCACCAGGGGACACCAGGGGACACTGCCACGCCCGTGTGACCTCTGGAATTCCATGTCTCCATGGAATTTCCATCAGAAATCCACAACAACCCGGGGAAAACATCCTCCCTCCTCGCGCTGAGAGTTCCCAAGCACCTCATCTGATGCCTCACTCTTGTTTTACCCCGTGTTCCCTCCCTGAAACACGCGGAGTACACGGCATTAAATCCTCAGCACAGACACTGCAAATCACCCCAGCCCAGTTTTGTGCATCTCCTCAGGGTAATGGAGGAGCTCAGGAAAGAAATAATTCATTGGCAGCAGCTGCAGGTGAGAGCCACAAGGTGCCTTTAACTCAGCAGAGCTGGGGGTGCAGGCAGGCACCCAGCACGCCGCAGTCCTCGCCTGCCTTCATGTTAAATTAATTAATCAGAGGATAATTAAACATCCCGGACATACTTGTGTTCAATAAGTGGGACATGCCTGGTTTTCCTCCCCGTGAATTCCTCCTGATGAAGCACTTTCTGCTGCACCACAGAAATAAAACCGGGTCTCTTGGTGATTCAGTGCAGATCCAGCAATTAATTCCTCTTCTCCGAGGTTTTGTTTTAGAAGTTCAGTTTCATGAAAGAAAAAAAAAAAAAAAACAAAAGCTTAATTTAAATCTCTGTGTGATAACTGATAATGATTTTATTTCACTCCCACCGGGGCAGGATGGGGAGTGTATTTTAGGCCAAACCCAGGGTGGTTAATCCAAATACCTTCAGAGCTTCAGTGAAGGTTGCAGATGAGGGGGGGATGGCTGTTCCCTCTTTATCCCCTTCACCTCCAGGTAAATCAGCTTTTTGAGGGCTCCTGGTCACTGCAGAGCTCTGGGTGGGACACACCTCTGGCTGTCCTCACCTGTCTAACACTCCCTAGGGACATATTTTCCTTTTTTCTGGATTAAAAAAGGGAAGAGTTGCAAACCAGCAAAGCATAACTGGAGAGAGGTTTAGCCCAGGGACGTTTCTGGTGAGGACAGGCAGGTGGGAATGGATCCAAACCAGTTTTGTGAGGCAAAGGGAGGTAAAATGGGCAATGAAGGGGGTGTTTGAGGTGCTGCTGGTTCTGGTTTCGGGAGCAGAGATCCCATCCCAGCCAATCCGTCATCTGTGCCTGACCCTCCCTCAGTTTGTATCCCTGCACTGAATTTGTACCCGGGATGTTTTGCTGTTGTCTCATCACATTTCATTAACCGTGTCTGCTAATTGACCCGGCTCCAAATTCACTGCTGCAATCGGCTCCTCTTCAACCATTCCCCATTTCTGAATATCAGGATCTGCCTTTCCCCCGGCCCCATGAAGTCTGGCACATCTGCAGTCCTTTTACCCAACCACACACCTCCAGACCGATCACTCAAAAAGAAAAATTATTCTCACTTCCAACAGCAAAAAAAAAGGCAGAGAAAAAGAAAAGGTATTGCTGTGATACAAAGAAATGCGTGCAGCTGGATCAACATTTCTATCCAAAAAACCCTAAAAAGCTAAAGCACCAGTGAAAAGCCTTGCCTTGCTGAATTTATGTAAACAACAAAGGCAAGGAAATGAATATTCATGTGCCACGTGCTGCTTAATGGGCTCGTGCCGTATGTTCCGGGAATTCTGCCCCGAGCCCAGCACTGGGAGATCCGAGGGGCCGGGAGGGCCGGGGGTGGGCAGAGACAGGGATGGGGAGAGGCAGGATGGACAGAGACAGGGATGGAGAGAGCCCAGGACAGGGCTGGGATGGACAGAGACAGGGATGGAGAGAGGCAGGATGGACAGAGACAGGGATGGGGAGAGCCCAGGACAGGGCTGGGATGGACAGAGACAGGGATGGACAGGGACAGGGATGGGGAGAGCCCAGGACAGGGCTGGGATGGACAGAGCCCAGGATAGAGCCCAAGACAGAGACAGGGATGGACAGAGCCCAGGACAGAGCCCAGGACAGAGCCTGGAATGGACAGAGCAGCTCCCAGGGACATCTCCAGACCCAGGAGAGGAACAATCCCTCTCCCCCAGCTCTGTTCCCGAGCAGTGCTGAGGCAACACCGAGTGTTTGGGGAAAAGGAGATTTTCCCAGACCTGGGGCTGTGCCTCCAACCTTGGCATGGCCTTATCGGGGTCATTAATTTCCAGGCTGAAATTAACGAGCTGGGGCTCTAAATTTGAAATGTGTGTGCCCTGGGCTCAGACTGAGAGTGTGAGGAGTGACCAGTGTTCCCTCAGCCCCCGGGAGGGGGAACAGCCCTGAGCTGATCCCGACCTCCCAGCTCTGCACGGGCACCTCGGGGCTTTGCTCCTCTCCCCTCCCCTGTGCCTGAGCTTTGCAGCATCAGCAAACCAGCCACTGAGCCTTTGGTGGGGCTTCACTTGGAAAGTTTTAAACCAGACACAAATTTTACACCTGTTTTCACTTCGGGGGCACCCATAAAAAAACCAACAAACTTCTGTGGTGTTAATTCAACTCCAGGCACGACTGAGATGTGCTGTGCTGCCTGCTCTGCACATTTACATTTGATATTCTCTGGAAAGGTGGATTCAAATAGCTCAGGTAAAAAAGTCCACTGTAAAAAAAAAAAAAAAGAACAACATTCCATCATTAACTGCAATGATGCATTCTGCCATTAACTGTACCCTGCAGTCAAAACTGAATTAAAAGTTAGTGCTGCCCATTCCGAGACAAGATGCAGTTAAACAGAAGTGTCAGTAATTCTACATATTTATTGATACAACAGAAATAGCCAACAACAGAAGTCAGGGAATCTTGGTGAATTCCCAGAGCCTGTCTTTTATTATTTGGCACAATCAGAATGGTCTCTGAAAGTCACATTTCCTTTCTGCACAAAACTTGCAGTGCAAATATCAGAACCACCAAAGCAGATCTCTCCATCAGCCCAGCTCCACTCTGAGCTCCATGCGGTGTCAAACTCGTACAAAAGGCATTTGAAAATCATCCTGGAGCTCCAAGATAAATCCGTGTGCTCTTAAGTTCAAATCCTCCTGGTACTGGTATTAAAGGAGAATTAGGTTTGCATTAATTGGAGCTTGAAAGATGCTCTGATAATGTTATTACAGTGAAAATGCAATTACGTGTAAGGATGTTTGAACAGAGGAATATTTCCCGTTTGAGTTTGATTTGTAACACTTACAAACATGCAATACATTGTTGGGAATACATTAAACTAAATCCAGACTCATTTACTGAACCCTCCAGCTCAGGCACTGCAGGTGGAGATCACTGAGGGGCTGCAGGAATTGCCAGGGACGCCCTCTGGGTTTGTTTTTTGGCTTCAATTTTTGTGCTGCACGCACAGAAATGTGTGCTCCGGGTTTCCAAAGCCCCCAGGCTGAAGGGCTGCAGGGTGTCACTGCAGGTCCCAGCCCAGCCCAGAGCCTCAGCACACCCCACGTGCTGCTGTGCTGCCTCTGGAACACACAAACCTCATTAATTCTGGGGGTTAATTGGGGCAGGACAGTGCCAGGGCTGTCACTGCAGGTCCCAGCCCAGGGGCAATCCCCAGCCCAGAGCCTCAGCACACCCCACGTGCTGCAGGAGGGTCTGTGCTGCCTCTGGAACACACAAACCTCGTTAATTCCAGGCTTTAATTGGGGCAGGACGGTGCCAGGGCTGCCCAGCAGAAGCTCTGTTGAGGTTTTGTGCCACAGCAGCTGCAGTTTGCAGGGACCCAAGCAGGGATCATCACCCCCAGCTGCTCCAGGCTGCTTCTCCCTCTCCATTAACAAAAGGAGAACTCAAACTGCTCCTCACAGACAGGATTTACCTGGGAAGTGTAAAAATGAGCTGCAGTGAGAACTTTCCTCAAGTGAGAACCAAAACTTTGATTTCTGTCCTGGGGCTGCACTGGGGACTGCTGGGATTTCCCACAGGGGGAAAACAGCTTCTCCCACACAGAAAATCTCCTTGCCATGAGGAAAACACCTTGCAGGTCAGTCTAGAGAAAAAAAAAGAACAAAACACTTGGCAACAATTCCAGCCTTGAGCAAACTCAGCTGCTGGGTTTGAGCTGGCAGAGCCTGAGCTGGAGCTGCGTGCTGGCTGCTCTGTTTCCATCTTCCAGGAGTGGAGTGGAGTGGAGTGGAGTGGAGTGCTCCCACAACTGCACAGCCCTGCAGCAGCCTAACGAGCCTCTTCCGAGGGGATCCATAATTAATGAACGTGTGAGGTGGTGTCAGCTCTAATGATCTCTGACTTCCTCCATCTCTATTTATTTTCCGCGGCCTCCCCCGTTGGGTGGCTGCTGTCATCCCAGAGCAGCCCCGGTTTATAAATGGGATGTGACAGGGGGAAATGGAGCCTGCAGTGACTCTGTGTCTGTGCAGCTCCTCAGCTGCACGCCAGGCAGCCCTGAGAGAGCCCAAAAACGTGTCCCGAGCCCAAACCTGGCCCAGCCTGCTTGGCTTCAACTGCTAAACCCTGCAAAATACAGCTCCATTTGCAAGCTCCCCCCGACAAAGCCCATTCTGAGGGTTTTTCCCAAATAGATCTTAATTTCTTTGCCTTTATCTTGAGGTTTGAAGGGATTGGAATGCTCTGTGTACCAGATTAAAATGTGCAACTCAGTTGGTCAGCGTGAAGTTTTCCTTTCCTTGCCATCAGAATTATTTTTAATCCTCAGAGCATCATCAAAATGCTCCCCCTTGCATGAATCAAGAGACCAGAGAACTTCAGGGCTCCACTGGAAACAACAGGAGGCTTTCCCACCCTCCAGTCAGAAAAATCAGGAAAACAACAAAACCCTCAGCACGGGCAGAGTGACCCTGCAGGTGTGAGCAGTAAACAGCCAAACCTGAGCACACGGAGCCTTCAGGGGAGACAGTCCCAGCCCGGGAGCCCCGAGCCCAGCACAGCAAGCACAGCCCAGCTGCTGCTCCTTGTGATGCCCTGGAACAGCAGCACGGGCAGCTGAGCCTGCCAGGACCCTGCCAGGACCCTGCCAGGCCCTGGAAGGGGATGCTCATTAAAGCATCTGGGCAGGACACGCTGCCTCCAGCCAGATTTGCCTCCTGCAGGAGGAATCCAGCAGCTCTGGATCGATTCTAGCAGGGTTTGGAGTGAAAATCGAGCAGCTCCTGGGCTGGGCAGAGCAGCAGCCTCCAGCTGATTTACAGGAGAAAATCCCCTGCCCAGGATCCTCAGGAATGCTCAGGCAGGGTCCTGCTGGACAGGATCTGGCTGCAGAAAACAGAGGGGAAATCGGGGAGGAACCTCCCTGCCTGCAGGGAGGGGTACTGGAGGACATGGGGAAATGATCATAATTATTGTAATTATTGCAAATATTGTAATTATTAATTACTATTAGTTATTATTATTGTCAGAAACGAGGGCAGGTTTATAGGGCTGAGGTGCTGCTGCCCCTCAACAGGGTCCTGCTCTGAACCCCCTGATCTGGGGGATCCACGTTTGTCTCGGATTCCCAACAATCTCAACCCAGACAATTAATTAGAGAGGGTTTCCCTCTGATTGCTGATTCACCTGGTCACAGACACGAGCCCTGAAATGTTCCTGTGCAGTCTGAGTTCGTGTTGGACCTGAACAGAGACACAGGAACCTTCCTCCTGCTCAGGTGTTTGTGCCCCGTGCCCAGTTCCAGGGAAGAGCCCCGTGAATCTTTCTGCCCCGTTTTTGTTCCAATCCCCTTCAGACGAGCTGGGACAGCCACAGAACTGAAGATATGAAGGTATCTGGAGATATAAATCTGCCTGAATGTCCTCAAGCCCCAGGAGATGTGGGATGTGCTGGGCTTCACCGCCGGGGTTCAGCCCTTCCCGGAGCAGGATTTCACCGCGGGGCTCCGTGGAGATGTCCCAGCCCCAGGGTGGAGGCAGGGCTGGAATTCCAGCAGAATTTGAACAGAACTCCAGCAGAATTCCAGCGGTTCAAGGGCTCCAAATGGAGGATTTATTTGCATTTGTGACCGAGGTGTGCAAATCTGCCCGGGGGCATCCCAGGCTCTGCAGAGGATCTCTGGCTCTCCCAGCACTCACACCTTGGGATTCTTCCTGCCTCCAGCAGGTTCTCACAAACCCCATCACATCTCACTGAACAACCTCATTCCACCTCCTCATCAGCTCATTAAAACTCGTGATTATTAATTATTTATGCCATTATTACCCATTATTATTTCAGGGGGTACTCAGGCTTTAACAACAGATCAAGGAGAATTTTACACTCACAGCACTGGGTTTGTTTGTTTTGTTTGTTTTTTTTTTTTTTTAGTTTGTCTTCAGCAAAATAATTGGGAAAAAAAAACTCAACAAAAACTCTGACACCAAATCAACACAGAGGGGGGAGTTTCAGAACTGTGGGGAAAATCTTCTTGAAGCTTAAAAACGCAAGAACCCCCTTCTTTTGTCCTTCATGCCATTAATTCCAAATAGGAATTCAAAGAGTAACAAAAATGAGCAATCAGAGGTTTGGTTCTGCCCGGGCCACCCCCTGCCCTGCTGCTGTGGTTCTGAGGGGGGTTCTGGGCTGTTTCCATCAGCACCCAGTGCAATGCCTGATGGGCACTTCCCTCATCCTTTCTGCCTTTGTTCCCTGCCTTTTTCTCTTTTTTCCTGTTAATTCTGGGAACCCTGGGCTGTGCAGAGCCTGAGCCCCTCTCGCTGCACCCCGAGGTGCTGCTGGTTCACCCTCCCCGGGGCACCCCAGAGCTGCAGCTGCCAAACACCAGCACAGCCCGGGGGCTGCTCCTGCCTGGTGGTTTCGGCAGGAATTCTGTTCAGATGTTTCCTTCCCCCTGCAAACACCTGTGGCAACGATGCTGGTAATTTATTCGCTTTTTTTTTTACCTCCTGTGCTCTTCCCTTCTCCTCAGTCTAATCTGTTTTCTTGTTGAATTTTCACAGAAACCATGCAAGAATTTGCTCACACAATCAAGCAGGAAATTCCAATTATTTTTGACACGGCGAGGAAGCAGCAAACTGAGAAATACCTGGAGGTGGGAGAGGGCTGGGATGTGTAAAGCAGCTGCCACAGAGGTGTTTTTTCAGTTACACAACCTCACCTCACACCGTGCACTCTGCACAGCCCCTGGCAAACACCCTCCTTGCCACAAAAACCTGGCTTTCTCCAGCCTGTCCTTGTCTTTTCCTCTCCATCCCTGCAGTGCTGGGAACAAGGCAGAGGAGAGACCAAATGTGGGTTTTTCTGCAGCATAATTCAAAGTTCTGGGTGTTTTTTCCATGCCATGAATGCTGTGGGGGATCTGGGGTTTGAGTAGCTGTAACTTAACGTGACTTTTCTTTCTGTGGTTGGGTTTTTATTGGGTCATTTTTTTAAAAAGCCGACTTTGCAGTTAATTAACCTTAAAAAATAAACAACCTTCTGACAAATCATTTCAGATAACCCCTTGCTCTGTTGACTGCAGTCCCTGGCAGTCGAGACTGAAGCTAAAATAGCGAATTAGGAATCAAAACACCAACTGTTAATGCAGGAGGAGGAGATGCCCAGACTGCTCTGGTGACAGCAGCAGGCTCGGGCTGTCTGCGAGGGCAGCAGCTCCTCGTGTGTTTTTGGGGTTTGCAGGAGGCTGCAAACACAGGGGGAGGTTTTCCAGCAGCTCCTGGCTCAGAGAGGAGCAGCAGAATCCATCTGGGCAGGGATTGATCAGGGTTTGGTGCTGACAGCATCATTTTGGGGGGAATGCAGAGCAGGCTGGAGCACAAACACCCCGAGCCAGGCAAATCAGCCAAAATATCACAACCAGGCTTCATCTCGCTTCCTACAGAACAAGCACAAAAATTCTCGTGTGTGAGTGTTTCTGAGCTGACTCTGTGCTCAAACCCTGTTGAATTTTATCCCCAGTTTCAGTAACAAATCAACACCAAGAAATTGCACTGCAAGGAGGAGAACAACTGGGAACTGCTGAGATGCCAGAGGTGGGGTTTGGCCTGCAGGACCCAGGGTTTGGGCAGGCAGTGGGTGCTGCCCAGTTCAGAGCGTCCAGAGCCCTCTGCCAAAGCCAGGCAGAGCAATCCCTTCCTATAAACCCAATAATTTGATCCCGTTTCCACAGAGATTTCTGAATTCTCTCCCCAAACCCCTCGGGGCTGGCACAGACCTGGCTCTTGCCTGCCTGGGGGCTCTGCAGAGGCAGTGCCAGAGTGTGGAATTCCAGTGTGGAATTCTGCTCAGGGCTGGATCTCTGTGTCTGTCTGTCCAGAGCAGAGGGGCAGCCAGGAGCATTCCCAGCTCAGAGTTTGAGGTTTCTGTGTCTGTCTGTCCAGAGCAGAGGGGCAGCCAGGAGGGTTTGAGGTGTCTGTGTCTGTCTGTCCAGAGCAGACGAGCAGCCAGGAGCATTCCCAGCTCAGGGTGAGGTTTCTGTGTCCATCTGTCCAAAGAGGAGCAGCCAGGAGCATTCCCAGCTCAGAGTTTGAGGTTTCTGTGTCTGTCTGTCGAGTCCAGGGGGTCCCAGCCTCCCCCCACCCCAGCTCAGAGCAGCAGAGCTCACAGGGCCTGGCAAACCCAGCAGGTTTAATTTCCCAGCATATTTATTTATTCGACTGACTCTCATCAAAGCCCTGTCACCCAGGCAACCAGGAATTTATTTACAACTCTGAATGGCACCAGGACACGGCCAGGAGAGGAACACTGGGAAAGGCTGACACGGCTCCCACAGGAGGAACTCCAAAAGAGGAGCAGGAGGAGGGAGGCACAGGAAGGCAGAGCATGGCCCAGCACAGTCTGAGCTGTTTATTGCCTCTCCCCCTCGTAGGTGTTCTGTTATTTATATTTCTGAGAGATGGAAACCATCTGCAGTTCATTAGGAATGAGCTCCTCGAGAACCCCCGGGATGCTGCAGGCTCCAGCAGGTGTGAGGGCATGGAGAGCATGGCTGGGGGGATGGAGAGCACTGGAACACTGCAGGAGGATGGAGAGCCCTGGAACACTGCAGGAGGATGGAGAGCACTGCAGACAGGATGGGGAACACTGGAACATTGCAGGGAGGAAAGGGAACATTGCAGGAGGATGGAGAACACTGAGGGAGGATGGAGAACACTGGAACATTGCAGGGAGGATGGAGAACACTGCAGGGAAGATGGAGAACACTGCAGGGAGGATGGAGAGCATTGCAGGAGGACAGAGAACACTGCAGGGAGGATGGAGAACACTGGAATATTGCAGGGAGGATGGGGAACACTGCAGGAGGATGGAGAACACTGCAGGAGGATGGAGAGCATTGGAACACTGCAGGGAGGATGAACATTGCAGAGAGGATGGGGAACATTGCAGTGATCTCTGCTGGAGGAGGAGGAAAATTCAGCCCCAGCGCTGTCCTGGAGGGCTGGAGCTCAGGGCAGGACTGATCTGCTCTGCTCTGCAGAACCTGGTCAGGACAATCCATTTCCCCCCTTGGGACCAAACTTTAACCTCCCTAGATCCAGCCTCGGAGAGAGCTGAAGGAAACCTGCAGCTCCCCTGAGCCAGTCAGGGCTGTTTAGAGGCACCAAAAATCAAAAAATCAAAAATCAACCCCCATTTTACACAGAAAAACCCCAGGTTCCCTTTCCAATGGCACTTTCGTTTTCCCAAAACGAGAATAATTTATGCTGATGAGGACAAATGGAAGATCTGGAAGCCTTGTTGTGTGTGAAGGTCGGGAACGTGGACACACAAGGGGATTTTTGCAACAGAGCACTCACACCCTGACTCTGCTCAGACTTTCCTCCAGAACAAACAGGAAGCCCTTCATCCACCCTCCCCAAAAACACACGAGTGTTTTTGGACCATTATTTCAGATTTGTGGGACGTGGGGCATCAACAGCTGCTTCTTTTTTTCTTTCTTTCTTTTTTTTTACAGAATATTGTTACCAAACCCCCAATCTACTCCCCAGACTACACCATTACAAAATAAAGATAAAATCTTGGACATTGGCAGGAGGCGTTTCACTGAAGATAATCTCCGCGATCTCCCTCACATATATGGGTATAAAAACATAAATCTAAATGCAGAGTATTGGCGAGCTTGAAGGGACACCTGCTGACAGCGGGTGACATTACAGGCACCGAGTTCGGAGAGGCTCCGAGGATGCCACGGCCTGGGACTGGTAAAGGATCTGCATTCGGGAATTCGGGATCTGCCCGGCAGGAAAGGGCAGCAGCTGACACTGGGAAAAGGGACCTGCAGCCTCCAAGGCTGAAATCCGACTGAGCCCCTTGGGGATTTGGGGGGAAAAAAGGGAATAATGAGATCTGCATCAGCACCAGGGGAGTTTGCAGAGCTCCCCACAGCGAATCGCTGAGAGTGGATGCCACAGCGGTGATGCAGCACGAGGGGAAGGACAGGTCCTTCGTCATGGAGATTTCCCCCACACCCCCTTTTCCCTTCTAAACACAAAGCTTTCCAAGCACTTTTGCTTCAAGCTGGTCCTTGTAATTAGAAGAACTGATAAAAACCCTTCGTTAACGGGATCTGTACATATTAGAGTTCATTAAAATGTAATTCCCACAGAACAAGACATTTTAATCTATCCATACTTGGAAAAAGAGGGAGGAAGATGAGATACATCCTCCCTGCCCTCCCCTCCCACCCCTGCATGTATCCGTAGGCCTTCTGTGTTAATTACAACTTACTTGCCTAAATGAGAAAATTATACATTAGCAAGTAGTTAACCAGTTATTAACTCAATTACACTTCAGAGCCTTGGGAGAAGCTGCATTCCCAGGCAAGGGTCCACTATATGTTATTATTTTCCATGTTCTTCGGTCTAGAGAGAAGCTGCTGAAAGGATTTAAATCACATTAAAAACACTCTTAGGGGTGGGAAGTTACACAGAGCAATACCCCAAAAAGCATTTTACAGGGAGTGACAGGGGGCTCCACGATCCTCTAAAAGTCGTTTTGGTAACCAGAGGAACCCAAATTCCTCAGCAAATAAACCCCAGAGCCATCAAGGCTGCTGCCACCTCCCTGCCCAGGTCAGGGACGTTTGGCAGAAGCAGAAGGAACACCTCAGCAATTTGGCAGAGATGTGAAAAGATGCACTTTTAAGGGAGAGGATGCAGGCTTTTACCTGGTTAGACTGTGACTGCAGGTTCCAGCAACAGGCTCTGACTGCAGCCCCAGACTGAGCTCACAGCAGGGATTCTCTGTCCTCAGGGTCCTGCTTCTTCATGATCTTCTTGTTCCTTCTTCCTCAAGGTTCCTCCTCCTCACCAGCTCCCCCACTCCCTTTTAGCACACTTATCTTTTATAGGTATGTAAATATTTTATATAGATATAAAATATATAGATGTAATATATATAGTATCTATATATCTATACATATAATAGCTATATCCTGTTTCTATATATCTACATATAATGTAAAATGTATAATGTATAAGATATAAGTTGTAAGATATAAGTTATAAGATATAAAATATAAGATATAGATATATAATATATAAGATATAGATATAGATATATTTTATCTAGATATAAAAATATATATACACCTTATATATATGTAAATAAATATATATATATTTATTTAGAGAGAGAGATATAATATATATATATAAATATATATGTAGCTGTGACTCATCAGGGGCCAGGCTGTACTGGGTAATTAACAGAGCTGTTACTAATCAGGGATGTGATCACCTTTATTCTCTCCTCCTACACCAGATCCAGGTGTAAACCCGGAGAGACTCACTGTCCCTGCAGCCCTGAGCTGTGCCCCAGGGTTATGGGCTGAGCCTTGCCCAGTTTGGGAACTTGTGGATTCATCCTGCACTGAACCAGATAAAACTCACTGGGAATTGGAAAAAAATTTGTCTCCCGCTGTGTGTATTGAATCTTAGCTGGTGGAAGTAAATAAATAAAGCAGCCCTCGAGTTTCCCTCTGAACTGCAGTGTAAATGCTGCTCGAGAGTCAACCGAGTGGTTTGAAGAGCTTGTTTCACTTGTTCCATGCAAATATCAAGATTAACAGAGAGATTAATTATGTCCCATTTTTCTTCTTACAAAGGATACAGGCAGATTTAGAATAACAAAAATAAACCCTCTGGATTAATATTCATCACACAATGCTGAGCGCTACAAAAGCAACTCATTTTTTATGTAGAAAGGGGGAGAAAACAAAGCATCAAGAGTGCTCCAGAAGCATAAATACATATTAACGAAGGAAGTCTCACAGGATGCTCTTCCCCAGCCTGCAGGAGGAGGGCTGGGGGCTCGGGAGGGCGTGCAACACGTCATGGTCTGAGGGAAGAAAACCCCAGTTCAAAGAGTCAGGCTGCAGATTTCATGTGGGTCATGTCAAAACCCTGCTGCTGTTTGAGTTTCCTGCTCCTCCCCACGACAGCTGAAATCTCTGGTTCAGGTTTTGCTCTGGGGCTGTGCCAGTTCCCAGCCAGGGCAGTGAATCCCCCGGGAATGCTGGGCAGGCAAAGGAAGTGTCACCATCTCCCTGCCCTCCCACTTGAGTGACAAACACGATTTTCAAACACTGACTGAGAAGAATTTAATGGTGCCTGAGGAACAAACCAATTTCCCAGCGTACAGCCAATTCCAGGAGAACTTTCTGACCATTTTTAAGTCCTCACTCGGCCCAAACCTGCCCTTAGCTGAGAGCTGTGTGTGAAATACACAACTAAAACACATTTCCACGCTGGTGACTGCTCTTCTGGCAGCACTGCCAGGTCTTGGAGTTCTTTGACAAGCCTGGAATGATTTCATTCAGCATTTCCAGCTCCCCATCTATTTATGAATTTTATCAGGGAAGTTTTGAAAATACGTTTATTTAGACAAGCTTTTTGTTTCACCCTTCACTGGCAATCAGAAAAATCAAGGAGAAGTCGGGCCTTTAGTGACATCCTGACTTCTTTTTTGGAGTACTCCAAGGTAACAGCCCATTTCACACATTGGATGCAACAGAGACAGCACTTAATACATATAATTATGCAGTTTGCAAATGTGACAGCTCTGATGTTGCTGCAATACAAGTCTATGCTGTTAAATTAGAATTATAATGACAGTAATTACACTAATTAGCCTTTTTTTTTTTTCCCAGTTTGTTACCAGCAAAGTTTTGCATATTTACGTGAGTAACAGCTACTTCTGCTTTCTCCTGAAATCCACCAGAACCAATTCACGGGGAAGTTCATTTATCCCAGCCCTGCACAGCATGAGCAGCATCCACAGATGAGAACAGGCAGGTGCCAAAAGGGCAAAGCTCAAAATCCCCGGGATGTTTCCCATAAATTATTTATGTGCAAGGTCTGCACGGGTGATGCTCCAAAGGTGAGACAGGCACAGGGTGAAATATTCTGTGTAAGGCTCAGGGTGAAATATTCAGTGTAAGGCTCAGGCAGCAACAGGATTGATTTGGGTGTCAGGGCTGCTCTGCAGGGACACAGGAGCAGATTTCCCTGGCAAGGAGAGCAGGTTTGGAGCAGGAGCTGTCCAGCAGAACGCTCTCAAATCCCATTGCCCTGCTGCCATATGGAAAGCAGAAGGCCCTGCTGGCTCTGCATGCAGATAAAGCCCAGCTCAGGCTGCAGCTCAGGAATCCCCACAGCAGCTGGGCATGGAGCACACCCTGCACAGCCTCAAACCTCCCTGCTCCTCACCTTCACTGCTGGCTTCATCCAGGGAGTGTGTCACTGGAATTAAAGCAGGGCTGGAGTGTCCCCAGGATAGGCAGGACAGCGCCAGGGTCACCAGGACAGCCCCAGGGTCACCAGGAGAGTACCAGGGTCACCAGGACATCACCAGGCTCACCAGGACAGCATCAGGGTCACCAGGACAGCCCCAGGATCACCAGGACAGCACCAGGGTCACCAGGAGAGTACCAGGGTAACCAGGACAGTATCAGGGTCACCAGGACAGCCCCAGGATCACCAGGACAGCCCCAGGATCACCAGAACAGCACCAGGGTCACCAGGACACCACCAGGGTCACCAGGAGAGTACTAGGGTCACCAGGACACCACCAGGGTCACCAGGACAGCACCAGGGTCACCAGGAGAGGACGAGAGTCACCAGGACACCACCAGGGTCACCAGGACAGCCCCAGGGTCACCAGGACAGCACCAGGGTGACCAGGATGCCACCAGGGTAACCAGGACAGCCCCAGGATCACCAGGACAGCCCCAGGGTCACCAGGACAGCATCAGGGTCACCAGGACACCACCAGGGCACCAGTCCCAGCACCCCGACTGGTCTGGTGCTGACCACACCAAAGGCAGCGCTGTCCCCTGTCCCGGCTGCAGAGCTCCCACTCATCAGGGAGTGACAAACTGTCCTGTTAAAGGATGGAGAAAGCCGTGGAATGGGGAGTTAATTGAGCACTGAATGATGAAGGTTTGGCTCTGACTGTCCCTGTGAAAAGCATTGAGCTGGGGCGGGCTAGTTGGGAATCCAGGACTTTGATCCCCTAAGGCAGGGAGCAGATCCCCACACACTGCTCCAGCTGTGGGAATGTTCCCTTTTCATGCAGCTCCCACGAGGGACTGACTAAATCTTAGCACGGGCACGGGAATCTCCATGGAAGGAGGCTGGAAATGAGAGAAAACAGAGGAATGGGCTTGTTTGGGTTTTCAGGAGAAACAGCAAAGAAATGATGCTAAAAATCCCCACCTATTCCAGAAGGATCACAAATGAGGAAAAAAAAGACCAAATAATTTGCACCAAATAATGTGCTTATCCTTGAAATTGTGGGGAAAAATTGTAAAAAGCCAGGAGCTGAGGTCTGGCTCATATTTTATACAAGAGCCCTGATTATCCCAAGGTACTGCACAGCCCGGAACATTCCGGTGGAGGCCGTGAATGTCACACAGGCCCCATGAACAGCTGCTCTGTCTTTTTGATAACTCCATTACTTGAGTTCAGAGAAGGTTTATGGACTAGAAAGCCTCAGATATGGTCATGAATGTTTGATGCCTTGGCGTGCAGTGTTATGGCTGTAACTTCACTCCCCGTTGGAATGATGACATTCCGACAGCCTTCGGTCATCACAGGCCAAGGGGAGCAGCAGGAGCCTGCAAATGATGGACTTCCCACGCTGCTGGATTGTTCCTCTTGCATTGAAACCGGCGCTGACTCGTTCAGGGTGTTTTTTCAGAGATAAAAGTGCGAGTGTGGTGTTTGAAAGTGCAGAGGGAACTGCAGCTCTCCGTGTTAGTGCAGTGCCTGAAGTCAGGCCCGTGAGCGTGAGGTACCTTCAGATCTTGTACAATCTACTTAGAATGAAAAAGGGGGAAAAATCCTGAAACGCACAGGATTGTTTGAATGCTATGAGAATTTTTTTCATTCCTGCCTCTGTCCTCCTGAAGGGAGCAGTGCCCATTTGAGCATTTCAAACAGCCCCGAGCAGGCAGAGCTCATTTTCACCCCTCACACCCTGCCCTGGGGGGAGCAGCTCACAAACGTCATCGGCAGCAAGGATTTAACAAAGGGAGAGCGAATTTAACAAAGGATTTAACAAAGCAACTTCACACTGAAGCTAAATTAAAATCCTGTTTGGAAGCTTCGCCTTCCTCCCAAAGCAGACCCTGCTGGTGCATCCCCACAGAGCCCTCAGGGCCAGCCCCATCATCACCAGCCCCGGGATGGTTTTTATTGCAGCATTTCCTGTCAAACGCTTCATTTTCTCTCATTATTTGTCACAGCCCCTGTCCTCAGTCCATCACTGCCAGGCTCGGCCCTTCCCATCCCCAGAGCAGCAGCAGCAGCAGGAGGATTGCTCATCCCCAGCCCCTCCTGTGGGGCTGCCCCCAGGACGATGCTCCTGTTGTGATCCCAGAATTACCTCGTGTTGTACGGCCTAAAGGCAACTCGAGCTGCAATCCTTTTATTTTGTCTTTATTCTGGGGGATGAAAAGTCACCGCAGCTCTTCATCCCTGCAGCTCACCTCCTTCAGCCCTAATTCCAGGCTGCACATTAATTGGGAATTGTTCTAAACCCTCTGACTCCGAGGTGCAGAAAACACCATTTGCATTTTATTCTTTATTCAAGCATTTGTTGGTCATGGGTTTTAATCTCGGCTGGTACCGAGGAATTTAATCAGATTAAACAAAACTAAAATAGGATTATCTGAGTGCTCAGGGTCAGTGCATCCAACCTCACAGATGGGCACAGCCAGCGGGAGCAGTTAAAACAGACCCCGAAAACAAGCACTGAAAACAAACAAAGCATCAAAGAAAGGGAAACGCCAAAGCCAAACCAAACAACAGAAAGAAACAAAGAATAATAAAAAAAAAAGAAACACCAAAAACAAATACCAAAAACAAACAAAGCACCAAGGCCAAACCAAACAACAGAAAGAAACAAAGAATCAAAAAAAGGAAACACCAAAAGCAAATACCAAAAACAAACAAAGCAGCAAAAACAAACAAAGCACCTAAGCCAAATCAAACACCAGAAACAAACAAAGCATCAAAAAAACCGAAACACCAAGGCCAAAGCAAACACCAAAACCAAACAA
This sequence comes from Argya squamiceps, assembly GCA_037834095.1. NCBI lineage: Eukaryota > Metazoa > Chordata > Aves > Passeriformes > Leiothrichidae > Argya > Argya squamiceps. Next base: position 2,779,063 of record JBBMKD010000074.1, on the reverse strand, counting down.
AGCAGCAAAACCAAACAAAGCACTAAAACCAAACAGAACACGTGGGAAAGTGCCGTTCTGACTCTTGCAGGAGACAAGACTAAAGCACCGATTAATGCAATTGTTCCCTCTTGTCCCTAATTGTGCATTCCCCGAGCCGACCCTCCCACAAGGGCCATTTTATTTATCCTTTTAACAGCAGTAATTGTTTTTTTCCCCCACAGGAATTAACTACATTTTACCTTTCTCTCAGTCACAGCAGCCCTGTGCTGTTTCCAGCTGTGCTGCTGTGCCTGTTCCCTGGGAATTTGGGAATTGTGTGGCAGAAATTCTGGGATTCTCTTCTCAGGGCAGTTTCATAGCGGAGTTTTACTGATCTGCGTGCAGAGCTTTAAGGGTTAAATGACTCTGGTGTCCATTGTAAGTAAAAGCACTTTAGCCCCTCACTGCTGCTGATCCTATTTCCTAAAAGGGAGCCCCATAAATTGCGTTTTTTCAGCACTGTGGGAGTCTTTTATTACTGCTGTAATGCAAATGGAGCAGTTACGTCCCCACAAAGCGATCTCTCCCGAGATTAAAGCCCCAGGGACAGAATTATCTCCTGATGAATTCACCCAAATGGGTTTTGGGGACTCTGATGATCCTGCTGGCGCTGTCTGCGTGTGCATGTGGCATTTTCCTCCGGCAGAATTTACATTAAGACAAACGAAGAACGAAAGAATAAACCCCGATTGTGGATATGATTGTGTCAGCATAAACATACTTTATAATTAGATTGCTATTACCACGGAGTAGGGGAAGAAGCAAACCAGAGTAAATCACTTTTATTCCAACCTCACTGCAGCCACCAAGGAGTTCAGAGCAGCATAAGTCTTTTCTAAAAAATATCCTCCCCCTTAGCACCATTATTATTCCAGTAAAATGTAAATGCAGACTAGGCCTTAGATACCAATTAAACTGCACTTGACAGAGATGTTATTGTCTAAATCAAATAAATGTAACAGAGCAAAAAGCAAAATGAGTAATGAAATAAGGGAAAGCAGCAGCAGATCCCTGAGCTCTGGTCAGATTGTCCAGCGAGCCGATGAGGAGGTGTGAGGGGAAATGATCACGGCACAAATCAGCTAAACCATCCCTTTTGCAGTTTGGTGAGAGGCTGTGAAATGTGCAGGCACAGAGCGAGTTCTCAGTGTCCCCTCTGTCACTGGGTGAATTCCTGAGCCCCCGCAGAGGTCTGACCACCCTCACACCCAGTTATCCCAAAACCTGAGGTGATCCTTCTCCTGGGGGACACGGGGTCACTCAGGACACTGAGTGGTGTCTGCAGAGTGTCAGGAAAATTCATCCACAAACGCCAGAGCTTTGTGTCCAAAAAGGAGGCAGAGGAGTCCTCAGAGTTTATTCCAATAAAGGGAGAGGCCATGGGGAGTTTCCCCTGGGGTCTCTCAGATTTTGGAGGATGCAGCCTCCTGTTTATCCCAATTTCCCAGCCCCATTTCCCTCTCTCTTTCCCCGTTGGCTGAGGCATCTGAGAGTTACAGACTGCCCTGAGTGCCCAACACATAAAATTCCCCTTTAAAGTATAAACCCCCCTTTTAATTTTTAATTCTTATGGAATTGATGGGTTTTCCCCATTGTTTCTTTCATCTTCAATATCCAATTTCATCTATCAGCCAACCTACAGTTCATTTGTAAAGGCAAATATCTCCTTTTCCATCCATCCATCAGTGGAATCCTCCCCATTGTTTCTTTTCTCTCTCAGTGCTGTTTTTATCTCCCAGCAGAGCCAGAGTTTGTTTGTAAAGACAAGCCTGTCACTCCTCTCAGGAGCAATCTGGGCTCAGCTGGGCCCATCCTGCTGCTCCTGTCCAGGAGTTTATGGCCACTGCCACCCCCCAGCACCTCCCACCCTGCAGGGCACTGACAGGAGCAGAACTCTGTGCCCGGAGTCTGGGAACCCTCCCAGGGCTCCCCTCCAGCTTCCCCCACAAAATCTGATTCCTTTCTGCTTCCTGCTGCTCTTTCCCTTCCCTTTGATCCTGGAGGAGCTGCTGGTCCTTCAGAGCAGAGAGGGCAGGGGGAAGAGCACTCAAAGGGCCGTGCCAAAGGATGCCAGGGAGATTTACGGGTCACAGAGAGGCTGCAGGTGCCGGGGAGCTGCCGTGGCACTGATTTACAGTGACAGACTCCCAGGCTGGGAGGGAACAGGTGCCATTAAGCAAGAACACGTTATGGGCTGCTGCTGTAAGCAGGAATCCTCTTATCACAGCTGCTGCAAGCCTCAGCTGCTCACTCCCCGGGAAATGAGCTGAGCTGGAGCCTTTTCCAGGTTCACTCCGGGGCCCTTTGAGCCAGGGTTCCTCTGATCATTCACTGCACAGGGCTGTCTGAAGGGAGGAAGGTGAGGCAGACTAAGGGCAGAGTAAGGAATAAAGAATAAGGAATAAAGGGGGGCTGCTGCTCTCTGAGCAGGAGCAGGCTGGGATGAACTCCCTTCTGGTCCAGGAGGGGAGAGGTTCCATGTTTTAGTTCCAAACAAAGAGTGTAAGCACCGTCCCCGTGCATCTGAGCGTGGAGCCCACACTCTGAACACAAAAATATCCTGAAATGGAAGGGGCTTGAAGCCCCTGAGCTGTACACTGAAATAAAGCCCTCCTGCTGCTCCTTTGCCTTTCCTTTCCCAGCAGATCCCGTGGGTCCTGCACAGCCCCTGCTCCAGGGCTGGGCCTGCTGGCAGCCAAATTCATGTGACTTTCAATGCCTGAGCATTCCATAAAATCCCATTTCCTGAGAAGCTTCAATCTGCCAGTGAGATGGTTCTGAGTTTAAAGGAGACATTACAGCAGTGCTGAGGGTTTGTGGTGAGGCTGCAAGGCCTGCCTGTGCTCCTGAGCTCTCCTAATCACTTCCCCAGCTTCTGGAGGGGGGAGTGAGATGCTGCATTCATATTCAGGCTCTCTCTCAAGCTCTACATTTGTCTTTCAATAAAGGCTGAGTTTCAGAGCCTTCCACAGCACGCAATTACAGAGAAACAGAGCTGAGGGGAATCTCTGGAGGTCGGTGTTCAAAGGCAGCATCAGCCAGACTTGGCACTCCTCTCGTGTTCCTCTAATCTCCCCTTAAAAATCTCCAGTGGGACAGAGATCCAACAGATTAAGCACTACTTGCTGGGTATTGTATTCTGCTTTTTAACTACACCAGCCATTAGAACATGATTCCTCAAGTTTTTTTATCTTTACAAGTTTCAGTTCCTTCTCTAATTAATATTTCACCGGTGGCTCCTCAGCACAGAGGAGGAGAGGGGCTGCAGCTGCAGCTCCTGTCTGGTGCTTTCTCTGATAACTGAGGTGAGTGATGCCCGTGTCTGCTCCCTTTGTCCTTCCCCTTGTTCTGCAGTGGAGCAGAGAGGTCGTGGTGCCAGTGCAGGAGCTCAAACAGCAGAATTAAAGTGAAAATTCTCCCCCCACGGAGAAGGCAATGCCCTGGCTGTAGCTCCCACACAAACCCGTGGATCTGCCTTCATCCACGGCAGTGTGGAATAAAAACAATCAATTCTCTGCTCTGAACTGGGGCTGTGCAGTGCTCCATGGCCTGGGCAGGTCACTGATCACACCAGAGGCTCTTCCCAGCCCCTGGGAGTGTCAGGCCAGTCTTATCTCCTGCTTTTCTCCTTCCTTTCCTCCTCCCTGTGCCCTCCCTTTCCACCTGCTCCTCTCTTGTCCCAGCTGTAGGAACAACAACCCCACAAAACCCCAAAGCTCTGCATCCCCCTCCAGCTCCCTTTGCAGACCCCCCAGCCTCAGCACAGTTATCTTTTCTCTTCTGTGTGGAGCTCAACACACAAATCCTCCCCTCCACCTCTGTCTCAGACACCCAAGTGCAAGTCCCCACTCCCTGCAGTTATTGGAGTGTTCCTGGAGAAAACTGCAGGGATCTCTGTGAAAGGGCTCCCTGCAGAAACCCCACAGCCAGTGCCCAATCCCTCTCTGCAAAAAAAGCACCTGGAGCAGGCAGGAGCTTAAAATAAGGGAAGGGAGAAGGAATAAACAGGATTTGGAGGAGCAGCAGGATGGTTTGCAGGGCAGGAACAGAGCCCTGCTGAATTCTCAGGGTAATTATTCTTCATTATCCAACTGCAGCAAATGAAGTTGTAGTGCCAAGGTTGCCTAAGGTGCTGCAAGGACGGTTTAGGTGTTTAAAATGGTTTTTAGTTTTAAATCTGGGTGCTGCCCAGTTTGGAGCAACACAAGGCTTGGGTGTGAACGGGCTGCAGGTCAGATCACAACAAACCCAACTCCCAAACCAGCTGAACGCTCCAGGGCAGGAGTGGAAAATACTGGGGGAGCTGAAAGTCCTTGGGAGCCGCACAAAGGACCTGCCACGAGCTGCAGCAAAGCACAAAAACCCCGGGAAATTCCATTTTTCCAGGCCCATTACCGGGTGAGAGGAACAGAGGACAAACTGCAGGGGCCCCTCCAGGTCTGCAGGATCTGAGCTGGAGCCTTTGCACCCTCTGTTCCCTGCAGCACCCACAGCCCCACTCCTCCTCCTCCTGAAATTCCTCCTGGAAACCCTCTTTGCCTTCTCCTTCTTGCCTGGAAACATGGAAGGCCCAGAGCTGTGAAAGGGTTAACGAGCCCAGGCAAAGTTAACAAGGGATGGGCAATAAATGGCTCCAGCTGTGTATAATTAACTGTAATACTGGGAAGTAAATGACTTTTATTGGCAAGCATGTCATAACTTCATTAAAAGTCATATTTACAGCCCTCTCACATGGAATGAGTACTTGTGTAGTCTGCAATTTAATGAGCACTCGTTTTCACCTTGTTTCAATTATTTTCCACCCACCCTTTGTCTCAGTGTGGGGAGCAGGAAGATAAAATACAATGGGAGTGTAATTAAGGCTGGCACAGATTCTTTCAGGAAATGTTTTTCTATTCCAGAACAATCACTTCTGCTGCTTACTGCTACCAATACTTTAATGTTTAAAATACATAGTTTTCCCTGGTCCCTAAAGGATTCTTTAAATAACGTTATTAAAGAATGGCTGTGGGAAAGCTTTTCCCCAGCCCAGCACCCCCAGCTGCACACAAAAGCAAATTTGTATCACTTAGGAGAGGAAATTTGCGATTTAGCTGAATTCCAAATAAAGGAGTTTGGCTCTGGGAAGGAGGTGCCTGGCAGAGATGCTCAGAGTGTCCCCTGGGACCTGCCCCAAGCTCCAGGAGGGGAGGAGGGCAGTGGGACACGAATTGAGGGAGTGACACGGCCAGAACCAGGGGAGGGACATCATTTATTTCCCAAGAAACTCTTCTGGCAGCCCCCAGGAAGCCTTGGCCTGGCGGGGTCGGTGTCCCTGTGCTCCAGCAGGGAAGTTTCCCCACCCTTTTCCCTCCCCGAGGCCCCGTGGTTGTGCTCAGCCTCATTTCCTGATGAAGATGCTCCCCTGCATGTTCTGCATCCTGGTGGTGCAGTAATTGGAGGCAGCAGTGATTAATTCCTGAGATAAAATCCTGTCCTCGGAACAATTGATTTCACTGTCAGAAGTGCACAAACTTCCCGATGGCAACACTTTCATGTAATTATTGTTATTAGTTTAAGCTTGTTTGGGGGAGGGAGGAGATGGGGAAAAAAATCAATTACTTTGTATTTATCACTAATCTGTTATGATCAGTTTAACACAGAGGAGTTATAACTCAGGGCATGGTTTTTCCAATCCATGAGCTATTGGAAAAGTTTGCAGAAACTCCGAGGACTGAAGGGGCTTGGATGTTGTGGGAGGTGATTCCAGCTACTGGGCTGGGGGAAATTGCATTTTCAGTGCCCTGATGTTCTCCAACAACGATGGACAAGGCTGAGGCCACAGCTGTGTGACCAGAACTGCAACTGCTGTGCTCTTGTGCTGCTTCCTGCACCTGCTGGAGGCGTCCAGAGGAGGCCTCACCTCTCCAGAGCCCTCAAAGTCAGGTTTTTGTCATTCAGGCAGTGAAAAGTCAACTGCTGCAATCACTGTCTGGGCAATTCTGCAGAACAGGCTCTGCTGAAAGAGCTGAGCTGCTGGGAGAGCTAAATCCACCCCAGTGGAATGGGGAGGCTGCTGGTGGGAACTGAAATCCACCCCAGTGGAATGGGGAGGCTGCTGGGAGAGCTGAAATCCACCCCAGTGGAATGGGGAGGCTGCTGGTGGGAGCTGAAGGAAACCACTCCTGCTGTGCCTGTGCCTGGCAAATCTCCTGTTTCTGCACTGATAAATCGGTATCCAAGTGCCAGAGGAGTCAGCCCTGCCCTGCAAGGACCTGCCTGGGATCAACTGCAGGTCACACACTCAGACCTGCTGGGATCAGCTCTAGGTGACACAAACACACACAGTGACCTGCTGGGATCAGCTGTAGGTGACACAAACACACACACAGCCCTGCTGTGATCAGCTGTAGGTGACACACAGCCCTGCTGGGATCAGCTCTAGGTGACACACACACACACACAGCCCTGCTGGGATCAGCTGTAGGTGACACACACACACACAGCCCTGCTGGGATCAGCTGTAGGTGACACACAGCCCTGCTGGGATCAGCTGTAGGTGACACACACAGCCCTACTGTGATCAGCTACAGGTGACAGTGACACAGAGCAGCAGCTGCTGCTGTCAGCCAGGTGAAGGGATGCTGTGCTCCTGCTCCGTGCCACCTGCAGGGCTTCTCTCCTGCAGGGCAGCACGTCCTGCTCTGTTTTGGGGCTGGGGTTCAGCCCCACACCCGGGGCCAGCCCTCAGCCCTGCTGTGCCCGCGGGGATGTCCCCCCTGAAGGAGAGATGTGTGTCGTGGTAATAATGACAGCACACAAAATGCGCCCACGAGGGCCTGGGGAACGCACAGAAACAAATCCTGCTCTCAGGAGCACAGCCAAGGCTGCCACCCTCAGTCCTGAGCACAATTCCCCCAGCAGTGAGGACGAATCCCTTTTGATTTCGTGGATGAAATAACAACGCGGCCATAAAGCACGAGAGAACAAGGGGGAGTTGGCAAGGTGTGTCTTTGATTAATTGCTGTAAGAGATTGCAGGTTGCTGACTGAGGACGGTTTTTCACGGCTCGTTTTTCAGTCTTTAAAATTGTAACGCACAAAGGGAAGGCAAAGCAGGCCCGGGCAGTGAAACCCTGGGCACGGCACGGGGGTCACCCAGCCTGGGGACAGCTGTGGCCCGGGCTCAGGGGGACAGGGAGGGCACAGGGCTCCGAACCGAGCTCTCAGAGACAGAGCAGCCCCGGGCACCTGTGGCTGCACCGAGACAAAGTCACACCTGAGCTGAGAGCAGGGAAAGGCAAGATCCATTCTTCACCTTCTTCCTCAGTCGCCATCCCCTGGGATTCTCCTTGTCTTGGGCAGCTCAGTTCTCTGGGTGTTATCCCACCCAAACAGGATGAAGCAGGGCTGAACTCTCAGGCTTCCCCCTCCCTCCTTGTCCTGAGCGGCTCTGTCGTTGGGGCTTCCCGATAAATTTTCACTTTCCAAATGGAAAATGGTCTCCAGCTCGGGCCTTTGTTACTTTAGCTATGCTTCACAAATTTCCTTTGCATCCAGGGCGGTTGAAAATTGGATTAAAACCTCTTTATTATGTCCCCATGTTCCAGCATTAGGCATGCTCAGCTTCCACTGGGAGGGAGGACGAGGGAAGCAGAATGAAATCCCCTCAATGCTCACTGAATTTCACCAGTGGGGATGTTCCAGGGCCAGACATCCCTGTACGAGCCTGGGATTCCCCTGGCCTGCCCTGGCCAGTGCAGGGTGGTGAATGCTGGGCTGCATTTCAGCTCATTTCAGCCCTTTAAGCTGCTCCCAATTAATTTACTGTTCTTGGTGCTCTCAGAGCAGCTGAAATGCTGAACGGGGCTTCTACAAATTCACCTCAACAGGATGGAAAAGGCTTCCTTTGCTTTGGCTTTTTGGAGATCCACACTTTGCTTTCCATCCATGGGATATCTGTGCCCGTGTCAGGAGTGGCACAAGTGCAATTCCCAGGGCAAGGTGACCACACGTGTGAAACCCCAAACCAAGAACTGATGAATTCCCCCCCTCTGCATCACAGCTCCTGCAGATTTTCCATAATTTATCCCCCTCTTTAGCCACATGAAAGGATCCCTGCTCTGCCTTTCCCACGGTGACACATTGCTGTTGTATTCAAATTGCAGCACTCTCTGTGAGAGCTGCTGCAGCACATCTTTAGACATCTCATCATCTCTCTTCATTTAAAATGTCAACTTTGTTCTGACAAATCTTGTGTGCCGGGCTTGAAAAGCTTTACAAGTGTCAGGAGGAGCGAGGCAGGCTGCAGCTTTTGTCTGCCACGACAGCCAGCATGAAAGGTTCCTTTTTTCTGTGGAGCGTTGGATTGAGCTGGAGCTGCAGATCCAGGGTTGTTTCTGCACATCAGGAGGGGCCCAGAGCAGTGGGTGGGAGGGCCCTGCTGCCAGCAGGGTGACAGATCAGCTGTGCCAGCTCTGCCCCCGTGCTGCTCTGCCCCTGATTCCCTCATCTGGGGCTGATTGTGGGGTCTGCTGTCCCTTCTCTGCCCCTAATTCCCCTCACCAGGTGCTGACTGTGGAGTCTGCTGTCCCTGCTCTGCCCCTAATTCCCTTCACCTGGGGCTGACTGTGGGGTTTGCTGTCCCTGCTCTGCCCCTAATTCCCCTCACCTGGGGCTGACTGTGGGGTTTGCTGTCCCTGCTCTGCCCCTAATTCCCTTCACCTGGGGCTGATTGGGGGGTTTGATGTCCCTGCTCTGCCCCTCACCCTCCTGAACTGGTGCTGACTGTGGGGTCTGCTGCCCCTGCTCTGCCCCTAATTCCCCTCACCTGGTGCTGACTGTGGGGTTTGCTGTCCCTGCTCTGCCCCTAATTCCCCTCACCTTGTGCTGACTGTGGGGTCTGCTGTCCCTTCTCTGGCCCTAATTCCCCTCACCTGGGGCTGACTGTGGGGTTTGCTGCCCCTGCTCTGCCCCTAATTCCCTTCACCTTGTGCTGACTGTGGGGTCTGCTGCTCCTGCTCTGCCCCTCACCCTCCTGAACTGGTGCTGACTGTGGGGTTTGCTGTCCCT